>PYXC01001758.1:557500-820000 GCA_015244755.2 Tenualosa ilisha
TTGACAGTGATGTGAAAACTTTTACGTCTGGACAATTGTTATCAGTCCTTACAGTCACAAGACATCCATGATGGAGCCCTGTTTCAGTGTGGAAACAGGCCTACTGTTTACCTTAATAGTGGCTCATAGCTAATGGCTAATAGACTAATTACAGTCTAAATATTTTTGAAAACCCTGAAGTTTTTCTGCTGTGCAAAACTGCTCAAGTAAATGGTTGGACAGCTAGAGGACCATGAGAAGCAAAGGGTGTGTGCATGTGTGTGTGTGTGTGTGTGTGTTAGTAACAGTTAGAGAACCATGAGAAGCTAATCACTCATTTGAGCAAAATTCAGATAGATTAAAATGAGGGGCTGTATGTGTGTAGAAGTGTATTTTAATGTGTTCACATGCATGTAGTGTATGCACACACCACATGTAGTCACGGCTTTTATCACCGCTGGGGGTCTTTGCCTGCACATGTGTGTGGCGAGTGTCAGTTACTGCAGATAAACATAGCAGTGTTGCTGAACAGCTCTGTGGTGGCCAGGTTTGTTTGTTCTGGCCACAGAGAGAAAGGCAGAGGCAGAAGCTCAGTCTGTACACACGCACACACACACACACACACACACACACACACACACGCATGCGCGCGCACACACACACACACACATCATAACATCATAAACACACTGACAGCACTGTTCTATCAACACACTCGAAACCAGCTTGCTGCTTACTTAGTCATAACTGACCAACATATCCATCACTGCCCCAAGCAAACTCAATAAACCAAGCCACAGAATGGAATGCAAACTATCATTATACAGCAACGCTCTCTCTGTAGCTCTTCCTCACCACAACACCCCTCTCTGTATACCTCTTCCTGTTCCTCTCTCTCTCTCTCTCTCTCTCTCTCTCAGTCTTTCTCTCTGTAATACCTCCAACGTGTAGCAGTCTCACTACATGCATTACTCCCTCCTCCCCTGATATGAGTGCCACTAACTCACCATGCGGAAGTCCTACTGCATAATTTTCTTCATTTACCCCTCTCACAGATAGGGAGGTGTCTACACTCCCTACATATACATTTACCCCTCTCACAGACAGGGAGGTGTCTACACTCCTTACATATACATTTACCCCTCTCACAGATAGGGAGGTGTCCACACTCCTTACATGTAACCATCCTATCACATGTCCACTGGACCCTATTCCACCCAGCCTCCTGGGATCCATAGCCCCCACTGCCACAGCAGCAATCACACATGTGTTTAATTCTTCACTGACATCAGCTACACAAAAAACTTGCTGCCACTCAACTGGAGAACTATCACTGGAGCGGCAGTGAACTCCTCGGTACTCGATCGGTGCTCGATCTGTCAGCAGCATCTGACACAGTGAATCCGCGTATCCTACTGACCACACTCTCAAACATGAGCATCACATGTAAAGCACACTCCTAGTTTGAATCCTTCCTCATTAGGTGATTGTTCAATGTGTCCTGGCTAGGGCACACATCTGCACTAAACCACCTTGTCACAGGGGTGCCTAAGGCTCTTTGCCATGCATCCCATCTCCTTGGCCCAGATCAGCTGCTCACATGGCTTTTCATATCACTTCTGTGCTGATGATACCCAACTGTAGCTGTTGTTCCCACCTGACAACTCACTGTGTTAATGTCAGATTGTCTCTCTGACATAATTGCATGGATGAAATAGGCCCAGCATCTCCAGCTAAACCTCTCAGAAACTGAATTGCTGGTCTTCCCTGCTAAGCCAACCACATATCATAATCGGCATCAAAACTGACTCCTTCCTCCTACCAAAGTAGCAAGAAACCTTGGTGTCATGCTTGATGACCAACTGACCTTTAAAGATCATGTTGCCTCTGTTGCCCTGTCTGTATTCAAGAATCTCTTGAAGACTCCAGCTCCTCAGAAAGCTCCTCCTAGCTCTTAGCCTGTGCTTGGCTTATTTGGGATAACGGAAAAATACCTGGGAGACCCACCTTGATCTGAGATTGATTTGATTTCGCTTTGCAGCGCAGTGTGGCCACCGGGCCTATTTGCACTTCATTTTGTTTGCCTGACATAGGGAACCAATCAAAAACAGGCTTTTACTCCTAACATGATGGAGGTGGGCTTAACACCCAAAAGTGACTTCAAGAAACAACGACAGAGGCACCTTGATCACCGTCCGTTATCTTTCTAAAACCTATGTTGTAGACCAATGTTTCTCAAATGTTCTCAATGTTTCTGTGGTCCATAAACTATCTCTGTGATGGGGCAAAATATGACATGTTATAAGTTATTATCAGTATCATGTTATGTTTCTGAATCAGTGCAACCGAAGCAAAGCTGTGAGGACCATAGACAAGTTGCTGCAGTGTTGAGTAGACTCCATAAAGCAAAGGCATATGAATGAAGAATGTGTGTGGCTTTGCTTTCTCTGTGTGCTGACCAGGCATGACTGTTTGCAATATGGTTTTGCCATACATGTTATACAGTAAACATGCATACACACTCATATTCACAAAGTATCGATGCTCATTTAACTTATAACACATATGGGTGGGTGTCCTCTACTATTTTTATGACTGCTGTTGTATGCCCTTCCTGTTGTATTCTGGACAAATTTGAACAAAATATTTTTTTTTTCTCAAAATTGTAGTTAATTTAATCTGATGGTCATGGGGCTCTATAAATTTGTTCATATATGACAACTGAAAACAAAAAAAAATTGTGTCCATTTTCACAACGTTTTAGGTGTATTATTCAATTTTGTTACACCAGTTTTCTACTTGTTTTACTTTCTCATGACCTGGACCTAAACAGTGTAATCTGGATCAAAGTAGAGGGACCACCTGTCCTACTTTATGTTGTACTGTATAGCAATCTGAGCCTTTGTCCCAAATCCCACATATTGGTATAAATGTCCCACTTTTTCATTGTCATTTGGGCAAGATGGAACAAAAATGAGCCATTTAATCTAGCCATCTACTATGGTAACAATATCATTTCTAGAAGGTTAATGACTAAGTTTGGACATGGACAAGGACTAGGTCCTTTACCAAAAGTAGCCAGCACCATTCAGTCAGAACAAACATATTCTAGGGCCAATTGGTCAAAAGAAAATTCACTTGTTTGGGATAGATAGAATACAGTTTTTGGTAGACAGGATTAAATGTAACTAATTGTATTACCATGTCTGTCCCACTTTGTCCCATGAAAACAGGTTTACTGTCAAGATGATTCAGATCAAAATGATGGGAGAACCCATGTTTTGCTATGAATCAGGGATTACAATTGGGCTGTGATTACAAATAGCAATACATTTGATTTCCAAATCTAGATAATTTTGATCCAGATTATACTGTTTTGAAAACCTGGGCCTTAGTCTTCATCCTTCTACTTCATTTTAATTTATTCTTTTATTTAGTTGTCCTTCTCCTGTCCTTTAATCTGTACCAATCTCATCTTTCCATCCAGGGATGTCTAGAGCTAGTGTCTAGTTATAGAAGTCAGGGGCGCCAGCAGAGGGAGGAAAAGTTAGGATGATTCTTAGGGTCGGGCACTGACAGGGAGCCCTATAGAACATATATTACAATGAATGTTTGGGTTGCTCAAAATTATTTCCTGTCGTAGGGCCCAACATTTCTAGTGGCACCCCTGACAGAAGTGCTTGATTGTGATGTGAAGTTAGACCCCCGCAAACCCCCCCCCCCCCCCCATCCCAGCCCCTCCCCCCTCGTTTTTTTTCCTGGTTGCTTTTTTTTGGCAAAATAAAATATAATAAATACAGTCGACACATTAAGGGGTGTTTAAGGGTAAACCAGTCCATTGTGAAACTTGCTGTTCTGAATAATTGCCACAAAATTACAAACATAATGTTGAGTGCACAGGAGTGAATTGACTTTCAGTTTGCCAAACTTGGTGTGAATGGATTGACTAAAAGTGTTAATGGTTAATAGAAAGCATCAGGAATCACTGTTACTGGCTCTGTTTAGTCATTCAGAAAACAATGGAAATTGTTTTATCCACATACCTTTCCTCCTCTCACCAGAAGAGGGCGCCAGTCCAGGAAGTCATCGGAGCAAATGCCATAGAGTTTAAGTCACACAAGTACATGGCACTGTGTCCCGAAATCACATAATGCTTTACTCCACTAACTCACAATTACACCATAGCTCCTTATCCAGCACCAAACACCACATATAGTCCTACAGCAGCATTGAAACTGGATGCTTCTTTTACATAGTGCTCTGTTTGACAAGTGGCACCGTTAGCATACCAATCTTTTCCATATACTGTTGTTGCAGAAACCAATAGACGTTTACACTGTATTATAGGACACATTTGTTCTCCTTGACTGATTAAGTGCCTTCTTGCATTGCTCTGTACTTTCTTCACTCATATAGGCTACAGTTTGTTTGTTTGTTTGTTTGTTTGTTTTAGGGGGGAAAAAATCATATATTCCAAAGGGCTAAAATGCAGAATTTCCAAACTCTGTAACACATCTAATGTACCCTCAGCTAGGCTTTCTGTAACTGTAAGGAGTGTGTGTGTGCCTGTCTGTGTGTGTGTGCGTGTGTGTGTGTGTCTATGTGTGTGTGTGTGTGCGTGCGTGTGTGTGTGTGTCTATGTGTGTGTGTGTGTGTGTGTCTTTGTGTGTGTGTCTGTGTGTGTATGTGTGTGTGTCTCTGTGTGTGTCTCTCTCTCTCTGTGTGTGTGTGTGTGTGTGTGTGTGTGTGTGCCTGTATGTGGATTATATGCTGTGCACTTGACACTATTAGGTGCAGTGCTTCAGCCTCCAATCAAATCTCATTGTGACAAGCATTAAGGACTAATCCACATTTCTCCAACCCGAGCCTAAACACCACCAGATCGTTCTCTCTCTCTCTCTCTCTCTCTCCCTCCTTCCCCTCTCTCACTTTCTTTCTTTCTTTCTTGCTCTCTACCTCCATCATTCTTTTGCCTCTCTACCACTTTTCTTTCTCTGGTTCTCTGTGTTTCTCTCTCTCCTTCTCTTTCTTTCTCCTCTCCTCTCTCTCTCAACCTTGCTCTCAATTTCTAGTCTCTTTCTCACTCTCTCTTTCTCTCTTTCTTTCTCTATCCCTCTCTCGGTCTGAGGCCTTCAGAGTTTCTCTCCTTCTACAGGATGTACAGAGAGGATGGCCCAGGATCTTTCACTGCTGCAGGTACCACACCAATACTGACACACACACACACACACACACACAGATGGACACTTTCTCTCTCTCTCTCTCTCTCTCTTCTCTCTCTCTCTCTCTCTCTCTCTCTCTCTCACACACACACACACACACATACTCAAAAAAGGTTAGAATCTGCCCCTGTGTGTATCTGTGTATGTGCGCGAGTACATAGCTGTATGTGCATAAGTGTAGGCTGTGTAATTAATTTGTGTGCGTGTGTATGTGTGTGTGTGTGTGTGTGTGTGTGTGTGTGTGTGTGTGCACGCATGGGTACATAGCTGTATGTGCATAAGTGTAGGCTGTGTAATTAATTTGTGTGCGTGTGTATGTGGGTGTGTGTGTGTGTGTGTGCACGCATGGGTACATAGCTGTATGTACATACGTGTAGGCCTTTTAATTAATTAGTTTATTCTGAGCTTTAACAACGACCGTACAATGAAAGGTCTGCTTTGTTTATTGTTTACATGGGAACTTTCTGGAATGTTTGGCAAATGTGAGGCTAGAAGCATGTGATCAGACTGTTTAATTTACTCTTAAATGAGAACATAACACAGTATGGCTTGATGATTTATTAAGAAATGTAACAGCTATCACTGAAACTGGCAACAACCAACAGCAAACATAGCCAAAAAACATATGTGAAATTTCTGAGAGAAAAAGAAAGAAAAAAAAAGGAAATGAAACACATATAATTGTTTATAATTGTAATTGTAAATGTTTATGGTTAAGCCTGAAATACAAGTTAAATACAGTTCCAGACATCACTAGACCTCCTGCCTGGACTGTACATTTGAATCTGAAATTTGTTGTCCATGCTTCTCTTGGTCATGACCATTTGTGAGTCATTACACCAAATAAAGGCCCTAAATATGACACTAAGACCTGGTAAATATTAGTTCATGCCAAAATAAATCTTGTCTGACTCAGGTATACAGTTTCAGTTGTCACTCTGTTTCACTTGGTCTCTGTAAACTTTCATTCCTGGAAGGAACATTCTTTGTGAATATGACGATTTCAGACAGCCTCAGTTATAACAGTTTGTGGAAATGTATTTGCATCCTTGCACCTCTGTGTATTTCTTCAATACTACACTTTGTCTTCAGTCAGTGGAGATGTTGTGACATGTTGTATCCACTGGGTGGCGCTGCCTTGCTGTGGATGAGTCTTATCTAATGTGTCAGTGCCCTGAGTGACAGTTTGGTTCCCCGTAGGCCGTGGGGTCCCTCAAAAGCTCTGTTTATATTCAAACGCAGGTTAAATCATCACTTTAGGAATGAGAAGAGATCTGACTGAAACGACTATAATGAGATCTCCTCACAACAATAGCTACATGTGACTGATATAATTACGCGTGAGGTGATCACTGTCAGAGCAGGTCTGCACATGGAGCCATAGATTTAGAGGGGAGAGGATAAGGCAGCCATGATCAGGTTACTGTAAGCTGTAATCACCCTTTACAGGTAAATATCAGAAGATGACTGCTGGTTATAGTGAGATTAGTAACTATATCACATAAGTAAATATCATCACTACTTTGCTGCTCACATTGGCCACATGAGTTGGAGGTGAATATGGTCAAATCCGATGTTCCAAAAAATATGACAAATATTATTTTATATTATACTTTTACGTCTAACGAAGCTTGAGAGCACTTGTCTCTCACTTTCTCTCAGCTTTCAAAATGCCATTTGTGCCCCTTGTGAACCTCTGGAAAATCAAGATTAGAATTGTGACATGATATGCATCATACGCTACAATCTCTCAGATCAAAGATCATCTGTTAAAAATCAGACCAGTGCGCGCAGTGGGGTTTTGTGGTGATTACATCACTCTGACTTGATTCTGTCTGATGGTGTATAGTTGGGGATACCAAGTATGATGACACCTCTCACAGTTTCTGTGGGCATCCAGAATTGATGTGATGATCCATCAAGTAGCCTGTTGTCCGCCATGACACTATCCCACTCAGACTCATTCAATCACTACTCTAACAGATTGTAATGGCAGCTATAAACCCATCAGCTACCAAACACTCCTCTTCAGGAGGAGTTCTCTCCTGATAGACTTGGTATTCAAGCAGCTTGAACACAATGACTTCAGAGTGTTATAACAAAGAGAAGACAAATACTGTGTAACCGGTTGATGGGTGTGTGTGTGTGTATGAGAGATGTAGTCTTTACTGAAGGTAGGCAGGCAGAGATGATTAAGATTGCATTTTCCATGAGTAGGTTTGTGAAGAAGGTGTATTTGGTGGAATGTATGACTGTAGTGTGTGTCCGTGTGCATGCTCGCGTGCTCATGTTTGTGGCTGAGTGTGTGTGTGTGTGTGTGTGTGTGCGTGCGTGTGTGTTTATGTGTGTGTGTGCTGAATGACTTTGAATGGCTCTTCAGTGAGGCTAGCAGAGCAGCCTGATCCAGTCTTAAAGTGAATCCTCAGCAAAGTGACACGTTAATGATTCACATAGTCTTATCAGAAGCCATGATTGATTTACAAAGAGCATTGGTCAAAATGTTTATTGATGCAATTGTTTACTTATTTGGTGTACTCAGAGCTGCCGAGGTATTTTTTCCCCTGTTCAGACAGGATGATATGTTCAGGTACAGGCACTGTGATTCAGGGTAAAGGCATTACATGAACCAGCCACGAGGCTTGGCCATGTACCTATACTGACATACAAACTCCAGTCATTCATAATACAGCATTATGTTTATGAATAACAAAATATCCACAGATATTAAACATAGAGTAATCTGTAATTGCTCTGTCGATTTGCAATTTGAAAGGCAAATTGTGTGTGTGTGTGTGTGTGTGTGTGTGTGTGTGTGTGTGTGTGTGTGTGGAGTCCATGCTGCTCTCATGAAAAAGATGCAGAAAAGTCTGCACACTCTAGTTTGTGCAAAAGTTTTTTTTTTAAAAAATGTTTGCATAGACTTGAGTGCGCAGACTTCTCCTCATCTTTTCCATAGGTTGTTCGTTAGTCCTGCACCTACACACAGATGAGCTGTGATTCTTCAAATTAGAGCGCACTGCTCCTGTTGTGACCATACCATGGTATATTTGTAAATGACTTTATTGCCTCATGATTCTCAGGTTTTCAATGAAATATTTTATGGAGGCAGTGCAATATTAGCTACTAGTGGTTTATCATTAGCCCCAGTCCAAATACCCAGTAGGGTGAGGTCTATGGGAACCACACAGATAACTGTCTCAGTTAATGGTTATGCTAAGGTGTGCTCTCCTCAACAGAGAGTCTGAGGACAGTGTGACAAATCTCTGCAGGCGTGAGTGCAGCCAAAGACTCAACTATCTGCAGGATCCCTCTGAGAGAGACTCACAAATGTTACTTTTGGCTAACTAAGGTCACCCCTAAAAATGTAGCAATCCGCTGAGCTTTGTGTTAATCTAAAAGCTTTTTGACCTTAAGACTATAACATCAAGAACCAATTATAAGTTCTCAGTGTTAAACTTTTTTTTGTAAATTCTACATGTTAGAATTGATTTGGTATACTATCTTGCATTTTCAAATGCATAACCTAGGGAGGAATTTACATTGGTCACTAACTTTGAGTGCTTGAAATGCCATGTTAGCATCTCATGACTCTGAGCTGACTCTTCCAGCCAATTGCGCTGCTGTCTAATTGCTTAACTTTGAGATGCACAAACACAAGCGTTGGATCTGTATTTGTCCAGTATTGATCAGAGAACTGGAGGACTGATAGCGCCGATGACAGCATAGCTCCAGGTTAGCATTCTGCTTCAGCTGATTGTGCTGTACTGAGAGAAGCAGCAAGCCAATAGGTTGAGTGTTTATGTTTACTTATAGTTCTTTGTCAAAACATCAACAATCACAGGCCAGACCATATCAGTTGCACAGACCGCTGATCAAAGCATTGCCTTTTAGCCTCAGTATTGTGAGCGGGTGTTTTTCATCGTTTTTCTGTGATTGATCAGATTTCCTTTCTCTTTAATTGATCAGATCAACACAGTTTCCAAAAGTTGTAAAATGGCAACAAATTCCTTGTATGATTATCCCTTACCTTCAGCTTGATTAAACACACAGACACACACACACACACACACACACACACACAAATAAACATGGACAAACATACACAAAAAAGTGCAATTAAATGTACAGTTTACCTGGTGCCCAGATCACACGCACACGCACACACACACACACACACACACACACACATTCACACACATTCACACACATACTCACACATACACACATTAAGAGAGCAGAGACTGGGGGCGGAGCATAGTTAGACTATGGCAAACTGTCTTTACACTCTCCACTGACATTATCAATATCAACAACAACAAATTCTGATGCCCATAGACACCATAACATCACTGCCAGGGTGATCCGTGTATGCCAGTGGCGCTGTGTATACCAGAGCACCATCCACACATGAGCACCCTGCCTCGTGTCCTTGAGGGCTGCGCTGCGTCGTGCTTGTACACACTTATCAGTGATCTTGTTGACAGGGTCTCTGTGGAGTGGTCCATACTCACGTACCTCTCCCATCGCCAGTGTGTAAGATGTGCAGGGCAGAGGGGCCTCCTCTCTCTTTCTCTCCTCCTGCTGCTCCTAAAGCTGCTGGGGCACCTCTGTCTCCTGCCCTGTCCCAGCAATCAGCCCCGCTGAGCATCATAAAGCAGGCACACACAGCAGGTAACTCTCCTTCCCCGTAGAAGAAGTCAAAAGAGCGCAAGCGAGACTCGCAAGAACGACTTGAATTTTGTGTATTCCCATCCCGGAGAGATGGGCTGAAGCGGCGTGTGTGTGCGTGTGGTAGATGCCGGCCACTTTCACACACACACACACTCAAACACACACACACAGACACACACGCTTTCTTCCCCCTTTCCCCCTTCGGCGTTCTCCTGCTCCGAGCTGTGGTCCAGGCGATCAGGAATGAGTGTCAACTGCTGGGGAGAAGGTACTAATAGTCAGTAGTTACGACTGGAGTTTGGTCAGTGGTCGGAGATCTCTCTGCAGAAGACAGACAGGACTTTGTTCACAAACTGGAGTTTGAAGTTTCAAAGGGGAATTGAGAGGCTAGAGAGTTACATCAGGGCTTGAGTGTGCGGTCCTTTGACTTTTAGCCCCGCCGGTGCAAATGACTGATTACAGCATAGCAAAGGGCCAGAACAGCTCACCTGTTCAACACCTGACGGCACACACACATACACAAACACACACACACTCGGCCACTGGACAGCTCACCTGTGGCTGCAGCAGCAGTATGCTACTATACCTGGGTGAGCAAAACACCCAAACCTAAATCTAAGATTAGTCTGACTAAACCAGGGCCTCAATGGAGGCAGCTGATAATAAAGCATTAGTTGACCCATAACTGGACTGAAATGACCCAGCAGAAGTTATTTTTAGGGTTACTTTTAGGCACAAATCTATGTTGTGGGTGACCTGGCCTATTGCCAATGAGATGACAGGCCTATTACAGTTTTAATATCCCAAGAGTTATCATGATCAACCCTCGTAAAGTTTCAAATTATGGAAAAGGTTATAAAGTTGTGAAACCCTGGTTGGGTTGTATATCAGTGTGCTTGCCCATCTTGCCCAGAGCACAATGCCGTCACAATGCCCCCCCCCCCCCCCCCCCGAAATATTCTCTGAGATATCAGAGAAACCAAGCTGTTATGTTGTGTTAGTGGTAAGGATTTAGGGTTGGCCAAGCACAACTGTATTAGCATTTGGCCTTCAGTCAGAAGTTTGGGGTAAAAATAATTTGATATAAAATGTGGTGCATTTGTGCAAGTATATGTAGTATGCATGCAGTATGTAGTTTTATCAGTATGACTTTTATTTGTGTGATTGTATGAGGACAATATGCCAGGAAAAACACATTTGTCTCTGATGAATGAGCTTTGTTTTTTTTCTCAGAGTAGATCAAGAGATAAGGCAATCATCTGAGATGGAGAGAGAAGTGCTGAACAGATGAGGAGAGAGTAAGGCACACTAAAGCTGACTCAGTAACTCATTAATGAGCTTCCTCTCTGAGATGGGTTCAGAGAATGGCGAGCTTACTCACTAATACTGTGCATTAGTATGTAACAATAACTAATGAATCTGTACAGTATATTGGTGTCAGGTTCCTGAAGGATGATTCAATCTTGTTCATTTTCAATTGGACATTCATTGAACATGACTATTGTGAATTCTATTGTGAATTCTATTGAAATCTATTGTAATAGATTTTCAGCATAATTATATACATTTGTGTGCCAGTGTTTTTGATCAGTTCGATCAGGGAGGCTACATCATTATTGAAATGTTCTGTTCACATCACATGTGTCTGAACAATTAGCTTCCACGATAGTTAAGGAAACACCAGATGTAACAGGGCAGCGTTTATTCTAAAAAAAAATAGACCAGTCTTCTAAATGTATTTTGATATGACTTAAAGGAGAAATGTGCTGTAAACCAATCAATAGCTCCGTTGTGCAAGGTCACTGAGTGCTGTCTGTAAGGAGAAAGAACCAGAAAATTTTAAAAATATTGACCGAATTCCAAACTGGCAGTTGATGTTAACTGAATGGGGCATACACTGTAAAAAATAAAAAGTTAGGCTATCTAAAAATTATAACGCAACCAGCTGCGAAGCATTTTTAAGTTTACTCAACTTTAGGCCACTGTAGTTGTGCTGACCCTACTACTACTACTACAGTGGCCTAAAGTTGAATAAACTTAAAAATGCTTCACAGCTGGTTGCGTTATATTTTTTTAGTTAGCGTAACTTTTTATTTTTTACAGTGTAGGAAAATGAAACTGAATGTGAGTTTCTGTGCCCCGCTCAGTTAGTGTTAGCTGCTGATTCACTATTTGGTCTATGTTGTATCAAATGTTGTATCTTTTTTTATGTTGTTTTATGTTGTATCTTTTTCCTACCTACAGCACTTGGTGACCTTGAACAGCAGGGCTATGAATTAATTCACACTGGGCTTCTCTTTTAACGCTTTTCTTGTAACGTGGCAGGTAATCATGGTGTGAAATTCCTTCTGTGAATACTTCTCAGGGTATCACAAACCTGTGACTACCATATGAACAAGTGAACGATAACAGTAATTTCACAAATATGAGTTGTACTGCAGGACAGTGTTTCAGAGAAAAAACAGTACTGTGTATTAACCACACCCATATATTAAACCCATTAATGTATGAAGCATTACTTGCAATAAAGCAGAATTAGATTATGATGTAGTCTGTAGATTAATTAGATGATGTAGTCTGAAAGTAGATTGTGGAAAAGAATTGCATCCACCTTTGTATTAACCTCATAGCTGAAGATATTTAGTAAAATTAATATATTAACCTTAATTAAAAGTCAGAAAGACTCTTAGAAGAGCAGTTAGGTGCTGACATCCTTGAGTTGAGGAGGAGGAGGAAGAATTCCCCAAAGGCAGCAGTTATCTGGGGTGCAGGTAGATTACATTTTATTACATGACTGTGTATCGCTGGTGGGAGAAGATGGGAGGGCCGATAAAAGGTTTTAATGGCAACTGAGATAAGATTGGTGCAGCATGAGTCATCCTTCCAGGCACACTTTTTCCACAACTTCTTTACACACACACACACACACACACACACTCAGTGTTCCCTAATAACTGCTCATTCAGTTGTTTTGGACAAACAACAAAGAGTCCTGCCTCTTCACCCACAAATGCTGCACAGTGATTAATGCCTCCTACTCACACACAGCAATGTATACACAGATACATCAAATAATCTCAAACCCACATGCTGGTTAATTCCATCTTTCTCTATCTGCACCATATCTATCTATCTATCTATCTATCTATCTATCTATCTATCTATCTATCTATAGTCTGTCTGCCTGGTTGTCTTTCCATCCATCTATCTTAGAGGTTTTGCTTTGTGAAGTGTTTGGTCTTGTATCCTTAAAACTCCCTGTGACTTTCAGGTGATTTCCAGTCCGGCTTGTTCCTTAAGTCATCTTATCCAGTAAGCTTGAACAGGTCACTGTCATCAGTAATCCTATAAAGTCATGACCCATAAAACACGGTTAGTGCCACAACATTATGGCTGTCTCTCCGAATATCTCCTATAAAAGTACTGTGAATGTTTATGAGATGTATTTTCGTTTTGAAAGTAGGGCATGTATATTATGAAGATGTGTATTACATTCTCACCCTTTACTGTAAGTGCTGTAGGTTTTTACCATAGCATTGTGTATGTGTGTGTGTGTGACAAAAGCATATTTGCAGGTTTGTGTCTGTAAATGGGGGTGGTGTGTGTGTACACATTGTGAGTGTACCTCAGTGATGTGTGTGTGTATTTCGATGAGTGCATGTCAGGTATGTGTGTGTGGCATGAGCTTTTTTGTGTGGGTTGATGTCGATGGCTGGGGGTGTTGTGTATGTACACTGGCCTGTACCTGTGTGTGTGTGTGTGTGTGTGTGTGTGTGTGTATCTCCATGTGTACGTGCACACCGTGTGTGTGTATTTACATGTGTGTTTGTGTGTGTGTGTGTGTGTGTGTGTGTGTGTGTGTGTGTGTGTGTGTGTATTGACATGTTTGTGTGTGTGTGTGTGTGTGTGTGTGTGTGTGTGTGTGTGCACGCATGTGAGGGCAGATGAGGAGTTCACTAGCCTGGCTGTAGGGCTCAGGGGGCATGCTGAACCCTCACGCAGGTTGTTGACCTCTGGCAGTGTAACGTCACTTTCCCTCCTCTGTTTACCTTGTCAGTGCTTTGACCTCACTGCCACTTGCGCAATGCTCCATTCTCGGCTTCATTCTCTAAATACATCTCTGATGGCTTCTACAGAGTTACTATCAAAACAAACAAACAACAATCCTCTGCCTGCATTTGCCACTCTTTGGCAAAAAAAACTGCTCTGTGAAGCTGATTGGTTTTACGGAGGAGATGGAGATACATGACTTCATGTCTTCCGTGCCTGCAAATGGATAGCGACCTGATTTTCCTGTGGTTAGAACAAAGTTGTTTCCTTGATCATGCACTGGCGTGTTGTGTCTCACAGTTGAGTACACTTCTTTGGAAAGTGTGCTTGGAAAATGACAAAATGTCCACTAGATTAGATTAGGTTCTTTATTGTCATTGCAGAACACACAACAAAATTAAGCAACTCAAGAACCTTGTTTCATTTAAAAACTAAACAGATAATAAATTGCAAATCCATTCATACCACACATCTCATACTCAGTATGAAACAAATGATACAAAAATTATGAAATATTATTATACGGCCATATCCGGTGTACAGCCTACAGTAAACTACAGGAGAGTAAACAGAGTGAACACTGGTAAACTGATCGCTAAGCCACAGCCTATACTGGCACCGCCATCTTGTCCGCCATCTTGGCTGAACGGCCTGTAGACACATTGCTGTTTGTGTGCATATCTTTTGAAACATTTGTGTGAGGGAACACGATAGAGTTCATTTTTACATTGCGTGTTCTAGGAGCTCCTGATGTGATCAAACTGGGTGATTGATCAACAGATGAGCTGATTGATCAAGTCTCAGATCAAGTGGAAGTGCTGGCCATTTGCATTTGCATTTGCATTTGGGTCTCAGTGTAGGCCTGTGTATTTGGGGCAGCTGATCACATGTGCACTGTGTTTGTTAGAACAATGAGTTCTTTTTACATGAAGCCACTATTTCCCCTCCCCACACAGTTATTGCTGTTGTTTATTGTGTGTGAATTAGCTGATTTAACAAACATATTATGCACACAGAATCGAGGCCAGGCTGTAGAGTTTTAGAGAAGATCTATAAAACACAAGTATAGGTCTCCATAAGGGTGGCACACAGACACACATGAGTACCCATGGATGGAAGTGAATGACATGTTCAGGGTGGGCATCACCATGACAACCACTTATCATACCACACTCAGCATTTTACCATCACACACACACACACATACACACACACATACATAAACACATGCAAGCATATACACATACACATGCATATACACACAGACACACACAGAACACACACACACACATACACACACATACACACACACACACACACAGAGTACACACACACACACACACACACACAGAGCAAACAAACATAGATGGGGAAGAGAGAAAGTGAATTGTGTGAAGAAATGCAAATAAGGTGTGAGATTAAAAGCAACATGGGGGAGACTGGTGGAGGAAGGACTGAGAAAAGAAAGTGGAAAAAAAACACTGAGAAAAGACGTGGAGAAAACTGTATTCCAGATGTGTTGTCGTCAAGCAGTTCGACCAAAAAAGAACCATGGAAAGCATATGTTGTGCTATTTCTCTGGGAGAACAAGAGAGATCTGTGTTGTGCTGTTTCTCTAGGAGAATGAGAGAGATCTGTGAGATGAGAGGCATCCATGGTGTGCTTTTTTCAGAGAGAACGAGTGAGATCTGTGTTGTGCAGTTTCTCTAAGAGAATGAGAGAGATCTGTGTTGTGCTATTTTTCTAAGAGAATCAGAGAAATCTGATGTCCTTTTTCTTAGAGATAATAAGATACATCTATGGTGTGCTTTTTATACGAGAGAAACGAGAGAAATCTGTAAGGTTCTATTTCTCTGGGAGAAAAGGAGAAAAATCAGTGTAGAGCTATCTCTCTGAGAGAATGAATGAGAGTCTGAGGAGCCCTACTGGTTGATTGTTAACTCATCACAGCTCTCTCTTGTTCTCTCAAACACACACACGCACACACACACACACACACGCACACACACACACACACACACACACACACACACACGCACACACACACACACGCACACACACACACGCACACACAAACACACAGTATAGACCTCCCCTCCATCCCTCCCCACCCCACCCCAACCCTCCCTCCCTCTCTCAGGAGTGTCTACCTTGCGGCGGGGGCGGGCCCAGGGCCTTGGGGTGGGGGGGTCTAGGGCCACGCTGTGAGACTACTCTGGGCCGCCTGTGCTGTGCTGCCTGAGAATGCGCTTGTTCCACGGACTGGCAGACATGGAGATGGCAGACTACAGTGAGGCCCTGGACCCGGCGTATACCACCCTGGAGTTTGAGAATATGCAGGTGCTCACCATGGGCACAGGTGAGTCCCACACACCCTCTTACTAGTGCTGGGAGCCGTGAACTTTAGGACCTATGCCTGGCTGTTAAATGACCGAGCCTATAGGGATGAGTCACACAGGGCCCAGCCGTTAAGCCTGCTTAACGTCAGTTAGCGAGTGAGCTAGTTCACTAGTTAGTGACTAAGTCTTAAATTCAGTGAATAATCACGCTGACATTTGAAGTGAGCTTCTGCCGTGATTTTATGAGTAGATATGAAACTCTTGTGGATTCCTACTTGTATGCGGTGTCATGAGGTCAGAGCTCTTCATTTACCAGTTATGTGACATATTAAGGCATCATAGATTGTGTTTGACTGAATTTCTATAAGTGGAGGGAAATGCTTGTAGAAACATGGTGCGTATGGATATGAGTGACATGTCCCGACATGCTGCAGGTTGAGACTCAGGTGTGCTTTCATTTGAGGTGAGTTTACATGGAGAATCCCCACTTTTCTTTCATTTCGGACTGTTCCCACCAGCACCTCCGAGGCTGTCAGAGAAACGACAAGACGCCGGGGCTGGGTTGGGTTTCCTTGATGTGTTTGAAGGTGACATGGAGCCAGGGGAGAGGTCATGGAAATGGACTGGTTCTTACTCTCCCATGTCAGTGTGTGTGTGTGTCTGTGTGTGTCTGTGTGTGTGTGTTTGAGGTGGTGTGTGTAGGGAGTGGGGGGATTGGATCCACTCCTCATCTCATTGGAGCTTGTCTTGTGGTTGTGGGTCCATCTATGGTGCTTGCAGCCTGAGAGGCATCTTCTCCCCTGCCTGGTAGTTAGGGTCCTAAGAGCCAAGCTGACTGGTGGAGGGGAGGGGAGGGGCGGGTGGCGTATGGTGGGGAAGCAAGGCAGGCACTGGGAGTGAGTGCTGGCCAGTGAGATCTCAGATTTGACATGGCACCATAGAAAAAAAATGATTCATTACACATTCAGCTTGTCTAGTTAGTCTGGGCTGATACACATGGATCTTACTGTGATTGCCCAACTTTGGTTGAAATATGAGATTCTGTCATGTCTTGGCTCAAGAAGATATTTTTTTCCCCTCAAGAGCTCAATCAGTTAAATTACATGACAAGGTATTTGTCTATGTTTGTGTCAGGGTTACCTTGCTAAATGATCTTAGTGGCTTTTGGTTTTAATGTCATCACTGATCAGAACAGTCGTCAAAACAGCATTAACGACCTCTAATTCACACATTGCTCTTTGGGAGTTCCAGCTGATTTATACCCATTGACCATGTTAATGACATCATGCTGAAATCATGAATGTCAAAGGTAGTGATTGTTAACTCAAAGGTTTACAGACATGGATTCAGACATTTTCTGTCAGTAGATAGTCTTTTAGCCACATATCCAACTTTTCTTTTGTGGGTTTGATAATATTGTATTGGCCCTGGTTTTCAATGTCACTTTATGAGTGCAACAACCTCTTTTCCTCTCTTTTGAAGTGGATCTCGTGTTTAAGTGTGCCATAATCTGTTCTCTGTTTACTCTGAATTGCCTCAGGATTAGCGAGCAATCACTGTCTCTGAGGCCAAACGTTAACACTGCAGGGCTTGTAAAACGTATTGATCTGGCTGTTGAATCTTGTTACCTCTGAAAAGTGGCTTTTGAAAAGATTGATTCATCTGACCTTTCCTCCACTGCCACTCCTTTCAAAATGACATCAGATCTACATGTCTGCCATCACTACTCCCTTTTGGATCACGCTAATAGAATGGGATTTTATCAGTGCATCAAAATGTATAGATCTGAGTCACTTCAAAATGACTCGAAGTCACTTCAAAATGAATTCAAAGTGAAATATCAGTGTACTTTGTATTGCTGAAGCTAACGTTATGTTCTTAACAAGGCTGACAAATGCAGAAATATATGCAGAATACAACAGCATTGAGTAAGCCAGAGGTTTAGTATGAACAGAGCTCTCCTCAATATGTTTGCTATTGTATAGATTTAGCAATAAGGGAATTTTGGAGTGATTGTAGTGATTTGTTCAAATACACTAACAAAATCTTTATACACCTCTATACATCTTTTCCTTGATAATCTGTGTGGGATGGAGATTGTGTTAATGAAGATGCTTTGGACTGAATGAAACTGATTGAATGTAATAGATTCCGATATAACACATAGGCACAGGAGGTCATATTGCCATTCTAAAGCTTCATTCATGCTAACTGAGACGCCAGAGTTCCTCGTCCCGTCCCTTTGCTCTTGACCCCCATCTGATGACTGCCATTCATCCTTGCAGACTCCTCCCCTGCTGAGAGCGCCAACATGAATTCTGCCAGCCACCTGGGCGCTGGCTCACTGTGTGCCATCTGTGGGGATCGGGCAACAGGCAAACACTACGGAGCCTCCAGCTGTGACGGCTGCAAGGGCTTCTTCAGACGCAGCGTCCGCAAGAACCACATGTACTCCTGCAGGTGCGACTCGGCTCCGCAACCACACAGACAGATTGTTCATAAAGAAATTATTCTGCTCCTGCCCATCCCCCCCCCTCCCCAACCCACCCAACACACACACACACACACACACACTTGGCTAGGCACATTAGGATAGGCAACAAACAGATGCAATTATACTACATGTCTTTCATGTATTATTTCTATGTATGGGACAAAAAATGTTTGAATCCTTGACCAGCCCTTCAACACAGGCCTAATCAGCTCTCTGAACACTGGGCTAAAACATCACACATGCAGTGTGTGGAGAGGGATTGGGGCACCCTTCCATTTATAGTTATAGTTGAAATAGCATCCACTGAAACTGTTTAAGAGATGCCATGCTGTCAGGTGACTAAATAAAGAAAACTATCTATCTCAGGAGGAAATGGATTCTGGATTCTAATGGATTCTAAAAGGATTCTGGAATAGCTACCAAATCCTCTGAGCCAATAGAGAAAAACATTTCTTGCTTGGCACCACAAGGTTCTACAACACGGGATGTTATTTATTGTGGCGCAGTCCCCACATACACTATCACTCCCCTCCCCTTGAGACTGAGTGAGCTGACACTACTTCTGGTAGACAGGGTGAAGACTCTTGAGATTAAAACATCTCTCTGTGCTGTTGTCCCACTTCCAGGTTCAGCCGACAGTGCATAGTGGACAAAGACAAGAGAAATCAGTGCAGATACTGCAGACTGAAGAAATGCTTCAGAGCAGGCATGAAAAAAGAAGGTACGACATGGCAACCACACACACACACACACACACACACACACACACGTATAAAGGTACAAAACACTGCTGCTGAGGAACATGCTGACACCTCTACACTGATAACATACACTCTTCAGAGGGGGAGACACACACACTTATGAAGGAAGTGTGTATGACACACTAATGCTAAGGAACATGCTGACACTTCTACACTGATAACACACACACACTTCAGAGGAGGGAGGAGATGTGCCGGCACACTGGAACAGATATACACACAGCTGACATACACAGAGCTGTATTTATATGCATACACACACACACACACTCACTCACTCACTCACTCACTCACTCACTCACTCACTCACTCACTCACTCACTCACACACACACACACACACACAACCACACACACACACGTGCATCTGCACAAACATGGTCCCAGGTTGGCTCATAGGTACTGCATGTCGAGTGTGTTGCAAGAGCCCTGAGCTAGGAGGGCTCCATGTTAATGTTCACCGAAGTTTTGCTGAAGTCTCGCCGGGGATCTGCTGAGCAAACATGTCCCAGGCATTATAAGTAGCACTGATAAACAGCTCAACCTTGAGTTCCAGCTCACCTCAGTCCCACAGCGCTCCTCTTACACACTGCAATACACACACAGGCACATCTACCCACACATATACACACACCAACCACTCTCTCTCTCACACAAACACACCACCCACTCATACACACACACACAAACACACACAAGAGAGAGAGACAGAGAGAGAGAGAAAGAGAGAATGACATACAAGGATTTACTGGAGGTCTAATTGAAGGTTTCAGATGCAAAACCATTTAAATCCATTTGTGATTATCATGATTTCTGCACATTAGCTGGTGTTGCATCTTAAGTCTTCAGTTATAGATCATTGCAGCTGAAGTACTCTAGAGGGGCTCGCGGATTTAAATTGAAATATTCATTATACTGGGTGGCTTCATGTTTTGTTTTGATATGTAAATGCTGTAACTGCTTGGTCCACAATCAGATGAGATCCGGCCTCTTCCTTGGTGAAGTGTTTGTCTTCTAACTCGTACTTGATCCTCACACAGCTGTGCAGAATGAAAGAGACAGAATCAGCACAAGAAGGTCCAGTTATGAGGACAACAGTCTACCTTCCATCAACGCCCTCATTCAAGCAGATGTGCTCTCCAGACAGGTACTGCTCTCTCCCACTCACACAATTACAACTCACAGCTCTGCAGTGCACTGCAGTGATTATAGATAGATAGATAGATAGATAGATAGATAGATAGATAGATAGATAGATAGATAGATCATTTATTTATCCCGGAGGAAATTCAGGCATCACGTAGCCTCCAAAAAATGACATACACACACACACACTCACTACAAAATATAGAGGTAGAGTTCTAATTGTGTGCCATTTAGGGTACTAAGTTGCTGAATGTGAAATGTGCAGAAGGATGCTATGGTATCGTACTGCAAGAGAGTGTCAGTGTAAGTACATTGCCAATGCAACATCTGTATCTAATACAAGTATAGGCTACACAATATCACAAAATAAAATAATCTAGTCCTTATTATACAGAAACAGAAAGTAATAGACTGTGATCCTAAGCCATAAGTGTTTTCTCTCCACAGAAAGAAAAGTAGTCGTAAAATCGCATTTACCCCTTACTCATTATTAATACTCACAGAATTTACCTACACAGCATCTGCTGAATAGCACACATTAGCCATTAATCATTAATCATCAATAATTAACCATTAGTGATAAGCATTCAACTGCAACTATACTTATTTACAACCCCTGTTCAAGTGGTGGGGTTTTTTATTGTCATTTAAACCGTATACTGTACATTGTGTGACGAAACAACATTTCACCAGGATCAGTAGGTGCTACATTCAGATGAAACGGTAGGGGCAGGACATATTCACTTGAGCAGGCAGTTACACTACGGTGCCTGATGGCAGTTGGGAGAAGAGTGCATGGGAGGGGGGTGTCATTATTATAATAATTATCATTATTAATAATTAGTAATAATTACCAGATGACAATATGACTTGCATGAAACCTGGTTTTATTTGTCTAATTTCAAACATGGAATGTTTCTGTTAAATTAAGGTGTTGAAATTGTTGCAGATATCGTCACCGGGGCCCATAATGAACGGAGACATCCGGACGAAGAAGATGGCAGCCATCACAGATGTGTGTGAATCCATGAAACAGCAGCTACTGGTGCTGGTCGAGTGGGCTAAATACATTCCCTCCTTTTGTGAACTGCCATTGGACGACCAGGTAGGTTTACACACACACACACACACACACACACACACACACACACACACACACACACAGTGACACATGCACACAGTGACACACGCACACAGCGACACACAGACACGCTGTCTTGAAGCCTAGCTGAAGTTTTACTTTTAATTCTCAGCCAAATGAAACCATTAACAGAGATGGCAGCATAGTGCGGCAGAATGTTGTGAGATGGTGCACTCTGGGAAAAAAAATACAGAGAACTCATCACTCTTGAAAATGATACACAAATCGAATGTATGAAGACAAACCATTCTGCTCTTGCCTGATATAAGGCTAGATAGTGCACAAAAAGCCTATTTTCCATACTGAAGCATGAGCGTGAATGTGACAGTGCGTGACACATGTGCCTGTGTGTTTGTTTGGGATGGGGAGGATTTAGCCAGGGGAGTTAATGTGTTGGTGCCCATGGTCCGGATGTGATGAGCTGGTCACTGAGGTTTTCATCATTCAGTGGGAAACAAACACACACACACACACACACACACACACACACACACACACACACACACACAATCATTAACAGTGCCATCTCCTATGTCTGGTCACTCATTTGTGGATGTTAGCTGAATGGGTACAAACACACACACACACACACACACACACACACACTTTCTCTTGCAGACTTTGTAGAGTGCAATTATAAACACTCACATACACAGAGAGCTCACGTTAAGACAATCAAGGTTGACCTCAGAGGCTATGGGAATTCACAAAACACCCTGAAAATGACCGGAGCCCCCTAAACCTTAGTCCTGTGTGTAAGAGAGATGGGAGCTGGAAAGCATACTTTATCCAAGGGTTAATATGCTCAGAATGGTTAATATGCTCATTCAGCCATGTCACTGATTCAAGTGATATTGTGCAACAAAGATATTCTCAGGCCACGTAAATATTACGTACACTGCTTACGCAAGTACACTAGTTTGGCTGCTAACACTAATCTGCTAATGTTAGCAGCCAAATCAATAAACAGATTATTGGCCATAAAAGTCAATGTACAATTGTTTTCACTTCTCATTTCATACTGGGGTCGTAAATGCAAAATCATTAAATGTGACTAGATATGGTTATGGTGTCATGGTAACAGGTGCTTTAGCAGCAGATCTAGTATCTGTGCCATTTTACAAGGAGCTAATAGACACATACATTTTGTGTGTGTGTGTGTGTGTGTGTGTGTGTGTGTGTGTGTGTGTGTGTGTGCTACAGGTGGCACTTTTGCGAGCCCATGCTGGGGAGCATCTCCTTTTAGGAGTAGCCAAGCGTTCAATGCTCTACAAAGACTTGCTTCTATTAGGTAAGGCATGATAAGTCATAATTCTCCTTCACCGTTCACACAATATATCTCATCATATCTTACACTTGTTGGGCATCTGACTACTAGACTAGAAATACACACAGGCGTACTGAGTGGTATCTCTCTCTCTGCTTCTGACAGGAAATGATCACATTATCCCACGGAATTGCCCAGAGCTGGAAGTGAGTCGTGTGGCAGTGAGAATTCTGGATGAGCTGGTGTTGCCCTTCCAGGAACTGCAGATTGATGATAACGAATATGCTTGCCTAAAAGCTATTGTATTCTTCGACCCAGGTAAGAACTCACTTCCATTGTGTAACATGTATGAGGTCGTAGCAGTCTCACATAATAGTTATTTTCTTACTGACTGTCAACGTTTCCTCTGGTTTGTCAGATTTCACTCACAAATTTTACTCTTGCATGTTGCATTCTTCATCATTGCCAGATAGCTTTTTAGATTCTATTAGGCTTCATTTGACAAAATTTCTCTGTTGTCTGCTCTCTCTTCTTCCAACCGTGTAGATGCCAAGGGTCTGAGCGACCCGGGCAAGATCAAGCGCATGCGCTACCAGGTTCAAGTGAGCTTGGAGGACTACATCAACGACCGTCAGTACGACTCACGGGGGCGCTTTGGAGAGCTGTTGCTGCTCTTGCCAACCCTGCAGAGCATCACCTGGCAGATGATCGAGCAGATCCAGTTTGTCAAGCTCTTCGGCATGGCCAAGATCGACAACCTACTGCAAGAGATGCTCTTAGGAGGTGAGCTTCTCAACAACTTCATATGCTGTTACTGTTGTGATAAATGTACTGAGCAAGGTCCTGATGAATTTGAGGCTTACAAGAGTTAGAACATATTTCTATATTTTTATCCATAGTACTATTTTACATTATATACAACAACTCAAATGTTTTGAAACCAATGTTAAAATCTGCGTAAAAATATTTCCAATGTGTACACAAAAATACTATCCCAACAAACCTGGTAGTGAATCTGAGTCAATCTGAATCTAAATCTGGGGTCAGCAGGTCTAAAAGAAAAAACAGGTTAATTTCTTTGCAAAAACATTTAGAATACAATCTATAATAGTAGCTGCTGTGTTTTCCCCACAGGCTCTGCAAATGAGGCCCCCCATGCCCCTCACTCTCTACACCCTCATCTGGTCCAGGAGCACCTCAGCAGCAACGTCATCGTCACCAGCAACATGGCAACTCCAATCCACAATGGCCAGATCTGTAAGAGCCCTTTTCTGTTCCTTTCAAGGAGAAGTCCAGGATGAATCAATCTGTGGCCCTATTGTTCAAGGTCACAGAGTGCTGTCTGTAGGAAAAACAGTGAGAAAGATTTGATACAACATAGATGAAATAGCAAATCGGCAGCTAACAGTGACTGTATGTGGCACAGAAACTCACTTTCAGTTTCATTTTCCTATGCCCTATTCAGTTACATTAGCTCCAGATCTTTTTCCTTCAGACAGCAGTCAAACAATAAGGCTATGGATTTATTCACACTGGGTTTCTCCTTTACCTCAAAGATGATATGTTGAAGTTAAAGGAATCAATGTAATGTAAATGTCAGTAAAATACTGATCTACCTGCCAAAAAAGTCAAACACCTTGATTTAACAAAAGACAATCTCAATCTATGTTGTCAGAATGAGTCTATAAGGTTGGGCAAACTTTGCACGAAATAGTCCTTAAAATATTTTGTGAAATAACCGCTGACAAAAAAAGAAGTCCATAATGAAATGAAGCCATACGGTACCACCTGACAATAATGTGATGTTAGAGTAACATTACAGCATGTCTCAGTGAGGTCAGTGAAACATTCAGTGACATTAGCAGAGCTGTGTGAAACATTAGAGAAAGAATAATTAGGGGATGGAGAAAAGCTTGCTGAGGAAACGTGCTGTGTGGCTGACTAAGCCTCTCTCCGACCGGTGAGTGCAGACCGGTGGTCAGGTAGCAGAGAGGACAAACAGCCTGCATGCAGGAATAATCCGGGAATGGACTTCCCAATGCATAAGCAGGCTTACGTGGTCAAAGAAAGCTACTGTTATTCTTTCTTAACCTTTCTAATGCCTTCAGAAATTTCATAAGAGGTCTTTATTTCACACTCACCAAAAGGTTCTTTCTTCCCCGTAGTTGTTGTCCCACGTGTAACAACAACAACAAAAAAAAAGTTGAATGTTTTTTCATTTGTTCAGGTAATAATGTGTTTATTTCTCTGTTGTGGTAACATCTGATGTATCTTGTTGGTTCTATCATGCAGCCACTCCGGAAACTCCAATTCCTTCACCCCCGGCAACATCTGGTTCCGAGCACTACAAATTGGCTCAGGGTGTCATAGCGACAGTGCCCAAGCCACCCAGTTCTATTCCTCAACCCACCATCACTAAACAAGAAGCTATTTAGCCTGCAGCCTAACAGAGAGAGAGAGAGAGAGCGAGAACGCATGTGGTTGTGCACCTCAGAAATTTGTAACATATTTGTTTTCTTTACTCCTGTTGTCTGGGATAGCTCTCAACATCATAATGTTGAGAAATATTCAAGAACATATTTTTGTGAACTTTACGGACTTTGAGGGGTAAACAAAACTCTCATACAATCGCACATACATGAACATACACACACACATACACTAAATGCAACAATGCCTTAGGAAAAAAAAAGAGTTATGTGTAATTCTACTGATTCCATGAATGTTACAGTCATCAGGCCAATAGAGGAGTTGGGTACTGCATATTATTTAAGTGAGAGTCAAACCTAGAAGCTATCTAAGTTAGGCCAGAGTAACATGGAATAAACAGTAGTTTCTTATGGGAATTTACGGTGCCTGAAACTGGGTGACAGCTTATGTTGCCTTTCTAATCTAATGGCAGTTTTCATGTATGTTTGTTTTTGGGTGTCAGTAAACACACACAATGCATTTTGTATTTCAGCCTTCTCTAAGCATCCTATTAGCCAAATGTAAATATCATGTATATTAAGTGGATTGGTTCACAGCCCTTAGAGCACTTTGTGGTGAGCAGAGGCTCCCTGTGACTGATCTGACAACTGAAGAAGTCCCTTTGTTTTCACTTTTAGATATACCAGATAAAAGCTGTTTTATTCTGTAGATGTGTAGACATGTTCTGTTGGTTGTTAGACACTGACAGGTGCCATGTCAAGTGTGACAACTGCAATTAAAAAAACAAAACTCTGGAAAAGTGCCTCTGAAAATCACACTGCCGTGCCACACATGGGCCACACATGGGCCACACATGGGCCAAACCTGACCTTGCAATGTGAAATGAAATTAAAATGTCAAGGTTTTATTTTTACACAAATGTGTCTGTTTCTTCTCTCTCTCTCTCTCTTCTTTTGCTTGTCTCATTGATGAATTGTTCAATGATTGATAGTTTATCAGTTCATTAATTAATAATCATTATCCAAGTCAACTACAAGCTATTTGTCCCCTTCAAATGTTAATGATTGATACAATGGTATTACACTGAGTCGTATATATTTTCAATAGCCAGCATCATAGTCCTTTGGGCTATTCCACATGCACTATTGATTTCATCTCAACCCTCCAGGTTTGTGGCTTGTGGCAGCCATGCTCTCAGGAGCACCACCTGTTATCTCTGAGAGCACTTTGTGCAATCCCTGTTTGTCCAGTAAATATTGGATGTCCAGACACTGAAGGCATTTGTAAATGGTTGAACTGAATTAGCAAAACAGAGATGACATCGGTCATGACTTCAAGAGACTGCGCTGGGATGACAGCTTGTCATGTGATGTGAGAGAGGGAAAGGTCAGTAGACGTCTGTGATATCATGATGAATCATTCAGAGCAGATAGAATGACCTGAATCAGACAGGTGGTCAAAACCTGATCAAGAGAGGTTCTGATGCTACAGGCTACAGTTTTATGCAACTTCAAATTTTTCCATGTCTATAGCCTTGGCAGGGTCATCTTTAAAACCAAGTCAATCTCCTTGAGGCAGTAAAATCTGAGAAGCTCAAAAACATGATAATAAATCTGTGGCGACGTGGCAAAGCATGGTCAAGGATATCTAGTGCAAGGGCGTGCAATAGAGTTTACTGATAAAATGCCATAAAACAATTCCTGATAGTCCTGCAATTTTCTCTAGTGCCTGACTTCAAAGTTGTTCTAGGCCAGATCTGGCAGAAAGGGAAGAAGTCTTGTTCCCACTTCCTAGTCATCTGTTAATGGATTATGGGACCCGCATCCAAACTGGAAAAAAACTAGAAAACTGGCATCACCCGCTCTTTCCTCTACTTTTAATTTAGCTGTGCTCCACACGTCCCGTTTTGCTAACTCTTATAGGTAACCTACTCCTAAGTCATTTGTTTTATTGCATAACCTGAGAGCGTTTTGCTAACATCTTTTGAACAGAGCTGGCTCTGCTATTGAAACACCAATGCCACCTAGTGTCAATTAAAAAGCCATCACAAATGTATAAAAATACATTCTAATAGCCAGTCAGAGCTAAATCTTAGATAATTTTCTGACAAAGTATAATGCAACTTTGTTCTTATAAGAACAACATTGTTCTTATTACAGTGAAATCATATTTGGGAATTTCCTGAAGACAAGGCAATGCAAGGCAAGGCATGTTAATTTATACAGAGCATGTCATACACAGAGGCAGTTCAATGTGCTTTATAAAAGATAAAGGCAAAGAACAGTAAATATTACAAAATAAAATGACAGAGAAAAAAAACAAAATAGGTAAAATAAACCAAATTATGATGAAAAAAAACATAATTTTTAGAGAAATAAGAAGCTGGAGACCACTAACGAACCACCTTTCGACGGAAAAGAACAGAGCTCAAACCCATGTCGGACCAAATTCGCAAGTGTTACAAACGTGTTTAACACTTACAGGGCTGCAGCAGCATTACGCAGGCAAAACGCACGATAGTGCTGGTCTCCACTTGGGGCAGACCACAGTAATATCGGATCTGGATATCGGGCAAAAGCCGGTTTGACAAGTGTCACGTGCGTTGTTGCGTCTTTCGATCACTGTTTTTTCGCGCGATCGCCCCCTACTTTCTTGTCAGTATTGCTTCTTGCGGACACATCGTGTTCGCTTGCGACGACGTGCGCAACCGATGCATTAAACAACCGCAGAATACGCATGGCAGCCAAGATGCGTACACGTATGCGTTGTCTGCGGCAAGTACATTACAGCCCAAACACCGGCTATGCCTCTTTTTCAAAAGCCGATTCCGAGTCAGACTTCAACGATCAAGTCAGTGGAAAACAGTCGGCGTCAGGTCTTCTGACTATGAGTAGTGCAATTGTGGGTTTTAATGTTAGACCAACTAAACACAAAACAGTCCCTGGAACAACTAAGCCTTGTGTTAATTCCAGAGCAACCACAACCAGCTACTGTATGTCAGTGAGCCCACTTTACCCGACAAACTGTGACACCTGTCACTTGTGGAACCACCTTCCGCAGAAAAGAACAGAGCTCAAACCCACGTCGGATCAAATCCGTGCGCATTACAAAAAGACAAGGCAGCTCATTGTGCAATGGAAGTGACTGGAAATGAAACATAGAAGATAACAAATAGAAATAAATTAATAAATTGAAGTAGTGAAGTTTAAAAGAAATAAATACAGTAGTTAGCAGAAAGCATCTGAGAACATATTGGTCTTTAGTCTAGATTTGAAACTGCCAACAGCCTTTTTGATGTCCTCTTAAGAGTCCGAGTTTTTTTTTTTCAGTTTTCCATACAATACATTATTTTAACAGAACACTGTAAAAAGACAAATTCTGTGGTTCAAAGGGGCTTTTCCTTACGCCTTGGTGAAACATGACGTTATTGCCACATGGTTTCGAATAGCCAATTGGTAGACGATTTAGCTCTATTACCGGAAGTCCTAGTTAGTAAGCAACTCGTTTGTTTTCTCTTTTCAACCCAGGTTTACGAAAAAACACGTTCGTTTCTATCAACATGCATTTAATCGCTAGAATTTTACAGTTTTGTTCGGCGTCTTTTAAATGAACCAGTACATTTCTATAACAGACAGTGTGCGCCATTAGCACTAAGAATCTGTCATCGATATCAGCGGTCACGGGACAGACTCTTGCATTGCTTAAAGGTGAGAGAGACAGGAGCCTGTTAGCTAGCCCATCACTAATGTATCACCTTCCCCGTTAACCCTCAGGATGCTTTCAGTATACAGTAACGTTAGCCTACTAGCAACATGAAGCATATTACATTATAGGCTACTATAATACCACAGCAACGTGTGACTGAATAGTTTGCATGTTTTTCATTGGAAGTAACCTAGCAATGGTTACTGAAATCTGCATTGTTTCAGTACATTGACTTCTACAGAGATTCTGAGAACTATATGGAAATGGGTACGTTCAAGTCCGCCTAATTCAATTGTTATCTATTTTTGACATCAGAGCGAGGTAATGGCTGAAGGCAGTGGATGTATGGAGGGAACTCCGACCACAGGGGCAGGCTTACCACAGCCCAGTAATGGAGGGTTTCCTGGTCCACCGCCCCCCATTTACTCCTGCACGTTAAGTCCAGCCCTGGAGGCCAAGGCCCGCGAAGAGTTACAGGAGAAGCCGGAGTGGCGTTTGCGCGATGTACAGGCCTTGCGGGATATGGTGCTGAAGGAGCATCCACACTTGCGCACGCGTCTAGACGATGCGTTCCTGTTGCGCTTCTTGCGCGCCAGGAAGTTTGATTATGATCGTGCCCTGCAGTTGCTGCTGAACTACCACGCCAGCAGACGCGCCTGGCCCGAGGTGTTCCACGACCTCCGACCTTCCACGGTTAGGCACGTGCTGGAGCGAGGTGTCCTCACGGTGCTGCCACAGCCAGACAATCATGGCCGCTACATCTTGTGTCTCCGGCCAGGTGAAGCTGTTCATAGTTATTTCTATTTCCACAGCTTTTCAGATGTATTTAAATCTTTGGGAGATGTTTAACAAAAGCTTATATCTTCTCAACTGTCAGTTTAACTCACTTGTACTCACCTGTCTCTATCACAACATTCTCCTATTTGATTCTCCTAACTGAACCAGACAGACTGTATGTTATGTCAGTCATCTAGATGGTAACATTACTCATATCTCTGCTTTGATGCCTGATGGTGAGATGAATGGACCTGCTTATCAAGTCTCCATGATCTTAACTTGCACACATTAATGTTAATGTAATTGTGTTTTTAGTAATGAGTTTAATCATTGTACTGTGCAGGGAAGTGGAGGCAGAATGACTATCCGTTTGTAGACAACATCCGGGCAATCTACCTGACGCTTGAGAAGCTGATTGAAGCAGAGCAAACCCAGGTGAACGGCCTGGTGATCCTCGTGGATTACAGTGGCGTGGGTCTGTCCCAGGCATCCAACCCTGGACCATTCCTTGCCAAGAAGGTTGTGGGGATCCTGCAGGTTCGTCTGTCCCTCTTCATCATGTGTCCACATATACCATATCAGATGCACCTTTCACCTACACACTAAGACCTCATTCACATAGAAATCGTGCATTCACCGTCCATATACATTGCTGTCCATTCGCAGTCTGTGTATGTCTGTGTATAAGTCTGCTGCGCGAACCGGCTGCTCAAACTCACCTTTAAAGTTTATGGAGACCGCGTTATAAAACGTGCAGCACGCATGGAAAAATAGAACTTGTTTCTATTTCAAGTGGACAGAGTGGGAGCTGCACGGTGCTGCTGCACAAAACAAGCACAGAACACGTGTGTGGTGTGCATGGTCTAATCTGTTAACATGCACTCTGAATGAAAACGGACCAAAAATTAAGCGAAGAGGACCAGAAATGAAGCGTAAGGCCTGGTACGCACATAGACATAGTTGGGTACTTATGAAAAAAGATATTTATTTTCTCCTCTGTATTTGATAATAATTCTGTCCACACAATGCTCAAAAAGGGACAAAAGAGTCAAAAACATGTCAAGCAAATAGCCAGCCAGAGATCTGTAAACTGAAGAGGGAGAGTCGTGTCACACTGCAAAAACTCCCAGCCTACACAGTCACTGAAATAAGAGGTTTCAAAAGTAGCTGGTGTCAGTGACCGAAACCTCGGTTGATTGTGGACGCTAGGCACAAACTCATAAAAAAAGTATTCGTTTTTATAAGTACCTGGCTAAATGTGTATGGGGCCTAAATATCATCTTTGGAAACTCAGGTGTGATGTAATGCTATAACTATTGAATGTGAAAATACACAGTAGCTTCTCTCCTCGTTTCCCTGTATATTTTGTCATTGTTCTCCTCCTCTCTCTCAGGATGGTTTTCCAATCAGAATAAAAGCTGTAAACATCATCAATGAACCTCGCATCTTCAAAGGGATTTTTGCCATCATCAAGCCCTTCTTGAAGGAGAAGATGGCTGAGAGGGTAGGCAGTCTGTGTGTTGTACAGCACAATGCTACCGATCACAGATGTCAGAAGGCGTATGATAATCTATCACAACATGCACAATCACTTCAAGTTGCCCACATATTTATGAATTAGATCTATCTATGAGTTAGATGTTCTAGCTGGGTAGCTGACTAACAATAACTCATTGCTATGGTCGAGCATACCTCCTCACAGTCCTTTAGCTCTCCGTCCTCGGAACACACTCTGGTGTGTTGCTTTGGACTAAAGCATTTGCTTAGAAACAAGAACAAATGCAACGTCATCCAGAATTATTTACCTGTCTGTCTGTCTATTTATTTCTCTATCTGTCTTTGTGCCTGTCTATCTATCGGTCTACATGTCAATCAATGCGTTAATTAACCATGTTTCCTCCTGTGCAGTATGTCCTCCATGGTTCTGACCTGTCCTCTCTGCACCGGAGCATCCCACGATCAGTGTTGCCAGAGCAGTACGGCGGCGTGGCCGGCCAGCTGGACATGGTGGCCTGGACGCAGACTCTGCTGGACGCAGAGGAGAACTTTGTGGTGGAGTTCTGCCAGCCGGAGCCCCTGGAGGAAGGGATGCTACCGGACTCCGTGCTGTTTGACGGCGAGCATGGCGGTGGTGCTCAGGGAGAGGACACCTTCAGAACCCTTCGTTCACAGCTCTACTACTGCTACTAATGGGGGTGGGTTCTTGACAGTATCGCTGCTAGCGTTCATTGGAAGTGTGGTAGTTTTGCCACTGGGTGAATCGTAACAACAACCAAGATATCGGCAGAGAGTGGCAACGACACTGTCTCGAAACACTTCCCAGGCTGACAGCTGTGCACTGGACCACACTGCTTAATGTGTCAGCCATGCCAAACAGCTTTGTTTTTCCCATAAATGATCGCTCTGCTTCTGCTACTGCTAGTGATCAGGGGGGAGTTTGAAGCTAAATCTTAAAACGGTATAACAACCAAGATATTGATTAAAGTTAGCAAATGACACTGTCTAGAAACCCTTCCCAGACTGACTGCTGCTCACTGGACCAAACCGTTCAACGTGTCAGCCAGGCCAAACTAATTCCAGTTAGTTATCAATCTCCTACTGTTACTGAACGGGGGGAGTTTCTAGACCAGGGGTCTCAGCCATACCAAACGGTTTCGTTTTTTTCCCATCGTTCTGCCAATACTGCCAGCAGTGACTGACCACCCAACCCACCACACTTATGTCACTTATCTTTGGTCCCACTGACTGTTGCGTTATCACTGACCTCTGTTATTCGCTTCCACTCTGCTGACCACGTTTCTCATGCTAATTGCGTTGGTGATTCAGAGCCACCTGCCAACATTGTCCACCTCGTGATAGAAACTTTGCCACTGAATTTTTGTGTTCAGATTGAATGCTTTCTGTAAACTCAGTGTCATTAATTCTTATATGGTTATAAGGTTAAAAAAAGCTCTGCTTTATTTGAGTTTTTGTTTTTTTTTAAATTTAATTTACAAACATGTCAGTGGTCAGTAAGGTGGTCTTGCCAAAGTCTGTAACCATTTCTGATGATGTGAGTTGTGAGGTATATGTTGAAAGGTGAATATTTAACAATATTGCTTAATCCTGTGCAGCCCCATACATACTGTATGTTCTTTACCCAAAGATGGTTTGCCTTAATCGGAGATGGGGCTTGTCTAGTTAACCATCCAATTTCCTCCTGATCCTGCCTAGGAAGATGGACGGCTTTCCACCAGTCCTCATGTGCAGTCTTTCTACCAGTCCACCAATCTGCATCTACCAGTCTTTACTTGGGTGTTCCACTTAAGCAATATTTTATGTGTTCCTCTCTATACTTTTCTTTGCCTCCTCTCTCGCATACCTAGTCAGTCTTAGTATAAATAGCTATAAACTCTATGTAAACTGCGCTCTTAGATGTATAGACATAATTCTAGATGTATAGCCCGTGCAGTGAAAGCAACTGCATTGTATAGATGTAGGTGTAAGTAACTCACTCTAAGTGTAAGTAACAACTCCACAGTAAGTGTCCTGTTTTCATGTGTATTCATTGCCACATAGCTTGTATGTTACTCGTCTCGTGTGCACACACAAATGCAACTCTGTCCGTCAGCCAAAGCATGAAGCTGTAATTGACCCCGACGGACATCACCAAGGACCATCTGTGAGTCCTCCTTATTGATCGCTTGATGCTTCAACCAAACACTGTCGTTCAAAACCGGCAATTTGTCTTGTCTCCTTGCCAAAAAGAAAGGAAAAGGTGAAAGGGGTGGGTTTTTTGTATTTGTTCAGAGCCATCTTTATATTTAGCATTTTTATTTTTTTCATCACATGTTCTCTTGTTTATACTGTTATTTATGACATGTAGTTTTGTCCATTGATATACATGAATAGGGATTATTTTCAAATAAATGGAATGTGGTCTGCTTCTTATCACCAGGAACAGACAGGGTCTCTTAATAAACCGTTGGCTTTGTGTACAGGAAAGTGGCATGACTGTTGTGTCCTACCTGAAATTGAAAGAACTACGTCTGCGTTACCACCATATTTTGTCTCCTCTAGAGGGAGTCATTGCACAAGTTTGTACAACATCACGTAGCACACCCCAGCGGATTGTCAATTGTGTATCCCATCCCTGTAATTACTGGCACTCACAACTGAAGAAAACATAACTCGTCAACTCATATAATTCGTTAGAAATCCATGGTTAGCCAGAAGCTAAGGCCCTGAGTCCTCAAACCAAAGTACCAGCCAGTTGTCCCCGAGTTATTTGCAATGTTATGAGCTCATGGCATTCGAAATAAAAAAAACAGGTCAAACACAACACTCCGGGTGACTCCTGTTTTCTCTGAAAACACTTCAGTCAACAGATGACTGAATATATTGAAACGAAATTTAATCGGTTCGACGTCATAGACTTTTCGGGTTGCTACAAAACTATATAGCATATTTCTTTGACAGTGTTTGCACGAGGTATTTGACACAGAGCAGTGCAGTGCCCCCACCGGCGGCAGCGCCCGGTTTCAGCGCGGGAGCGTGATTGGCTATGGGATAACTCCATTTTGGAAACAGCTGTTTAAGGACGCAATCCTTCGCTTTGTCTTCAGGGGCAGTCCGTGAAACAGCTTGCGACCACAACTTCTCTTATTCTTGCCTGAAGACCCTTAAACTAATAATATTCTGCCTAATTCAGTTCAGTATGAATTTAAAGGGAACTTTAAACTTTACAAGGGGCATCCCTAAACCTGCGTTGTAACAAGTGGAGGAAACTCAATCGGATCAAGGTTAGTTGCATTGTTACAATTTGTGGTGAAGTGTTCTCGCTGTTGCGTTCTTTCTTCTCTCCAGGCACGTGAGGCAGTAAAGATAATCTCAACGGTAGGCTGCTCTGGTTTGTCTCGTAAATTATTTTGACCAATCTTTGTCGTGGATTTGTGTGTGGTTATAGGATGTGGGAACGGATCAGGAGTATCCCTGGTTTGTTTTTCCTTCGATGCACGCATCTGTGCGTGACTGTCGCTTCAAGTGCAACATTTAGCTGTGTTCTCTCTGAAAGTAGGCAGCGTTTGTTTGTTCCCAATTCTTCGAATATGTCTACCAAATGTCGAGAAGGCCATGTCATTCCTAATTTATCAAAACAAACTGCGTCGCTTAAGTGGTGCCATCGTGAGAGCTTTGAGTGGGGGCGGAGTGGGAGCGGAGACCCGCCATGCGCTCTCTCGGCCGCGTTTTCGTGAAGACGAAGCAGTGCGTTGGTGGCAGGTCATACAAGAAGCAGTTAATTAAAGTCTTCTGATGCGATAAATAAACGTTCTTTTGCACAGTGCTTGAATTATTTTGTATTTGTGTAAGAATCCTTGTTGGAGTCAACGTTACACGACCACTGCATTCGCCACTTCTTCGGACTTGATATCTGCAGTGCCGGCACAAAACACAGCTGTCGTCCTATTTTAATGTGTTATAACCGTGAACTCTCTGGCATAAATTGCGAGGCAAATGCCCACGCTGTGGACCATTGCCAAGTGAAGCTCGAGAAAACCACTGGGTTATATACCCTTCTTCCCGGAGACACCGATGGGGTCACGCGGGTGCCCATACGCGCCGCACGCATCATTCCAATTGGAAGTATCAGGGAGTGCGCACTATATGGTGGGTTCCATTCTAAACGCGTTACGTTAGAATGTGCTGTCAACTCCCTCACTACTCAGCGGTTTCCGTAGCACCCTGTGGCACAGACCCAAAACATTCACAGGACCAGATCAGTAATGGAGTCTGATGGCATTTGGCTGGGTTTCTCTTCTGAGTGGAAAACACTCTACAATGGGAGGGAAAAACGAACGTGTCCTCCTGTACAGGGTAATTTGTGAGACTCTTCAGTAGAGGGTAATTTGTGTCTGGCAAAGGGTCATGATGAGCAACATTCCCTTAGACTGTGCCATCTGGGGGCTGGGCAGCAGGTGCCTGGTTGCTCCAGATCTGGCAAAAATGCTGCAGGCTGTTTGTCACAGGCCTCATGCAAGTAGCTGGCGGAGGCTGTAAAAGGTGGCTCAGGAGGCCATGTGACCCATTTTCATTTGGAGTGAAGGAGGACAACGTTTTGTGCATGACGCAAGCACTCCCCAAAGGTCAGAACAGGAAGCAAGTAATTGTCTTGGTTCCCTCTGAAGTCACCACGTGTGTGAAGATATCTGCCCTTGGACCGTCTTTCAGAGACTTCTTTTCCTAAGGAAACACTTTCATTTAAAACCCTTACTGCGTACATACACACTCACACAAACACACACCTCAGCTGTCTTTTGTAATGACCCAGCCTTTGCATGACCGTTTTGCTTCAAAGCAATATAGTGTTGAGCTGAGAAGTGACCGACATGCTGACCTGTAGGTTCAGTGATTATCTATGTGTGGTGATCCAGCTGACCTGTAGGTTCAGTGATTATGTGTGGTGATCCAGCTGACCTGTAGGTTCAGTGATTATCTATGTGTGGTGATCCAGCTGACCTGTAGGTTCAGTGATTATCTATGTGTGGTGATCCAGCTGACATTCCACCTGACTACAGCATTCCAGGTTATCTTCTTGCAATGACATGACATCAGGGGCTGGGGCTGTCTGGATCAGGGCCAAGTAATGTGATGGGTTGCTGTAAGCCCATGACTACATCTTTGGAATACATCTTTGGAACTTTGTTATTTTGTGTGTGTGTGTGTGGGTGGGTGGCAGATGTTTTAGTCCAGCAAAATTTACAAAATGTAAACAACACTTCCATTGCCACTGCATTATAATTAAGAGTTTTAAAAAGTCAGAAAACATAGAAATACCATATCATAATGAAAATTATTGTAACAATATTATAATGTGCTTACATTTAAAAATAAGACATGCAATGTAAAATAATATAATAAATAAGTATTATTTGAACCAGTATATCTTTAAGTGGGTCAGAAGCATTAAGATTATTTTACAAGCTGGTATCCATTAGGCAGCTGGAGGTGGGTATCCATGTTTTGTCAATTGCATTGTGTGAACTCTGCAAATGAGCAAAAGGGGTGCATTCCTTGGCTGGCCAAGTCTTGCGGAAGTGAGCAAGACATCTTGCCTTTTATGGTGAGGGATTAGAGGCCACATGCTGGGTGAAACTCTTTACTAGATAAAGAAACCTGGCATGTGTCTCCCACCAACCAGGGGAAGAGAAGTGACTATGTGCTCAAAGGCATTTCCTGTACCTTTTACACTCTCCAGAATACCCCTGCACTGTCACTCAGCACTGCACACAACGAAACATTTCCTTCTCAGATGGAACTCCTATTGGTTCTGACTGATAGATGAATATGGCATTAATGTCAGTCACTCCCATCAAGGCCTTTTTTTCCTTTTCATGGGTGCAGACTTGGATTTTCATGATGCACCTCTGTGGAACTAAGGCACGGTAGCAACTGGACTGAATTCAGTTCCATTTGAAGTTTGAATGACAGCAGCATGAGGCCTGAAGCATGAGGTTTGATTTTGAGTGACGGGAGCATGAGCAAGCATTTTCTGGCCCCTGCTCAGCTTGCCTCTTTCTACAGCCACAGTTCTCTTCTCTAAGGATGTTGGAATGCTACATCAGCAACGTAGTTTACCACAAGAGTGACCAGAGTTGCACTCTACAAAACACTTGTCCATGTAATCTTGCATTCCCTCTTTGAATTTTTATTAGGATCATTAAATTGAACATGCCTTCAAGATGAATGGTTCAAGAAGCCTTTCAGTGGAATGATCTGCCCTCTCTCATCTTATAAATGACCTAATTTAGTTGATTCAGCATTGGCCAAGCTAATACTATTACTAAATGGCCTCTTTTGTTAATGCTGCTGGAGCTTAAAAAGTTGCTGAATTGAAGAAGGCACATGGCATCAAAAATATTTTCATTAGTTGCCTTTTTTTTTTTTTTTTTTTTTGTTTTGAGGGGTGGGGGATGGGGGTCGGCGGGAGGCCAACCGAAAGCTTGTGTTTGTGCTCAGATTTCTGCGGCTTTTAGTGTGTGTGTGCGTGTTTTTTTTTTTTTTTTTTTTTTTTTTTTAATCATTATTTGTTTGAATGCATTAGCAGTGTTCTTGGACTGGTTTCTGGTTTATGGGCCTCTGTAATTGCACTGTGTGTGTGTCCAGAGCTCTCAGAAGGTTTAGTGGCCAAAGCTTATTTAGCATGTCGGCCTAATGAGCTGGACTGGGCAAGCTATAGATGATTAACTTGCACAAATATTAATATAACTGAGTCTCCAGATGACTGGGTTTTCCATGGCACCATCGCTAACTGCTTACAAGAGGCCCTTGTTGATGCCTGTGCTGCTGTGTTTGATCTTACACAGGTGGGCATACCATGGACAGCGTCAGCATGCGTATGTGGGCATCTGGATGGTATAGAGCCTTTGTAGATGCCTGTGCTGCTGTGTTTGATCTTACACAGGTGGGCATACGATGGACAGCGTTAGCATGCGTACGTGGGCGTCTGACGGCAGCATGCGTACGTGGCCGTCTGGATGGCGTCTGGAGAGCTCTGGGATGGTTTGGCGGAGAGTTGGCGGTGGTTGTGCTTGTGAGAATCGTGAGATTGGGTTGGTAGCCTCTACTAGGGATGGGTATCGAGAACCGCTATCATATTTATACCAGCTCAGCCTTGTCTGTAACAACCTATCATCAAGCTCCCCTACAAATGGTGCTGCTATAGGTATTTTATGGGGTTGTGGTGTTCTCCTGTGTCAACAATATCAAGCCCTTTCACTTGTTTGTGTGGAGGAGGAGTGATCTGCTTCACGACAAAATCAATGACAAGCCTCTGAAACTGATTTTAAAAGTTGCAGAGCTGTGGACATGGCAGGTAGCAAACTAAAACAAGGGAGAGAGTGCGACATTCAAAAGTGTAGCTTTGGCGGAGACTAAATGACTTTTGACTTCACTTTAGTAAAATATTCGATAACGTGTGAATTATGCGGCCTGTGAAGACCGTGGCCTGTGAAGAGAGAACACGAGCAATCTAATGATCATCTCAGATTTCAAACTGTACTGTAATTCCTCACATGAAGCTCAGAATGCGCCACTGCCTCAGCTATGAACGGTGTTTCCCATGCACTGACGTGTCATCACTTGTTGCAGGCTATAAGGTGAATTGCAAATACTATGCCTATGCACTATTCTTTCTATAAACCTCTCTGAAAGATATGATTCTTATGTTACTAACACGACATGAATGGCAGTAGTAATTTTTGAGATTCTTAATTTAAGATTTTTTTTTTTCTTGTGATTTCAGGATTATACCGTGGGGGAGAGAGGGAGAGGGAGAGAGAGAGAGAGAGAGAGAGATCGATCAAGTCCTGATTCTTTACTACAGAGTGAAGTATCAATAAGTACTGGTATCGATAAGGACTGGGATTAGGACTGGTATCGCTACTGGATAAAATTCAAACAATACCCATCCTTAGTCTCTAGGGATGTGACTATGAGGTCACTGCAACAGTAATGCATCTCAAGTTTTCACTTTTGGGATACACTAAACAGGCATTGTTCAGTGTTAAGGCCTGTAGTTGGACCATAAGCACAGAGAGACACAAAGAAAATAGCTAAATGTCAATGTAAATCCCTCTCCACTGAAGTCAGTGCTTGCTGTGCAGAAGGCAAATGGAGCTGTCTGTTATATTGACAATAAGGAATGAGCCCACGTCCATCTTTAGTATGCCAGTAATGGGAACAGAAGGAAACTTGGTTTCAGAATCTTCTCTGATAATGGGAGAACATCATGAACTGGCGTCATGCCTGAGTGCACACACCAATAACAGTTTCCTTTGCTGCGGTAAAGCTTCTTAGTAGTAGAGTTTAGTCATAAATTAAAGTGGCTTAAGATCATTTCCTCTCCTTATTGTTTCGAGGGAGTGTAATTTGTGCGACGATATCACACTGGTAATAATGCCTCTGCAGAAATCCCCACCTCACGTCTGGCTGCAGTGACCAAAGCATTCAGCCCTTTCTGATTGTGACTAAAATCGTGACTAAAATTTCTGTGACTTCATCTGGCCAGTGAGTGCTCTTAGCCCAGAATATGCTGGAGGTGGAGTCTGTGGTGCTTGTGGAAGTGTCTCATCTCCATTTCTGTCAGGATTTTCTGATGATGATATCCCAGAATTCACCTCTTCAGAGCTGCTTGTCTCTCCACTGCCACTCTGCCATTTCCTCTGAGAGTTGAAGCCAAACATCTGCCAACTAGTCCCCTCTCACAGTAACCGACTCCAGAGTTCAGTGTATACAGAGATGATAATATTTGGATCAGCAGACATCCTACTTGACTATGTTTGGACTGGTAGTTTACTACCTGATCTTGCCACATCATTAGCTGTCTGACTGCTCATTGTGCTGTTCCTTGGCTCCCTCAAAGAGAGGGACCTGTAAACACTCTGTAAACACACATTGTAAATCTCTCCTGTTCCACAGTTCCTTTGCAGCTGTTTGCAGTTCACTCTAGCACGCAAAGAATGCAGAAAAAATGGATTTCTGGCGCATGCAAGATCCTTTCTGGAAGCGCAGGCCATATTTAGTAACCACAATAAACACTCAAGCATTCCTTGTTCTCGTTGGCCCCCTTCCTCTCTTCTTCTCAATGGGCAGACAAGGACTCCTGTGTTTTGCCACTCATGATGATGCTCTTTTGAAGGATCTACAGCAGAGGTCTGGAGTCACTTCTCTGGTTACGATTCTTTCACAGATTCACCTTTCTTTTTTTTTCTTTTTTTTACCTTTTCTATCATCTGTTCATATTTTTTTTTTCTCTGTTCACTCATTTATCTTCCTTTTGGAGTCTGGATAACTGGATCATCCAGTTCCTCTGGGTTTTAAATTGCAGTACAGAAGAGCCGCGGCGTGTCTGATGATGCCTAATTAGGTGGTCAAGAGGAGGCTTTGTGCATTTAACTCCAGGGACAAAGGAGGAGAGGCTGTGCAGTGCATGCAAATATGTCACTGAGGGACTGTGGACTGGAGAGGACCGGGCTGCTATGTTCTGCTGGAGCTTTTACTCTGGCCAGAGCTGACCTCGGGCACACACAGGCTTGTCTCCCACGCTGTGTGGTGAGTTAATGTTTGGGTGTGTCGCCAGTGCTCGCCCTGGAAAACAAAACGTCAGTTTAAAAAAAAAAAAAAAAGAACCCTCTGGAGTATCTAACAATAACAAGCAGCATGCCCCTTGTGTAGTGTATCGACAGTTGATACAGCCTACAATGATAATACTGACTGGTCAAACATCAGTAAATGATGTCAAAATAAATGGCAAACTGTACAAGATTGTCTGTCTCATTAATAATTATCCATGTTTAAATTTGAGTAGATTCATTATTATGTTCCAATACAGAAGAAATCTAGATCTAAATAAATATAGATGTAGATAGTTAGTTTTACTAGATTACTATATATTACTGTGACTGGATGGATTAGACCAAATTTTCATCTTTCATTTCATGAGGCTTATGCTTCTTAGGTTTGAGCACTAGGCAGGGTTTAGCATTATTTGGTGACGTTCATCTTTCCAGAGTCGGTGTTTATGTTCTGAGGGTTGGGTGGTTTGGTTAAGGTACTTGCTCAAGCCTATATAATGTTAACTGTCACAAGACCTGCTAGTCACATTGCCCTGTTTCAGTGTGTGAGGTGTATTCTCTGGCCATGACTCATGACGGCCACAGTGACGCTAAGCTGACACTCGCTTTTATTTCCCTGTTCTGGTGCTTGCTGCATATTTTTCCTTTGAGCTCTTTGGTGGGGTGGGCATCTAAATACACACACACACACACACACACACACACACACACACACACACACACACACACACACACACACGCGCGTTAATGTGAAGCCGTGAGAGAAATACAGTAAGTTATGGCAGCTGGTCACCAGACAACGCCCTGTCTGTTTGCTGCCCCCTCTCTCTACCCTCAGTCAGTCGCTGGTGCACATAAACGCTCTGTTGTGTCGCAGTCCTCTAACTCGTGCTGTACTGAACCCAGGGCTGATATTTTTGGCCCGCTGTGCAAAATGAAGTGCTTTCCTCTTATCATATGTGCCGCATCTTGAGTCACAAGAGAACAACAGCTACAAGAGAACATGGAAACAGTTTGCAGAATGGATATTCTTGATAATTCTGTATTCTAAATTCTGTAGTAGTTAAAAATAACCAATGGGGGCATGATGACACACTTAAACTTGCGTCAGTGAGCTTCCCATCCCCGTTATTAAAAGTGTGGGCTGTAAGATGTGTTTGTGCTGTTACACCAGAAGGGCCTTTCCTGACAGACAGCAGTCCTCTCCCAAACTGTGAGTCCTCTGGCAGTGGGCCTGTCTTGGCTAAGGAGAAGTGGCAGAACAGGTTGCATTCGGTGAGCACTGTGCACAGTGGTGGCTTTGGCTTCCAGTCTGGGGGAGTTTTGGAGGAACTCTTAGTCATTAGGGGAAAGCCATTTGCCTCATCTCCTCTGGCAGAAGCACAATCTGCCCAGCACACACACACACAAAACACACACACACACACACACACACACTCATCATTTGGGTAAACTAAAACACAGAGAAACACCCTAGCGCCTCAAAAGAAAGTTCCTCTTTTGATGAAGAGTGCATGAGTGAGACACACATTAGTGAAGAGGAAGTGTTGCTCTGTGTCAGGGGGGTGACGTGGGTTTCTTCATGCAGGGGGTCAGTGGTAAGATAACCCAGGAATAGCTGTGGATGCTGGCAAAGCTGCTGCTGCTGCTGTGGCCTTGGGTGAGGCATCACGGGACTCCTACTCATGGGATCTAGTGTGTGTGTGGGGGCCGGGGGATAATGTGCCCTCTCCCCTTGGCACACCACACTGCTCGCCACTGAGAAAGGGTACAGATATTTGAGGCTGATGGTTCCTGGCAGCAAAGCAGAAAAAAAGGAAAGAGAAGGAAAAAAATGAAAAGAAAGGAAAGAAAAGCTGTTTTATTTACTCTTTAGCCCAGGAAGCTTGGGCTGAGTAACAATGCAGAGGCTGGCAGAGGAAATCCAACTCCCTTGCTCTGGGTCGCCCGCTGATCCGGTTCTCAGCTGCTGATACCCTGGGAGCCAACAGAGGGCTGAGATTTAGTCCATCCCCGCAGTCCTCACCCCTATCTTATGCTCTCTTACACACACACACAGCCAGTTTGATCCCATAAAGTTATCACACACAGTAGGCTCCCTCACACACACACACACCGTAAGCTTCCCCCTCTCACACACACAGTCAACCAGTCTGGCTTGTCTGGGCCTCTCTAGGTCTCTAGGCTGGAGCTGCTTCTGCTGGATGTGATGCGTTAGCCTCGTGACTCCCTAAAGCTTTTGCACCTGGGGCTCCTCTTCCTCCCGCTGAGCTAAAGAAACACAGCCAGCGGCAGCCTATTACTCTTTGCCCCAGAGACACTGAGCTCATACCGAGCGGAGCGGACCGTGAAATGGTAGCCACATCGAAGTTTTTAATTTTAAAAGTTTCTTTTTTTAACTTCCCCTCCTGTCTAGGCAAGTCTGTTGTTGTCCAATGATGCCCTTCCTGCTTGCGGCATCAATCAAAGTGCTGGAAGGGGCCCCTTGGATTGCTGGATTGCTTGCTTGAAGATGCCGTGCTTGCTGCTGTGTCTTCCTCTCCTCCATGCAGTAAATGCTGAGTGCATTGGACATCCTCATTAGTCACATTAAACAGACACTTAAAACTCCCTCTGGCCTCCACTCTCTCTCTCTCTTTCTCTGGGCTGGAAATGGCAGGGCCCAGGAAGCATGGCTGTGTGTCTGCTGCTGGCTTGGCTCTGTCCCTGCTGCTCCTGACTGACTGATCCTTCTTCCTATGCACTAATGGCAGGCGTGGCTGGCACAGGGCACAGCAGCGCAAAACACAGCTCATCTCCTTTGATTAGGCGAGCCGTGGGCAGGGATGGGCTCCCTCTGGGACTACCACACACACACACACAGAAAACACTCACTGTGCTCTCCCAGCCTGCTCTGAAATGGCCACTGTGAAAGTAGATGCGGTTAAACGTATACCACCCTGTGTGGGTAAGATCACCCTTTTCCCACAGAGGATAACAGGATTGCTCCCCCTCTCCCTTTCACATTCTCTTTCTCTCTCTCTCTCTCTCTCTGTGTATTCTCTTTTTCAGTCCCTCTCGTTCCCACCCTCCCTCACTCACTCTCTCCTCCCTCGTCTTATCTTCCTCCTCCCTTCTCTTATCTTTCTCTACACTACCTTCCCTTGGATAGCCTGGTCAGCTGCTTATAGCAGCCTTATCTCCTCAGTCACCAGAGCACTTAAAGGGCTCTCTCCTACTTGGGGAGATGGGAAGAGACGGGGAGCAGTTTATGTTAGCTCAAGCCTGCTAGTCTGCTTGTTGTGTGGCCTTGTCTGCCTTGGGGACTGACAGTGGACTGGCAGAAAGGGGGGTCTGCATGAGGAGGCTGATCTGCTTGATGTCGGTGCAGAGAGTTTGAGTGATTGTGTGTGTGACGGTAGAAATGGGCCACATTAGACCTCTTTGAGGAGTCTCCTAAAGTGTGTGAATGGAAATGGGCTGTGTGCGTAAGACCTGTTGAGTGTGTGTTGAGTATGTGAGGAGTGTGTGTGTGTGTGTGTGTGTGTAGATTGCTGTATGTGACTGTAAAAATGGACTATATGTGTGAGACCTCCGAGTGTTACTAAAGTGTGTTTGTGTGTAGATTAGGTGTGTTAAACTGAAGAAGTGACTTGTGTATGTGAGGCCTCTGAGTGCAGTTTCTAAGGCTGATACCATGACTAAGCAGAAGGGAATGGCCTGGACACAACTAACATGCTTATTTATGGGGGTGCAGAGCATAGCTAACTGTAGCATAATAGATATAATTGTGTGTGTGTGTGTGTGTGGCTGGTAGTCCCTGGCAGCATACTGACAGCACACCTGTGACACTTGTCCCGCTGGGCTGCTGTCAGCTGCAGCTGCGTCTGATGATCTCTTTCCTCTCTCTTTTCCCCTTTCCTGTGTCTGTCTGTCTGTCTGTCTGTCTCTCTCTCTCTCTCTCTCTTTCTTTCTGACTGTCTCTCTCTCTCTTCCTCACTCTGTGACCATCACTGGCCGCACATTTCGAGCAATGCAATGATATAAGGGGGGAGAGAGAAAGTTAAACATTTTTTTCTTGAAAAATGAATCGATGGTCCCTCAAATCATTCTTTTCCTTCCCACTGAATCCTCTCTCTCTCTCTCTTTCTTTCTTTCTCTCTCTCTCATGGCCAGCTGTACAATCTGTCTGTAGTTGGCAGGATCCATGACCCACTTCCAGAGGAAAAAGGATAGGCGGAGAGAAGACTGAGCTAATGTGTGCGCTAAGCACTTCCCTCTGGATTCCTCTGCCTCTCACATCTACTTCCACACACACACACACACACACACACACACACACAGAGTATTGATGCCTTTATTGATCACCCTAGCCTTTTATCTCATTTGCTGTCCTTTTGGCTAGTGTATGCATTGAGCCCTCCATGTGTATGTTAGGTAGTAAAGGAATACGAGTTGGCGGCTGACGCTGATGTAATGAGGAAGTGGACGAGTGCATTGGGTTTGTAGGGAACTGTGTGGGTGAGCTGCAGAGTGCTTGGACTGAGGATGGGAATTGGTGTGTGGACAGTGGCTACAGTAATCTTATATCTTATGTCTCCTCAGAGTACTTTGCTTTTTGCGCTCATGTCCTCTTGTCACAAACAGGGTGGGGAGGAGGTGAAGTTACACACGTGCACAGCGGGTCACTTTGACATGAAACGCCAAGAATAGCAGTCATGTTCTCTCACTCACACACACACACACACACTTGCATACTTGCCCCCACTTACTCCCTCCCTCCATCTTTCAGAGGAAACAACATTTTAAAATGTCATGACCTTTAACCATCTCTCTCTCTCCTCCCTGCCTTCCTTGCTCTTTGTGTGTGTGTATCTCTCTCTCTCCTTCCCTGTCTTGCAATGGTAGCTGGGATGGCCTGATGATGGATGTGGAGGCATCATACTCTGAGTTTATCACCTGTGACCGGACAGGCCGCAGAAACGCCGTTCCTGACATCACAGAAGAGGCTCAGACAGTGGGTACCAGTGAGCTCACTAAAGACATGGCCCAGATGGACCTCAAACCCACAGGTGTGTGTGTGTGTGTGTGTCTTAGTCCTTACACATGTGCTAGGGACCATAAGGAAGCTATTTTGTTCAACCTCTACTCCAATAACTGTGTGTGTGATATGTAATGCAATGCTCAAACATATAATTTGCCTAGTAAATCCAGACCATTGGCTCATAATTACCTAGACAAAAACTCTGATCTTTTTATATAGTCCTCATTAAAATCTTACTTATTCATTGAGGACAGCGTGAAGCTGTAGGGAATGAATTCCCAGGTGGGGTGGAGTGTGTGTGTGTGTGTGTGTGTGTGTATTTGTCTCTCTGTCTCTATGCTTGTCTGTGAGTGGAAGAAAAAGAGAGACTGAATGTTTTTGTTTTTCAGAATCAGACGCTGCCGCAGCTCCACCAGCAGAGGCAGAAGCTTCCGGAAGCCAGGGGGCACAAGGGAACGGCGGCCCTTCCTAAAACCAGAACAGTGGAGGAATGAAGAGGAGGAAAAGAAGGAGGGACAGACACAGAGATTAGGCAGAGGAGAGGACTCCTTTAGCTCTGAGCCAATCAGAATGGCCAGCTTCTCCTACAGGCTGCCCCCTTCCGTGGCTTTCCACCAATGGCGTGCCTCAGTGTGCTGGACTCTACTCTGGAGCTTGACATGGATTGGCATTCAGACTCCTTAAAGTGTGCTTGTTTGTATCTGCCAACATCACACAGAAGCACAGAGTGGTTGTTTTGTATCTCTTTTATAATTGAACCATAATACTGTCTGTAATATATGACAAACCACTTTAATGCATATTCATACAAAATCTATGAAGTTTTGTTTTGTTTCCAAGTGTAAGTTTAAAGGTAGAATTTTCCGAGTTGTGTCGTGGTGCAGAAGATCTGCTTTGTTCTTGTGCAACAGGAAGGAAGACCTGGAGCCTCCAGTGATGTGTTGTTTTATTTTTTTTTTTCTAAATGTGTGCTGGAGTCTTCAGTTAGACTATTTTAGTCTGTGATCTGTTGCAGTGTACACCATGCAGTCTCACCGTCCTCATATACAGCTGGAACCTCTGAGTGGAGTTGCGGAACAAGGTGGAGGACACACACACACACACACACACACACACACACACACACAAGCACACTCTCCCTTTGGAATGGAACAGGCCCTCAAGTTCATGACCCAGTTTCGTGCTTTCTGATGACTGTGCTTCCAGAGAATGCGCTGTGGGGAACACATTTATTTCATAATATTCAGTAGATTTGCTTTGTGTGTGTGTGCGCATGTGTGTGTATGCCACACTCTGTGTTCACATAAAGGAGGTCTGGGCATCACAGAGGTGGTGAACAACACTACTCTTATTTTATGTTTTTACTGTAACAGTCTCAGAATAAAAGAATATTTCACTGGAGTGTTGTGCACACTTTCTCCATATGTGGCTGTTAATAATCCTTCACACACTTGCTGATTACAGATAGGTAAAGGTAAGGTTTTCACCTAAAACACAACTCAAAATACTCAATTAAGTCAGATGTACAGTGATTGTAATCCGCACACTCTGATGGCAGCAGTTGTCAGCTGAGCTAAATGTCTGTGAGATGATGGTTTTGCCAAACTATATTGTGTACAATACTGCTCTCTTGTGGTAGTGGGCCACCTGTTCTCATCAGAGGCGCCTGCACACTCGCAATAAGATTCACAGATTTGAAAAAAAAAAAAACAATTTCGTCAAAATGTCTCAATGCTAAGCAGAGACTAGCTAAACTTCTGCTTCTGAACTCTGAACATGTGGGGACACCCTCAGTGATGAAGGAGGTAATGGGTCCATGGTCCAGTCTCCAGTCGTCATGGCAACCTGCCTCAAATACACAAGGCCAAATTTAGGCACCTAGCTTTTGTCTTGCGAGAAACTTTAAATATTAGCCTAAGTAAGATTTCAAGTGGTCAAAATAATTAGCTGTTAACAAAGGTGATCATGTCGTGATAATTGGTATAACGTGAAGATGTATACAGTGTTGTTCATGGAAGAGAATATAATGCAACGGATCGTCATAACTTCGTGCTGTAGGTCTGTGACTGCGTCTCCAACGCGCCATAGCATGATGCCACGGAAATCACTGGGTGGACATTTCATAGATAATAAGAAAACGAAAATGGGAGGCAGAAAGAAAAAAAACTAGGTCAGACCCACTCACATCGTGTCTGTTTACTCAAGTTTTCAGTGACGGTAGGTCCAGCCTTCCGCGGTTGCGCTACTCAATTTTCCTGCCGCGTGAGCTCGCAAAGATGCGCTAATTAGACGTAACGCCTCGTCAAAACATTCCAGTGTTTCTGTAGCAACTTCGATGTAAAATAGGGGTCGTTTAAACTTCGAGGACACCCCTGCGTCTTCACGCTAGTGGTATCGTCCAGTAAGCAGTTATGGAGCCCGTGGTGAATTCAATTTCTGCCCAACTCTGATTTTTGTCCTTCTGAAATTGGAAACCGCAATGCACAGCTACACAGAAGTAAGCCAAAGTTGATCTCGTCTTGGCAAGTCAGCATTTTGGTGACGGTATCCGCGAGATGCGCATGCCGCAAATCAGTGAACAAAATCTCATTCTTTGATATCTGTTACTGGGTTACCAGTTAGAGTTCTCACAACAATAGCTTATTGGTAGCATTAAGTTACAGGAATAATTGTCCCATTTCATCAAGTCATATCTGCTGTTAGTTAATATGTCAAAGAGAACCAAGCCGTTACTGGATCAGCTTTACCCCAACAGTAATTTTTTTCTCTTTTCTGCTGTCCCGCGCGTGGTGTACCCCTCGGGTCCTCTCCATGCACAGGTGGGGCGCGAGGCCATCGCCGTGGTGTTTAGGAACAGCAGCGGATTTCCCACTCCTGTGTCAGCGGCCGTCAACAACGAGACAGACACTTCCGACGGAAAGAGTTACATCTCACTTTCTACGGGTGAGCCTTGACGGTGAACAAACGACATGAGCAACCATTGTTTTAATGTAGGCTTATGCATTACCAAATGCAGTGGACCCATCCACACCTCTTTTTGAGAACCTTTTCTGCCCTGCCTCGGTAGTATGGAGTCAGGTGGAACACGCCAGGGTGGCCCGTCTATGTTTCTCTCAGAGTTGGAGTCTGCTGTGCGACCGCAAGAGTGTGCTGCAGTGCCTTCCACCAGCTCCCTGCACACCCACCAACAGAGAGTAAGACGCACCAGGGAATAAAATACTGTACAGTACCCACATTAGTTGTACTCACATGAAGTACTTACAGTAAGACACATAGACCAAAAATATGTTCATATTCACTCCACCTCGCTAAAAATACACCATCTATGTAAATACCATACCATCTAAAACAATAGAGATACCAGGCATCAATAATAGGTAACAATGATTTTTTGTAAAAGTCTGGCCTGTACTGGTCTTCCTTATGTCCTGCATGCTCATTTCATTTCCACAGCATCCTTGCCCGAGTATGTCCCATCTTTCTCTATGCCTTTCAGTTGCATCTCTGTGTGTGTTGGGGAGAGGCCTTTAAAGCAGTTATGTTTCAACAGGTTGCTTAGCAGCTATTCGCCATCAGGAACTTATCGGGCAGTTCTAACTCAGGCGTTGGGACATCAGTATCTGGAGGTGAGCTTGTTAGTTGTTTTGTTTCAGCGCCAGCGTTCTGTTAGCCTGACAAGCCAGACCATACATCAAATTGTATAGTCTGGACATGACCGATAGACCGAGTTCAGTCCTAGGGGCGATATCAGCGGTTGTCTTTCAAACTGCCTCTGCACGCAATAGAATAGTGCCACGACCAATCAGAGCAACGTCGGCAAAACAGTAAATACATCATTCTTTGGAACTAATAACTTGCCTTTTTTCTGCTCAGTTTTCAAAGAAAAGCCCAAGTCTAACTCTTCCAAAGACGATGCCAAAACCAGTTCAAATGGCCGCTGTTCCTTGGCCACAGCCATCTTCGTTGTTTTGCACAGTCACAGCCCTGTCGTCATTGTGCTAAGCCCGCTGACGATTCTCTACAAAGATAGAGCATTGTGATTGGTCCTACCAAGCCTTGGTAGAAGACCTACTGAGGCCCTATGATGAGTGGCTAGATGTACCTGCTGAGCAAAACTATTTGCTACCGCCAGGGTATGCCTAGATTGCTAAGCTAGTGTACTGTGTCTTTGCCTGCAGAATAGAGCGTAATTCACAGATGCTACTGTATGCAGAGGAGCGCAGGGTCCATGTTATCCACCAGTGTCTTACCCAGCTTAAGAGTTATTTGTAGGTGAACAGAGGACTGGAACTGTATTTGACCTGTAATTCTTCTGAGGTATCCAGGAGTAAGCTGGGCTGTCTTGAATACCCCCAGATATCCCAGGATACATGCCACTTTGCTGGCTTGTTTGTATTGACATCCAGAACGGTTCAAAGATCTTTGGCGGAGCTGTCATGGTGCACAATCCCCTCCCCTGAACAAATGTAGTTTGCCTGGGATGTCAGTTACTTCATTGTGGCTTGGGAATTGTAGTTTCTTTGGAAGATACTGAGCATTGCAACATTAGTCGAGTGGTGATGCTGTGCTTGTGAATAGAGATGACTGCCATACTTAACCTATGTTAAATCCACAGGTATGGTCCAGCAGTGGTCTACAGAAGAGTCTGGATCTCACAGCTCTGAATGTGCATGGGAGTGTGTATGAGGACGGTGAGTAACCTGAAAAACCCACTTTATTCATTCATGGCTGTCATTGACACCCAGTCACTAACCTCTTTTGTCTGTGTGTGTGTGTATGAGTGTGCAGCTGCCTTTGCATGTCTGGCATGGACATCATGTGAGAACCGATTGCTGTACGTCGCTGAGAAGCGGCCAGCCAAGGTGGAGCCGTCTTCCTCCTCATCAGCCAGTGCAGATGGTCCTCCTGGAGATGGGTTTGATGTTAGCTTTTAGCTACACTTTTTAATTGCTAGCAGTAGCTAAAAAAGCCTTTGCCATCACTAAGTAACAATGTGTATTTATGTGTGTGTGAAGCAATAGTTAAAGAAGCTTTCACTAACACTAAGTAACCATAAGTGTATGTGTATATGTGTGTGTGTGTGTTTGTGTTTCTAAGGACAAGAGTGTGTATGTGGAAGACTGGGGGGAGGGCTTCACGGGTCAGAGCTCATCCATGCTGTGTGTGGCTGATCTGGTGAAAGGTGATGTGACGGTCCTCAAGGACAGAGTCCCACTGTCCACAAGCCCTGCTCAGGTACACACACACACACATACACACACACACACACACACACACACACATACACATTGTAATTCTATTCACTTGCATTGTACAAGCTTAATTTTTTATGTTGAAACGGTGTGTCTGTTGTGATAATGCTTTGGTGTGAATGTGCTCTTTCCGATGCCTTTTTTTACTGTAATTGTGTATGATGTTTGGTGTCCCTGCTCTAGTAGCAGTGTCAAACTATACTGTCTGTGTATCATAGTGTGTCAAACAGGTGTGTGTATGTTTGTGTATGTGTGTGTGTTTGTTTATTGGTTTGTTTGTGTGTTTATTTTCTTTCCTGGGGTGTGTAGGCTCTGTGGTCTCCAAATGATGAAGGTGTGATCTTTGTGGGCTGGTCAGAGGAGCCTTTCAGACTCGGCTTGAAGTTCTGCTCCAATCGCAGGTGAGTTTGGGACTACAACAGATGCATAGCTGAAGCATTCTGTTCATGTTACATAAAAATAGTTTTAGACTGGTCTAATTTTGTGGGATGTGCGTGTAACTGAGGTCATTCTGAGCAGTCCAGGCCCGGGCTTGAACATTGGATTGTGAGTCGAACACGCTGGCCAGACGGCAGAAAAGCCCAGGCTGTCAGTCTACTGACTAGCATTCAATTCTTAGAGTCAAAGCTGTTCCCACTGAGTTGGCGTTGTAACATTCCATATGTGATCTTAACGTAGCGCAAGTAGTTGTTTTTGTAATTATTGTTGAAACAGTCTAGTGGAAGCTGATTGTTGCAGCATACACAGTGTGAACAGAATGCTTCAGTTACGCACCTGGTGCATTATGGGGGATGCAGGGCTTTGAGCTGTGAAACAGGCAAGCTTACTGGCTGTGTAAGTGGCTGTCTGTCTGCTGCTGAGGTGTGCTTGTTTGTCTCAACAGGTCAGGGTTGTTTCACGTAGATTCACAGGGTGATCTTGGTGAGTGAAGACATGACTCCATATATTTGTATGTGTGTGTCTGTGTGTCTGTGTGTGTTAGCCTATGTAGATGACCGTATTGTGTTTAGTAGAAATGTGATTAATGGCTTTGGCTGTGTCATTAAAATCATTTCTTAGTGTGTGTTCATGTGTGTACTTTGTGTATTGGAAGATGTGCATGCCCCCTCTACCCAATTCTGCTGTTGCTGTACCTAATAGCTTGTGTGTGTGTGTGTGTGTTTGTGTGCGTTGAGGCCGATCCTAATGCCAGCCTAATGATCTGTCTCAGAGATGTTGACTGAAGGGTCGGTGAGTGTGTCGTGTCCTCGTCTCAGTCCTGATGGACGATGGTTGGTGTACCTGCAGGGGAAAGTCTTTGGACCTCACAACCAGTGTCTCAGCCTCCAGCAGGTACACACACATACACATACACCACACAGACATGCTTACACACACCACACATCATATACCACTCACACACACCACACACACACACAGGCACACTCACACACAGGCACACTCACACACACACACACACACACGCACACACATATGCATCACGATTACCCATGATTTTAGAGCCATGCACCATCATCAAGTTACCCATATTTGGCTGCATCACATATGGCGATGAGGCAGCCTGCAGAGCAGAAGTGGCATCACTAATATCATAGTGCCAGGACAGCAATCTGCTGTTTATTGTCAGCAAGAGCAAGGAACTCATCTCCCAGCCACAGTTGTGTCAGCCTCCTACCATCTGGCCGAAGAGACACGCGCATGCGAACATGTGCTACCAGATTTAGACAGCTTCTATGCACAAAACATCAGGCTACTGAATTGTACTAACAACTCAACAGTCCCAGTGTGATCCATCCATCCTCCTTCTCTCTCTCTCTCTCTCTCTCTCTCTCTCTCTCTCTCTCCCTCCCCCTCTCCCTTATTTCTTATTTATTTAATTTATTCCTAAAGTTGAGAAGTTAAGCTGGCACTGGAGTAAAAGAAATTTCATGACTGATAAATTCATATCAGTATGCTGTAATTCATTCTTATTTATGAGTTTATGACTTGAAACTAAACTCGTAAACTTGAAACCGAGACGATAGGCATTGAGTAGGTGTGTCATTTCCCACATGCGTATTCAGTTAGGAAGCTGAGTGGTGTGTCTGTGTTTACCAGTATGACTGGCAGACGAAGAAGACCTCTGTGCTACTGGATGTGGTGAAGAGACCAAAGCCAGGTAGATCATTCTGCACTCATGTCAATATTATCTCTCTCTCTCTCTCTCTCTCTCTCTCTCTCTCTCTATATATATATATATATATATATATTATAATCTCACTTGAAGAGACTACTGTAGTGGTTAGGGAAAAATGTTACTATAAGTATGTTACTTGCCATACTTAGGATAGGTAAGAACACCAATACCCTACACTACTCCATTTTGTCTTGTCCGGCACTTTAATGTTTGTGAAACGGTTAATGTCTAACTCAGTTGTCTTAAATGTTCAGTGTCTGTCTTGTTTAAGCATGGGTTAGTAAGAAACATAATTTTGATTCCTCATATGTTTTGTACATGTGAAGAATTGACAATACAGCTGACTTTGACTTTGACTTGACTTTGATTTATGATTAGCCAGTCCTGAAATGTATTACAGTGGTTCAAATATCAGTACCTCCTCCTCTGAGGCGACAGGGTAGAGTTCAGCTCAAACCTACAGGCTGTGATTAACCCTAAACTGTTTGACGACGGGGACTGTAATACAGTTTGCGTGTGCCTGTGTGGTTTGTGTGTGATTGAATGGCAGGAGAATTTGCTGGGATTTATGAAGCCCTGCCACAACACTGCTGGTCATCAGACAGTCAGAGAATTCTCTTTAGCAGTGCCCGCGGAAACTACAAGGTACACACACACACACACACACACACACACACACACACACACACACACAGACACACACGTACATACACACATACAGTATAGACACGCACATATACACGCACAAGACACACATGCACACGCACATACACACATACAGTATAGACACGCACATGCACACACACAAGACACACATGCACACACACACATACACAAATAAAGTATAGACATGCACACATACACACACACATACACAGACACGCACATAGACACATACAGTACAGGCACGCACATATACACACACAAGACACACATGCACACACATACACAGACATGCACATACACAAATACAGTATAGACATGCACATACACACACATACACAGACATGCACATATGCACATACAGTATAGACACGCACATATACACACACAAGACACACATGCACGAGCACACACACACACACACATACAGACATGCACATACATACACTCGCACAAACAAACACACAAGCACATGCCCAAACAAGCATCTAACCATCAAACTGCATGGCATACATTTAACACACAGTCTTGGTCTCCTCCTAGGATCTCTTTGTGTTGGACAGAGACACTAAAAGAGTGACTCGGCTGTCAGACAGTGAGTGTTAATGCTTAGACATGAAAATCAAAGTGCTAAGTTGTATGCAACTGGACTTCTTTGTTGGAGCTTGAAGACGTTTCACCTTTCACCCCATAGGCTTCTTCAGTTCTGATCTGATGGTAGAGAACTGTCACCTGTAGACCACACCCAGATCACAGCTCCTCCCACAGTGGTTCAGAGATACACCTGCTGAAGAGGCCTTTTGGATGAAAGGTGAAACGTCTTCAAGCTTCAAAAAAGAAGTCCAGTTGCATGTTGCATGTTACAACTTAGCACTTTGACTACCATGACATGGATGAATGAGAATCTTCAGACATATTAGCCATGAAAATTTTCTCTACTCAGTCAGAATATGTCTTGGCATAAGTATGTGTGTGTTTTGTGTGTTTTTATGCGTGTGTGCGTGCGTGTGTGTGTGTGTGTGTGTGTGTACACCTCAGACTCGGAGTATGGCTGCTGGAAGCTACTGTTGGTTCATAAAGACCTGCTGGTGGTCAGCTGTTCAGCGCCCAACCGCCCCCCACGCCTGGTATGCTCTTCTACCCTCTTCAAGGAGGATGGATTTCACTTGAGCTAAACATGAAATAATACAATTAATTAACACTGTCAGTACCAGCAGAGGAACGGATGATGAGGCGGAAGTGTATATGACACAGGCATCCAGTTACACAAACCACATAGTAATAATGTGCTCTGCCAAATTCACTCATTAACAAATGCATTTAGTTATTATTTTAAATTCATCATGTTGTTATGTCCTCATTTACAACCTAGACACTGTAGCAAGGTATGCATTTCACAGAAACTGTATGTACATTCGTGTGCATGTATGTGTGTGTGTATATGTGTGTGCGTGCGTGCGTGCGTGTGTCTCTGTGTGTGTGTTTGCGTGTGTGAAGAGGGTGGGTTTCTTGCCTCCTGCGGGTGGTGAAGCTGGGATGTCCTGGGTGACCTTGAATGACCCCTCATTGACCTGCGAGCTGGAGTGGAGGGCGCCTGAATTGACCCCTGCCCCCCAGGAGGAGAATCCCCAGTTCTGTGAGTCATGTAGCATCTCATGTTGTGCTTAAGAATAACAGTGACAATAATAACTGTAACTACAACTGTATGACAAAGATCATAATCTATCATAGTGTAACTAGATCTTACTGTATGACAAAGATTATAATCTGTCATAGTGTAACTAGATCTTACTGTATGACAAAGATCATCATCTATCATAGTGTAACTAGATCTTACTGTATGACAAAGATCATCATCTATCATAGTGTAACTAGATCTTACTGTATGGTAAAGATCATAATCTATCATAGTGTAACTAGATCTTACTGTGTGACAAAGATTATAATCTGTCATAGTGTAACTACATCTTACTGTATGACAAAGATCATCATCTATCATAGTGTAACTAGATCTTACTGTATGACAAAGATCATAATCAATCGTAGTGTAACTAGATCTTACCGTGTGACAAAGATGATAATCTATCACAGTGTAACTAGATCTTACTGTATGACAAAGATCATAATCTATCACAGTGTAACTAGATCTCACTTGCTTCTCCATCCTTCTTCTTGTGTCTCCCTCCCTAGTGGGGCTGCGTATGGGGGTGTTGCTGGTGAGGAGGGTCATTCGTGACCGCACAAAGCTGCCTTTAGTAGTCTTCATTCACGGTAAAGAACTTCTTCACACCTCAACATTTGTCCCATCGTCTCAGATCCCATTGGTAATAAAGTTTCTTTATCTGAGTGAGTGAGTGAGTGAGTGAGTAAATAAGTGTGTGTGTGTGTGGTGTGTGAGAGAGAGAGAGTGGCTCAAATCTTTATGTGTGTTTACGAGTAGCAAGAGTTTAGTAAAGTAGTGAGTAGTATAGAAGTTGATGTGGGTGGGTGTATGTGTGTTTTCCCAGGTGGCCCACACTCCCATTTCAGCGCTGAGTGGATCCCCAGTGTAGCTTCTTTGGCCAGGCTGGGCTATGCTGTTCTTATGGGTAAGACACCGTTGTTTAGCTTTGTGGTTTGCAAACGTTTAACTGTTGCATACCCCCCGAGATGCTCTCTGCCTAAGCACCCCCTTGCACCATGGACAGCTTGCTAAGTGGCCCAATAATTCATATTTTTGCATTATTATTGCCTTATTTTTCACAAGATGTGAAAAAATATATTTTATGAAATATGTTGCAATGATCTGCAAGATCTTTTCTCTACCTGTAAATAATCTGTATGCTGATGAGAGCAGAGAGCCCAATCACAGATTTATTTTGCGTTTCCCTTGCTTGGTTCGAGGACCCTCAGGGGTGCTGATATTCCAGTCTGACAGCCACAGAGGCTTAGACTTATCATTGTCTCAGAGATTGCTACTGTAACCCTTGGTCTCTAACACATGTGTGATCATTGTAGAGTGGCTTATGTATGCATCCTATATAATGCCTATGTCTCTGGTTGCTGTATCTAAATACATGTACTGTATATCGATGGGAGGACAGTGAACTACCGCGGCTCTACTGGCTTTGGCCAAGACAGCATCCTCTCTTTGATTGGGAACATTGGATGCCAGGATGTCAAAGATGTGCAGGTACTGTTATAGTCAAATTCATAGTCAGGTTTACTTATAGCGCTAGAACAACCTATGGGTAACATGTACTTTAAAAAAAAAACAACTTAATACAATACTAAAGCAGACTTCAGATTGGGTTCCGTATGGATCTGAAACACACCCTGATGTGGCATTTTAAACTTGTCATTCATACACACACACACACACACACACACACACACACACACGCTGCAGCACCAGAGGTCTGACTAGATCACAAATTGTTCTCTCCAATGACTTCCTGTTTCCCAGAGGGCCGTGCTTTATGCACTGCAGGATGATGTGACCCTTGACCCTAATCGTGTCATGGTGATGGGCGGGTCACATGGTGGCTTTCTGGCCTGTCACCTTGTTGGTCAGTACCCAGACTTCTACAAAGCATGTGCAGCTCGCAACCCTGTCATCAATGCTGCAACCCTTGTTGGCACCAGCGATATAGTGGACTGGTGAGCACACACACACACATAGATTCACACTCACTTCCATAGATGTTCACTGAAACTGAAGTTCACTGAAACATGAACTCTTTCATGGGTTCTATGATGTGCAAGATCATATATCGTCCACTTGTCTCAATAATTACAGGTCTGTGTGTGTGTGTGTGTGTGTGTGTGTGTGTGTGTGTAGGCGATATTCCTCTGTGGGACTGGACTATTCATTTGGACAACTGCCCACTCCAGAAGCCCTGACCCTCATGCTGGAAAGATCACCCATCACATATGCAAAACAGGTACACACCCAGACACACACACACACTCACACAATACACACACACAAATAGTCTCACAGCTTTATGCATAATCACATAATACAGTTGCAGTCAGTCTATGGACTCTGGTGTGTTTCTGCAGTTCATCAGGCTCCCATGCTGTAAAATCATAAAGTGTCGACCAATATACCAGAACCAGTATATGTGTGTCCACTAGAGGGCGATATCGTACCAGTTTTTGCTAAATTACCTGCAATCCACAGAGTCACTGAGAAGCTGAGATCAGGAGAGTAATATTTTAACAATCTATTCATTTCTGCATTAAAATGATTGACATGACTTCAAAAGAGTCAGTTCAAAGGTCTGCCCTCTATTTTATAAACTTAACGGAAAGGGTGTTTCTTGTTGCGCTCCCTTGTGTGTGGCGTTGTCTTGCGTGCTATTTAAAATTGCTAAATGTTTTGCCCAGGTAATGAGCTTAACATTAGTATGTGTGTCAGTATCAGTGTGTGTATCAGCTTCCTGCTCTAATCATTTTACTGCTCCACTGCTTGATGGCAGAACAACACATTTATTGATCAACATTTGGACAGCTGATGGAAATTTAGATTCCTCCATTCATCCATGAAACCAGTCAGATTTCCACAAATGTACTTAACTTTGTGTGATGTGACTTTCTCCTCTCTCTCTGCCTGCCCGTGTGTGTGTGTGTGTGTGTGTGTGTGTGTGTGTGTGTGTGTGTGTGTGTGTTTTGAGCAGATCCGTGCCCCTGTGTTGCTGATGTTGGGGGCTAAAGACAGGAGAGTGTCGCCCCATCAGGGTCTTGAGCTCTACAGAGCATTAAAGTGCAACCGCTCCTCTATCAGGTGACACATACACACCTGCACCTACACACAGACATACCTTACCACATGCACACGCTCACACAAACACACACACACACACACACACACTTAATCCACTTCTTTGTTAGATTTGCTCACTCTGTCACTGTTATCACTGTTACACACATACACACAAACCCAGACACATCTTACACAGACACACCTTACCACATGCACATGCTCGCTCACACACACACACACACTCACACACACACACACACACACACACACACCTACACATAGTCACATTTTATCACATGCACATACTCACTCACACACATCACTTACCACACACACACTGAAACCACTTCTCTGTCAGGTTTGCCCACTCTGTCACACACTCTCTATCGCTGTCTCCCTCTCTCTCACACACACACGCACACACACATTAAATTTATAATTGTGCATGACAATGCACGATTGATGGGCTCTTTGATTTCCAGCCATTTCACCCATGACAAGCAGATGCTAATTAACCTTTGCGTGTGTGTGTGTGTGTGTGTGTGTGTGTGTGTGTGTGTGTGTCTTTGACCAGGCTACTGTGGTATGTCGAAGATGGTCACTCTCTTGGGCGTGTGGAAACTCAGGAGGACTGTTTCATCAACATTGTCTTATGGTTCCAGCAAGCTTTACAGCAGCACTGAGGCCACACACACACACACACACACACACACACACACACCCCTTCTCTCTCTTTCATACAGTGACAGTGCTGTTTTCTATGTTTTGAAATGATCACAATAAGACTCATAAAGTACTCTGAGACATGTTTGAACATTGTGTCTGCATTCATGATTTTTCAAAGCACTCTGAGACATGTTTGAACATTGTGTCTGTATAAAGTTCAGACATTTCACAAGACACAGGTTGTAAAAATGGAGCTATGTTCAGAAAGTATCCACTGGCGGCCCAGTTTGTGGGAGAGGTTCTAGGGACATACTTTTGTTAGAAGGCAGACAGAATACACCACATTCTGGTCTAAATATTGTAGCTTTATAGAAATATCAGTGGGAGTATTTTCATCCTAGTGGTTTGTTTACAGTGGCCTTCAGAGGGTGGGCGGAGAAAAAGAAAAGAAAAGAGAAACACTGGCTACTGATTTGTCACGTTGTTGTCTGGTTGCCGTAGCAAAGATCATACTAGCTAAGGTTATGCCCCCTTTGATTATTTCTTAGTTATTTATAAATCATTTATTACATATGTATGATATGAAAAAAAAAAAAAAAAATATATATATATATATATATATATATATATATATATATAGTATGCAATCATATATTATTCTAACTTCTATTTTAAGTTTTTGTAGGAAGGACAAACGCTACTAGTCACCAAAATATTTTCATATTTTCTGAACACATCTCATGTTTCATTAATGGTATAAAAGAAAAAATATATATATATAAAATAAAAAAGAACACAGAATTAAAAAAAGATGATTTATAATACTGTGCTAGGCTCCTGCAGGTACAGTTCCTTTGACAGTAGGGAACCTTTAGTGGAGATCTTTAAAGGACATTTGCCTGTTGGACATTAAGCACAATACCACTTTCCATCCACATACTGTGTGTGTGTGTGTGTGTGTGTGGACAGGAGTATGGAATGAGTATGAATCCTTGATGAGAAGGAGGCTACATCGGATGTGTTGCTGAGGCAGGTTCACGTCACGTATGCTTCAAAAATTAGTGGCGTCTGGTGTAGCAAGTTTGCTTGATTATGGTAAATTATAATCAAGGAAACTTGCTACACCCGACGCCACAGTGCAGGTTATATCTTTAAAAACATAGACCAGTCTTCTAAATGTATTTTGCCACAATGTGAATGCAACGCACCTGCTGTAGCTTTACGGTTTTTGTGTGTGTATGTGTGTGTGTGTGTGTGTGTGTGTGTGTGTGTGTTTGTTACAATGTTGTACAAGTGGTTATAAAAGACCAATTTCCCTGAGAGTAACTGAAAAGCCAATGGTAAGAAACATGCAGCACCAGCTTGCCCTGTCCAAGAGCCCCATATTGGGTAATGCTGCACACTGAGGAGGTTTAAGTACTACATGTATGATAAAACTCCCCTCTCAAGAGGAGATTGCATAAGGGCCGACTAAAGGCCCTTTGCACTTAATTATTCCTGTAAAGAGCTCACTTTTCTCCCTCCCTCTCTCTCTTTTTCTCTCTCTCCCTCCCTTGCTCTCTCTCTTTCTGTCTCTTCTTCCTGTGGTTCATCTCTACAGGGCCACACTTTCCACCATGTCATAGGCCTTGTACAGTTCGTTCAGCAGGTCCGCCTTCTCCTTCTCAGGAAGGAAGCTGGACTTGGCTGCATTGATGTTCTACCCAGAGAAAGAAAGATAACAAGAGATAAGACAAACAGATGCGAGATCAGAGCAGTGTGTGTGTGTGTGTGTGTGTGTCTCTGTGTGTGTGAGTGTGTGTGTGTGTGTGAGAGTGTGGTTGAAATGTGCTAGCATGCGTGTAACAATGTATGTGTTAGTGTGTGTGTGTTTGGTTGAAGTGTATTGTTGCGTGATGATTTGTCTGTGTGTGTGTGTGAGAGAGGGAGAGATATAACCAGGATTCATACCAGTCTCTTGAATTCATCCTCAGTGAAGCCCATGTATTTCTTCACTATCTCATAATCTGTGTCCAGTGTGGAGCCAAATATAAGTGGATCATCAGTGTTCAAGGAATAATTGGCTTTATCCTCTTTAAACCTAAAACATACACACACACACACACACACACCTTAGAAACACCCTAGAAACATGCAGCCAGGAAATATGACTCAAAACATCACCTGTGTGGTGTACCTGTTGAGGGGATGTTTGGTGAAATCTGGGTGACATGCTCCTGTAAATCTGCTGGAAATTGGGCACACCTGTACACACACACACACACACACACACACACACACACACTGAGGTCATCAATCAACTTAACATGTTAGGTCAATGTGCACATAACCTACAGATAGTTCTTCCTAAACTTAAGTAATGACATTAATCTAAATTACAGTTTTTATCTTACCTACCATCTGCTGAAGAGGATGTAAACCCCTCTGTTCTCTGTGTCTGCCATTCTGACAGCTGTTAAGGGCAGATATCCTGGCTGAGCCTAACCAGGCCTATATATCCGCTCAGATAATATTTTTTTTTTTCTAGTTCTAAAAATTTAAAGTTACAAGAAGTTGTCAATTTGTCCACTAAGAGGCACCACATGACTCTGATATTCACAAAGATTAGGCAGAAGTTGTACAAAGTGATATAGAGAGCTAATTTGTAATTTTCATTTGTGGATACTGTCTTACTTGTTTTTACAGTCTTACTTGTGCATACATTGCACATTCAAATCACTTAAGTAACTTATCAAATTTGCAGCAAACAACATTCTATCAAAATCATACGTATTGCACTCATTGCAGTTTGAATGGTAATAAATGCATACAGTAATGCAGAATGCAACTGCAGTAAATGTTGATGGTTTATCACAAAATGGTGCTAAATTCTAAATGGAGCGAGGGTAAAACGGAGCGAGAGGCACAATATTTGTTAAGTTCTGTGTTCTATTTTTGGGTTCTTGTAAGAGATGGTTTCCCTATACTGACACATGTGGCATGTTTATCAGGCATCTGTGCCCCCCATCACCTCGAAGTGCATGTTTTCCTTCAGTAGGCGGCAATAGAGAGCCTGGTCCTCTATAGTGTGATAGCCATGTCCAATCCGCTCAGCCTTCAGAACGTCCACAGCCTGCGCCCAGTGAATAGCAAACATTATTACACTGCTATTTATGCTATTTTTGAAATCTGCTAGTCAACTTCAGGAATTACACTCTGATTGGTCAGATGGTCAGATCAGGTTTATTTATTCATTCTTGGGGGTTTGTGTCTGAACTAGGAAATAAAGATAATAAAGACAGATGAATTGACATTAAATTGTCTACTGCACAAACTTCATTATTTGCACCTTTATCGTATTCATGAGAGGTTGTGTGTGTGTGTGTGTGTGTGTGTGTCTGTGCATGTGTGTGTGCACACATGCATATGTGTGTGTGTTTGTGTGTGTGTGCACACATGCATATGTGTGTGTGTGTGTGTGTGTGTGTATACATTTGTCAGAGGAAAACTTACCTCCTGGACAACGGCAGGAGGGCCTACTTCACCTGCATGCACTGTTCTGTGGATTCCACACCTGACAGCTTCCTGCCAACAGCAGAAAACATAAAACACGTTCATATCAACAATATCTGCACAAACCACAAACACACACACACACACACTTCAGGCCCAATATGCATCATCGCTCAGTGCCTCACATATGGCTTTCAGAGAGCGCCTTTGTCCTCCGACTGACACTTACGCCTTTCACCATGTTTGGGCAAACACAGCCACGATGGAGCAGAGGACAACACAATACTCAGAAAATTTGAGTCAAGAACTGGATAATTCTCTGCAGACACTTCATGATTATCATGACACTACCACACCCACTGCACATCTCTCTCTCTCTCTCTGCTGCAAATCACTTCACTTTCACTTCACTACATTGCTCAACAGCTTCCTTATTACTATGACAGTACAAGGAATGAAAGGAGAACACAGCTTCTCAGAATTCATCAACAGTGGATTACTCCCCGGGCAAGACCGCCTCCGAGCGCCCCCACCCCTCCGAAAGAAACGAAAAAAATATTGGCAATGCCCAAAACAATATAACCTAAGCATAACTCACTAATTGGATTAGAGTATTGCTCTATACAGTGGATCCCCGTTCCCCCCTTGGCGTTGCGTTGCATTTGCAACCCAGAGGTAAACTTTTCCCCGCGCCCCCTCCCCTTTACCCTCCTCACACACAGCTTCTGTGCATGGCACCTTCTCAGCAAGCAAGGACGCCTGCAGTTAGGGTGCACCAATGTGCCAGTTGCCCACACAGTGATATGATAGATATTCAGAGATATTTTTTTTTCCTAAGCGCTCGTGCCGACCCCTACGAAATGGCGCCCCGGGCAGCTGCCCTGTTCACCCGTGCCTAAAACCGCTACTGTTCATCTATACTTAAATTTAAGATATTTATGATGTAATTACTGGAAATTCTGCCCAATTATATCTTCAGGCATAATATGGTTGTCATGATAGTGTATAGTGTGTGTTATTGTTGTTGTGAGATATAATATACACAAATGTAGTATTCAATTCAACTTAACTATATTTATACAGCGCCATTTACAGTAGAATCATCTCATGGCACTTTCCACAGTCCTCATTATAATTATCACTAATTCAGCACTTAATGTTCTGTTACCCTGCCACAAACTGCCTGTAGTAATCTGTTCCTCTGACCTTTAACCGTAACTCCTAAGGCACCGTCATGGTCGTTCTCCTGTCTACCTGTGGCAGGTACTCTTGATCCCTAAATGTGTAACAAGGGCAGACCACAATTATGAGAGAATGATATAAGTGTGACTAGGCTCTCTCAGAAGCCCATATAGCTTCTCTGAATGTAATCTAAGGCCACTTCCTAATGCACGGAGTAGTTGCAACACATCTGATAAAGACTGGTTGATCTTTCACTCCTTATCTGTGTACAGAGCCAAGTACGCAGAGCATACAGGTGTGTGTGTGTGTGTGTGCGTGTGTGTGTGTGCATGTGTGTGCGTGTGTGTAGTAGGGGACATCACAGGAATATACAGGAGGAATTTATATGGCTCTACATACATAGTATGTATGGCTGGTTGTGTAATAAATACACTTCAGAGTCAAGGGTGAACGCTTCAAACTAAATTGTGAAATCACATGCATTGCACTGCAATGTGTTGCATTCTTGTGTAATAAATATCTGCAGAGATAAACACTCATGCACACACATACACACACACACACACACACACACACACACACAGACACATAATACAAACACAACATGGTTCTTGTGAAGGAGCAATGCAGTACTAACTGGATGCAAACAATGGGGCCATTCTTGTGTTGTCCACTTACTGATAGCCTCACTAGCGCTTAAGATATATGCCATTTAGGAGTGTGTTGTGTGTATGCTGTGTGTGTGTAGGCAAGAGACATCAAGTAGACAGAGATCAGATCAGCACTGAGGTTTCATGCTAGTGATCTTATTTCTGTTCTTTGCTTTTTTCTTTGCATTTTGCTATATATTTTCTTCTTCTCTTTCTTTGCATTAGCTTTGTAATTTTCTCTTCTCTCTCTCTCTTCTCTCTCTCTCTCTCTTTCTAATACAAACAGCAATGCAATATTCAGTATCTTGGTGTAGCCCCTTAAGGTATGATACTGATTTTCAATGTGCAACATGACATTCAGTTCTATGATCATGATAATGACATTACATACATTTATGCATTTAGGACGCTTTTATCCAAAATGACTTACATTTTGTCAACTATCAATCACATCAGGTTCAGTCTCCCCTAGAGCAACTTAGGGTTAAGTGCCTTGCTCAAGGGCATAATGGTGGCAGCTGAGATTCAAACTCACAATTTCCAGAGTACTAGCATGCTAGCCAGGTTCTTTAACCGCTACGCCACCACCACCCACAAATTGCATACAGATGATTAAAGGGCACATTGCAAGTTAAACATCACATTGTTCAGTAGTATACTTAGAAACGTTAATTCATAATTTTAGATGATTTATGAGGCAACAAAAACGGTTGAAAAAGTGCAACCCATTTCCATCCATCTGTCCAAGTCAAGTAGTGCAAACCACTGAACTCATGGCAGCTGGCAAAGTTCCTTGATTACCTCACTGAAATGAGAGTCTAGTTCCATGTCATATTAGCCTTTCCGTTGGTGTTAGTACACTTTGGAGCTATAGAGGGGTAAAGTTTTAATTCGGAAAAATTTGTTTTTTGAGTGAGATGCTAATAGGTGAGTTGCTAATGGTCTAATCTGATTCAATGATCTATGCTAGGCTGGAGCTAAAAGTGCCACCATCAGAATCAGAGAATGGCTGGATGAGCTGGAGAAAAGTAAAACTCATGTTATCATCCTTTTTCTTACCAACAGCACTTGGTGACACTGAACAACAAAGCAATGGGTTGAAATGCTACAGAATTTTTGATGGAGTCTTTCAGGACTTGTGAGAGCAATGGGATTTAGCCACTGCCAAGTCCAGTGAGTAGAGTCAGTGTTGTGAGAGGTCAAAGTTCGGCACTGACTCACCTCGTAGGCCATTCTGTGCCCAGGGTACACCTCACAGTTCATGGACTCATCTCCTGCCAGGTCAATGGCCACCACGCCATCATTACGATACTTCTTACACAGCTCTACCACATCCTTGGACCAGTCTGCACACACACATGCACACACACATACACAGAACCACACACAAAGACAGAGTAAGACACAGAAACACACCACACATCATGCACACAGAAACACACTCATACACACACCCATACAAACATACACACACACAAAACATACAGACAAACGTAAATGGTATGTCAAAAACTCTGAAGCAAGGAACTTAGAAACGAAACTATGTTAAACCATGTTAGATAGCATATAGAGTGAGTAGGTGCCCAAGTCATGAGGATCAGTGAGATGGAGGAGAGGAGAGGAGAGGAGTGAGTGCCTGAGGGAAAGCCCAGAGATGCAGTGGAGAGCAACACTTCACTCCCAAGTCAACTCTTGACCAAAGGCAAAATGGTGGCAGCAGCAACTTACCAGGTTACTACCGTATTGGCCCGAATATACAACGATCCTGAATGTAAGACCACCCCTCCCATTTTTGGGGAAAAAAGAAAAAAGAAAGCTTTTTTGTAGACCAAATTTTGCTTTATATAGTAAATGTTTTATTTGTAAATGCTGGTGAATTATTGCTATAAATTAATGTATTAGATCAAGTTAATTAATGTGGATAAATTTGTCACATTAAAATTTTATGAATAGTAGGCTATTATATAAATGATCATTTTCCATGCAAGTGCAAGCAATATACTGTAGCCTGTCTACAAGGCAGAAAGTCATATGCATTACCCATAGAGGTCTGCAGAGATGCTACAGCCTTGCATGTCAAAGGGGGGAGTTGGCCTCGACTGCGAGACACTCAGACGTAACGGTAATTCACCTCTCTTATTTCCACCTCACAGTAACTGATTTTCAACCTTTCTTTGCAATGGTAACAGGTGTTGGTGTGTCAAAAAACACTGACATTTTTTCAGCATCCTATCTGTATGCGTTTTCCTTAGTTTGATTGTAGACTACTGCTGAAAAGACAGTTTCTCCTGGGCAAGTCTGGGCAAGACTCATTCAGTCAGGTAGTGACAGCCCATTGCACCACATCTGTATCCCAAATATGATCGGATATGAATATAATTATATCAAGAATTATATCAAGATATAATTTTATCAAAACCAGGTCGAGGGATACTGAAGTGCATATAAACCCAGTCATTCCTTTAGACCACTTGAGGCAAATTTTGAATTTGTTCAAGACAGTCTCTTACGTCTCTATCGTGTGTGGCAGTTGCAGGCCAATGAGATGCTGCCGGTTCATTTAACACAGAAAAAAACGTATTTTTTGTTCACTATTTTTGGCTAGTCCGCGAATATAACACCACCCCCCTTTTTATCCGCAGTATTTACAGGACAAAAATATCATCTTATATTTAGGCTAATACAGTGCTAGTATGCTAACCTGGCTCTTTATCCACAGTGAGAGCCACTATATGACTCAGAGGGGAGCACACACACACAGCTGCACACATTCAACAAGTCAGTTTGTTTACACTCCCAAAATTACCTAATTGTGTACACAGAGAAACACCACTGCACCACTGCTATACTGCTGACTATTGTTTCTGTAAGTGTTTATGCAGGAACTCATATTCTCGTCTTGTTTGTTTCCAAAAGAGTTTTGGTTCTGTGCAAAGACTGTGTCAGTGTTGGCAAATCTTCATTGTAAACTTGGATCCCCCTTAATTCAACGTACCGAAGATGAATCCCTGTTGGATAAACTAAACCACATTGTTTCCTCTTTTGCAATACTGGAATCATATTTCAGTGGCAGAACTGCACAGTATGAAACTGCAGAGTATGAAAATACATTTTTGGCAAATAGTTGACCAAAGTGTTTTTACTGCAAGATCTTGAGCCATGGTGTAAGCAATGGATGTAAGAATACCTCAGAGGGAAGGCATGCAGACAGCTACACACACACACACACACACACATTCACAGACATAGGCAAGGGAGCAGGTTGTTTACTTGGCCTTCAAATGTGTTTCCCGGGCATTTGCTCTTAAACAAGCAGGCTTTGTGACAACAAAACGTCTGTCTGTGACAGCACTGTGAACAGGCAGTAGGTCACACAGAGGGAAAGAGATCGAGAGAGTGGGAGGGATAAAAAGAAAGACAGGAACATGAGAAAAAAAGAGAGAAAGAGACAGAGAGAGAGAGAGAAAAGTGAGAAGACAATGAGAGAAAGAAAGACATAGAGAGAGAAAGAGAGAAAGAGAAAGAGAGAGAAACAGACAGAGAGAAATAGAAAGAGAAAGAAAGTGAAAATACAGCAGGAGAGAGAGAAAGACAGAGACAGAGAGAAAGAGAGGGAGAGAAAGAGAGAGGAAGAGACAGAGAGAGAAAGAGACAGAGAGAGAAAGAAACAGACAGAGAGAGAGAAGACAGAGAGAAAGAGTGATGTGGGAAGAGTGCATTACTTGGCATGTGACGCATGCAGCACAGAATGGACCTGGCTTTGGTTTTGAAGACTTTCTCTCCTTCGCTCAACCCCTCATTCACCAGCCGCACCACTTCATCCGGTGTGACATCTCCTCTGAGGGAGAGAGACAGAGAGGGAGAGAAAGAAAGGGCAGATGAGGTTTTAACACTAAAGAAAAAACAGGAAAGATGATGTGGAAGATGCACAATCAGAGCCTGACAATGCATGTGGCCTAAACAGCCTTGTCATGCCTCAAAGGGAAGTAAAACATGCAGCATCAGCAGGCATCAGCAGACACCCCTTCCCGCCCCCCCAAAAAAACCACATACACACACACACGCACACGCACACGCACACACACACGCACATGCACACGCACACACACAGACGCAGACACTGAGGACACTTACTCCTCCTGATCCCAGGGGATGGGATCCACACCAGCGTTGGCCAGGAAGTGGGGGCTGTACCTCACCTCCACATAGGCCACTCCCTCTTTAGCTTTAGTCTCCACAAACTCATAGGCAATCCGCTTGATGGCCTTGCGGTCACCTCTGTGGAAAACACACACGCACACACACATATGCACACACAGAAACACATACACACACACCCTTGATATCACTTTACTAAAACCACATACCCATATTGATCAACATGTAATTCTGTAGAAGTTGTAGAACTTGTTCATCTCCTCTGGTGAGCTAGTTGGCAATGTTAGAAAGTGATCCAGCTAACATCTCTCTGTCCCACGGTTAAGACAACACTACACTGCACAGACATACACACAAGCACTAACCCAAGCCCCCAATCCCCACCCCATCCCCCATATGCACAGACATACACACAAGCACTAACCCAAACCACCCAACCCCCCCCCATATTCCACCCATCTGATTAATTCAGCCGAATATGTCTGTCTCAGTCTGTCAACATGTACGTTGTAATGTGTGTAACAGCTGTTATGGTGTTTCAGGTTCTTTATCTGTGTGTCTTTGTGCTTTGTATTGTATTGTTCTTTGTTGCCTTTGCTTCTGTTACGTTACTAAAAAAACATCATTCTGGGATGAATTCTGGTGCCATTTGTGTTTGTGTGTGTATGTGTGTATCAGCGTTTCCATAGTGAACCCTTTGTGTTTGTGTGTGTGTATATCAGTGTATCCGTAGTGAGAAACATCACCACAACAACTCATTCATCTTTCAGGAGACTCATTTAGTGTTTTATGTAAAGTATGCCCCATCAAACACGATACAATGGAGAAAAATGTCTTCACATTAAAGTAGCTTTACATGATACAATGCAGGTAGTTGAGGTAATTGACAAATCCAGCTGAAGACCTGCTTGGTGAGACTGCATGCCCGAATACGGCCAGGGATCTCTCCAGTATTAGTACTGGTACCCTGAGATAGGCAGCTGGACTGTAATTTGATTGGGCTGGTGGCAGTTTTGGCATTTCCCTGGGCAAGCTACAGGGCTGCCATGTGATTGAACTGGTGGCAAGGCTGCCATTTCCCTGGGCAAGCTACAGGGCTGCCATGTGATTGAACTGGTGGCAAGGCTGCCATTTCACTGGGCAAGTGGCAAGGCTGGCATTTACTGGGGCAGGTGAAAGGGCTGGCATGAGATGGGAGAGGGGGTGAAAGTGATGAGGAGGCTACTTCGTCACAGGAAAGGATGACAGAGGAGACCTGGAACTTCAGGAGTGTGTGCTTGGCCTCCTGTCAGGTTGTGTGTGTGGTCTGAATTAGCCAAAGAGCGTGTGTGTGTGTGTGAATGTTTGTGTGTGTGTGTGTGTGTGTGTGTGTGTGTGTGTGTCCATGCATTCTGTCAGCTGACTGGGAGTGTGTGCGAGTAGTGTGTTATTTGGCGAGAGGAGCAGGAATTCTGACTATGTGAGAGTGACACAGCGTAACACTTCACACTGACACCCTCTCAGCCCTGTCCTCAAGACACCCTTCACACATCACCTGGGCACATCCAGCAGCCAATTAGGAAATAGTTTCCTTGAAAGTGCAGTGAAAAGGCCCCCTACTGTATCTGTTCTCAACTGGTCTCAGGTCTCAACTGGTACAGAAGAAGACCATATAGTTTAACATACTTTATGTTTTTTACTATACTGTATATGTACAAATATATATGCCACATACATCTGGTACATGCAGCATTACTGAACTCTTCTACAAGCCGGCTTTGGGGACCCTTTCTAAACACCCAAACTGATAATGATACTGACACAGCTAGTTTGAGCCTGAAAAAAGAGCTTCCCCAAACCGATAAACAAGTCCAAAGAGAAAACAAAAGTAATGCAGTTTCTGGCACATGGAACCAGCAACTTCCATGCTGCTCACATGACCAGGATCCCCTCCCTGTTGTGACCACACACAAAAACAGCTTTCAGCTTTCAGTTTTCACCCACCACAGAACATTGTGTTCAACAAGTGGCTTATTCACTATGGAACAAACACACATATACACACTCACAGTATGCACACACACACAGACACAGACCCACACACACACACACACACAACCACACTCTCACAGTATGCACACACACACACACACACTAACCAGGTGTTTTTCCATAATGCAAGCAAAATTCAAAATGCCCCACACTACTCCTAAGAATGTAAGAGCTGCATGTGTGTGTGAGTGTGTGTGCATGCACAAGCTTGTGTACACATGACTGTGTGTGTGTGGTCAAGTCTGCTGCTATGCAAGTTGGAAGCATGAAAGAAGCAGAGACCTGTAAAGCGGTCATTTCCAGCGCAGCCTAAGGCCTAAGGGCCGGGGGAACACTTCTGCACACATGGCGCGCACCAAGCACGTGACGAGAACTGCGTCGTCATAACGACATGCGCAAGTACGAGCGTGCCTACTACATTTTGTTACCACGCGCACATATGCCACACACACTGAGCGCTCACACCCGTAAGCAGGGCAAACTGTTTACCAATATTCATTTGTAGAGTAAACCTTGATGTGTCCCAAGAGGTTCAGGTTAGTGTGTGTGTTTATTACAGTTGGTAACTGAGCTAAATGAGCTTTTTAGTTAAGACTGAGGTTCAGTAACTGAACCACATTGCTGTGGTAGGGCACAGGATCCCGACCCCGACATCTAGGGAAAAAAGTAAGCCTGAAAAATGCAGTGCACAGAAGTGTACTGTCTCCTTAACGGCTAGGCAGCTTTCAAGAATAAGGGAGTCATTTGAGACCCAAACTGTCGAGTCAATTGTAAATGGCCTCCCAAGCTGTTGCCACGGTGACACCTGACCAAAGGGCTGCTGTTTTCCATTCCTGAACATGAGCTGCATACAAACACCTACCTGCCTCATAGCGATTATGCAACGCACCACATGGTGTAGTCCAGGCTTCAACATTCTTCTACACTTCATTTGTTCTGTTGTATTTTCAGAGAGTGTGAAAGTGTGAAAGTATAAAGTGTGTGTGTGTGTCCCTGCAAGTGTGTGTGAGTCTGAGATGGGTCAGTACACAGGATGTGAGTGTATGTGTGATGTTATGTGGTTGCAGCATGGTGAGTGTCCTTGTGTGTGTATGTGTGTGTGTGTGTATACTTACGCGATGACGTGCATGTATTCGTTAAATTTGCAAAGGAACTCTGTTAGGGTGGCTGGCTCCTTGCAAGTGCATCGGGCTTTCAGGTCATCACATGTGTCCGCCAGTAACGAGATGCCCCGTTGCCTGTGGAAACACACACACACACACACACGCACACACATACACAGTAACAGTCACATGCTAGTGGAAACTGAGAATCCATTCAATCATATTCAGGATGTACTAACAGGATTTTCTGCCAATTCCTGACACTTATGACCATCTGAACTTTGCACATAGAACATGGTAGAGGCACATAGAGCTGATCCTGGTGGTTGGACTAATGGCAGAAGGAAATGGGAGAGTTCTGGGGAATGTTAGGCGTCAAAGGGTCAAGGGTCAAGGGTTACGTCCACTGACTGCGTAAGTACTCACCTAGCCACATCCAGGATGGTTTCGATACGGATGGCGCCATCCAAGTGCACATGGAGTTCCACCTGCAGAAGCACATGAATGCACTAGATGTCAAGTACAGTTATTACATGCTATTACACAAACAGATCTCTCTCTCTCTCTCTCACACACACACACACACACACACACACACACACAGTAGGGCAATTTGTATGTATCACAAAAACATAAATAGAGAAACTTAAATATCAACATGCCCCCCGCCCACACACATAACATTCAAATAAACATACACACACACACACACACACACATTCAAATATCTTTGCAGACATTGTTATCACACACAACTTGCACTAGAACAATCCTTCATACTGAAACAGTATTGACATAGTAACCATCTCATCCCATGGGTCGAGACAGCAACAGTGTTACAGACCAGATGCAGGTTACAATACATTATAACCTCTACAGTCACACTCCTAACAATTCACAGGACAAAAAATATATGGTTGCTAATTCATCTGAAGTAGCTTCAGTAGCTGCCTATCGGGGAAAGCTGAGGCCTGATACACATGTAAATTATGTAGGGTGGTGGTTCAACGTTAGTATCACTCACACACACACACACACATTCAAACATCTTTGCAGACAGTCGGTATCACACACAACTTGCGCTGGCACAATCCTTCATACTGAAACAGTACTGACATAGTAACCATCTTATGCCATTGGTCAAGACAGCAACAGTGTTACAGACCACATGCAGGTTATGATACATTATAACCTCTGCAGTCACACTCCTAACAATTCACATGACAAAAAATATATGGTTGCTATTTCAGTTGATGTTAGAATCTACCTGTTGTTGGACAGAGAAATGCTTCTGTGTGACAAAAAAGACATAGTTGCTACTTAGGTTGAAGTCTGAACAGAAGCTGCCTATCTGGGAAATCTGAGGCCTGGTGGGGGTTCAGCGTAAGCATCACTCACAGGAGCCAGACATGGCACAGAAGTCAGGACAGCTGTGTGTGTGTGTGTGTGTGTGTGTGTGTGTGTATGTGTGTGTGTTTGTGTGTTTGTGTGTGTGTGTGTGTGTGTGTGTGTGTGTGTGCTGGGTATGTGTGTATGTGCTGGGTATTTGTGTGTGTGTGTGTGTGTGCGCGGGTGTGTGTGGGGTATGTATGTGTTTGTGTGTGTGTGAGAGTGAGCTTGTTTATGCACACATTGATGGGTGTGTCCGTGTGCGATGACAGTGCTGAGCAACACTAGCAGGTGATGCCCATAAGCTGGTATCTCAGCTGCATTATGCCATTGCTTTCCTCCTCTCCTCTTGCCAAAGAATGCTGGAACCAGTGGCCTCTTGTCCTATCAGATTTACTATTTTGACCTATAAACTCAAAGGGCTGCGAGAGGTTAAACATTTCCTCAGTGAAACTTTGCAATCACTTCACATTCTCTGCAACTGAACAGAAAGAAGACTTGTATGTAAGTGTGTAGAATACGTGTATGTGTGTATGTATATGTTGCATAAAACTTTGGAATTGTTGCTTTCTTAGAATTGCAGATTTCTCTGATCCAGCTGCAGCTTAGTGATTCTGATAAACACAGATTAACTGTGTGTTTGCATCAAGTATCTCCAGTATATGTTGTGAGGGAAATCAGAACATGGTCTCAGTTTACAGCAAGTGCAGTTACTTAATACCATTGAGGAGGTATTTGAGAAGAGTAAACCTTTAGAACAACATTGCATCATGATTGACTTTCCATTTGGACTATGAATTGACTTTGATTTTGGACTATACATACAATACACACCAGGCATTCAGGGCCCAAAGAATGTCACAGGGAGCACAAACACACACACACACACACACACACAGATATACACAAATACACACACACACATATATTTATATATAGACACACACACAGATACACACCCACACACACATACACATAGACCTTGCACTCCTACCTCTTGCATGTTCTATAAGAGTAGAGTTCATAGCACGCTAAGACGATTGATCAACATTCACACACCTTCCGTCCTTTCTTCTGTCTCTCTGCCGTGTCAAGGTCAGGGTGCTGCTGTGCTGCTTGGCGCTGCTACACCCATTGATACACTCTTCCCCATCCTCTCACCATGAGTACTTCAGCAGCAGGTCAAGGACCCGGGGAGCATCGAGCGAATGTGAGCTGGGCCTCTAATTACGGTGGGTGAAGGCCATATGTTAGACAATAGGAACCGGAAGCATTAAAAAAGTGGAGGCACAGCACCAGCAACAGCAGCAGCTGTCAGAGTCTCAGGAGATTTAAAATCAAAACACACACACACGGGGTCACACACTTGATCACTGATCATTCAAAGCACACTCAACAACAACAATAACAACCTAATCGACCACTGGAAACTGTGCCTCCGACAAACAGGCCCATCAGGGCAGGGATGTAATCAGAGGAGGGGAGAAGGAGGGGATGTTTGCCTTTCAAGAGGGAACAGAAGCATGGGCGCCAACACAGTAATCCATCTGCTCACCCCATCACCTTTGTCACTGTTGGGGGCCGCAAAAATTAGCGCACGTAACAGAGATCTGGTCTGGCCATAATCAAATATGCATACAATCCATGCAAATTCAACTCCATTTACTGTCTAGACTTGGACAGTAGTCAAACACTCAACTGTAGGACTCACTCCAGGAAGGAGTCAAAAAGTCACTCGTTTTCTGTGATAAAGAAGTCTGAATTACTGCACAAGGCTGTGTTGCGGTAAAAATGAACTCTAAATAACTGCACATTGGTTGCAGTCGCTGGTATCTGGTGCTTCACATGATGGTGAGGGTAAGAACAGCCCTTGCTGAATAGGAGGACTCTCAGCTACGTGAGAACAGTCCTGACTGAAGGGAAGAGCTTGAGCTCTCACCTAAGTAAGAACAGCCCTTGCCGAAGGGGCGCAGGGCAAAGAGGAAGCCTGTTGTTTGCCCCTGAGGCATCAGAGGAAGAGGAAATAAGACGTCTCTGCTGAACTACAGGCTGAAACTCACTGTTTTACAAAGCTAAAGGTGCACACTTCAATGACACATCCTGCATGTTGTGCAATACGCGGTGTGTTTGTGTGTGTGTGTGTGTGTGTGTGTGTGTGCATGAAGGGAAGTAGGTGACACCCAGGAGCTATACTGCAAAAACATTGCCCTTTGGTATAGAGAGATTTTTATAACTTGTGTAATAATTGACTGTAGCACAAATCCTCTGGTCATAAATGCATACAATTTACAATCAATGGGAGCACACATATAACACAAACACTGAAAGAGTGGAGAACTGCCCAGATCTGGGCTCTTGTACATGAATAAATATAGCGTGGGACTATGGTGTTAGACCTATATTGCTTACTTTTGATTTCAAGCCATCTTGGGTGCATATTAGCATTCCCATGTAATGTATTAAATGCAGGGCTCACACATAGAAGACCAGGAGAGCACCAAAGGACAGCCGGGCTGAAGGTAGTTAGTCTACATGCTACCTTCAGTGGATATCAGGACAACATGTTGCTTATGCATTTTTTTTTTACATAGCATCAATGCAGCCATTTTTTCAAATTCTGTCGCTGTTTCTAGGTCATATTTTAACCTAAAAGTAGGCAAATACACAAAGGTCCTTTAAAGAGTTAGCATCAATCAGAATTCAGACATCACTGAACTGAAGGCTAGAGGACTGATGGATACTGATGAAAACACAGCACTTAATTGGTCCTGGCAACGGAAGCATCCTTTTTCTTTCTCAGTGAGAAATTCAGCACATGTGGTCACCATCTGTAAGATGGGTCTATGTTTCTACTCTGCATATACAGAAGAGACTAAAATTAAGTGCTTCTCTCAGCTGTTTTAGCTTTAGTTCTTTCACAACGCATCATGGTGGTCCAGCATGTTTGTCCATGCATTTCTCTCTGAAGTGCTGCTTTGGCCACTGGTGGAGAGGTAGGAGGAGTGTGTGTGTGTGTGTATGTGTGTGTGTATGTGTGTGTGTGGGGGGCGGGGGGTTGTTGTAAGCAGGCTGACTCAGGAAACATTTCAAAGGTCATTTCTGATGCTGTGAATCTGCACTACACAGCCTTCTGCCTTGTCCTTCAACCAAACCTTGTGTGACCCATGTCCTGCAGTGATGTTTCTTAAGTCGTCCCACCCTGCCATATCAAAGTCCCTTCTAATTACAGCAGTACAGATTTATGAGGACTTCCTTCCTTTACACCCTAATATAAATGGCAGAAAGTGCTGGTTTAATATTTGGCTTTTTATAGGGTTTTCTGCTAAGGATTTGCGCAGGTTAATAACTACAGTCATTTCACATGTTGATGTTAATCAGACCAGCATAAGGCGTTGATGTGACAGGCTATTATTCATAGAAGAGAATCTACATAATTAATACCAATTTGCTTGTTTAGTTTGTATTTTTGTATTCTGAATAGGCCATACTTTGTCAAGTGTTCTTCTGCACCATCCATCACTTAACGCAAACTTTGCTTTAGGGTAATATTGAAAGAATGCTGAACCCACACACACACAAAAAATAAAACAGAAAGAAGAAGTAGCGGTCTTCGGGAATCCCCACCACAACGTTTAGTTACAAATGACATGTGGATTATAGAACACACGAGTAGCACACGAAACGCAGGAGTAGGCAGTGTAGAGTTGTGACAAAATAAATAGTATTTTGAGAACAATTTTGAAGTAGCCTAAGGCATATAGACAAACTGCGCTATGCATGCATATGAGGAAGGAGTGTTTTACCTCGGCCGTATGCTCTAATCCGAAGCATAACCTATTCCACCTGTGGTTTGGTTTCATTTTGTCTTGACCCACCTTAGGTTTGTTGAATGTTGGCTGCCGGTCGTTCGTGCCGTGTTCTGCCATGCTGAGATATTCCTTAAGGCCTCTTCTAAACGTGTTATCAACACACGGAACTCCTGCGCTTGATTTACCAAAGCCAGTACGCTATCCACCAGCTCAGTTAGATGCATCGGGTGAATTATATAGCACACAACTATCAGAGTTCGTGTGCCGCCTCCTACGTTTCCACCCCCTCCACACGCAACCCTAAACCACTGCAGGCCGTAGATTCAAAACAACTTGTGCAGTCCTGTCGGGTTGACGGCCGCGGACGAGGTAGCAGTAGGCTACTTAAGACGCTTGAGCGTTGTTAGTTGCCTAGAGCTGAGAGTTGTCTAATCTTCTTAAGACCAAGGGCGAGAGACAAAAGACCTCAGTCTGGTTAGAGACAATTTCCTTCCAGAATAGTTGCCCATAGCGGATTGACGACTTCATCACCCTACCCTATACACAGCATGAGAAGACACAGTGTATAGTACATTATATGAAGCCAACACAATGCAAATTAGAAGGCATTCGTGCCTATCAATGAACAATTGAATGTTTCTATTCTATGTGCAATAAAACCGTGTACTATCCAAAAAATACTCACAACAACAACGTAGCCTATTGTGTTACAGTAGAAAGGCATTACGCCATCATGTGTTCGGACAAGGTAACACCTCCTATGAACCCTACAAAGCCCTATAAACACAGTCATAGGGTGTTATAATCAGCGTTTAAAGTGGGCCGGAACGCACCGGTGCACCTCAGATAAATTAATAAATAAATAGATTCATTAATATTAACGATCGCGCGACAGGTTGTGGTGCACAGTCAAATTTCAACCTGGGAGGAGGAGTTGACATTGTACATCAAATCAAAACGTATCTCCTGGCCCCGCTTTCACGGCTATCTGCCCACCTTCAGCTCGTCACTTCCTGACGTGATGTTTTCAGTGCGGTTCAAGTATTTTGCAGATAGCATTTTGCAGCTCTAGCCAAAGCAGGTGGATGTTGGAGTGCAGTTAAAAGTTGAAGGTGAAGTAATGTCAAAACTCTGAAATGTAAACATTGCAACGAGCACAACTTAAATCCCAGCAGCCACCGTTGTGCCTTTGAGCAAGGCACCTAACCCTAAATTGCTGTAGGGGAGACTGACCCTGAACAATTGATAGTTGACAGGTAGTTGATAAGTTGCTTTGGATAAAAGCGTAAATGCATACATGTGATGGTAGGGACACCAGGTCTATTTGCACTTCATTTCGTTTGCCTGAGATGGGAAACCAATCAAAAAGCGGTCTTTCACCTCTGACACGACGGAGGCAAGGTTAACACCCCAAATCAAGAAACAACCAACAGAGGCATTTTGATCTGCATTCGTTGATCCCACCTCAGATAAGTGGAAGATGACAGCTATAGGTATGCAGACCAAGCTCAATCTTAGATTGAGGTAATTGGTACAGCATACGTGGTCACCATCTGTAAGATGGGTCTATATTTCCTCTGCATATACAGAAGAGACTAAAATTAATTGCTTCTTTAAGCTGTTTCACAACGCATCATGGTGGTTCAGCATGTTTGTTCATGCACTTCTCTCTGAAGTGCTGCTTTGGCCACTGGTGGAGAGGTAGGCCTAATAAAAGAACAATACATCATTCTCTGTGTTTGTCTGCAACAGATGAACGTTACTCAGGCAACCCTTTCCAACAAGCAATTCCTAAGCTCATTAGAGGAAAAATCATAAAAAGTTAAGCTTGGTGTATTTCAGTTAGCAAATAGAGTTCCTCTGTTTTCCACAGACTTAGTCAGTGATGTTTGATGCAGGATCAGCTCTAGGAAAAGGGAGATTGGCGGTCTTTGTATTTAGGTGTTAAACACATTTGTTCTTCTGTTCTTTTCCGCGAAAAGGTGGTTCATTAGTGGTCTACAGCTGCTTAATTCTCTAAAAGTAATGTTTTTTTTTTTCATTTTTAACCATAATTTTGTTTATTTTACCTATTTTGTTTTCTCAGTAATTTTCATGTCATTTCATTTTCTATCTTTGTAAAGCCCATTGAACTGCCTCTGTATATGAAATTCTCTATATAAATAAACTTGCGTTGCCTTCCTCAGGGAGAAAACAAGTTCTTGGCTTTAGAATCACAATAATCGCTCATCACTACTAATTATAATAAAACCTCTCTGTGGTTTTATTTTTGGACTGATGGATGCTTTGCTGATGTACCTTACATCCTTTTACAGCAAAGATGGGGAACTTTCTTGACATCAAGGGCCGAATCAAGGGCCAGACTTTTTTTTATCACAGAGCTAAGCACACTCACACTGTGACACTTTTGTAATAACTGAACCTGAATCATATTGAAGTTCCAAAGACTGGTTAACTGATTATTAGGCTACATTACGTGTGAGTACCAATATTCAACAACAATTTCATAACATCAACATTTCAATCTCAGTGTCACATTCTGAATACTCTGAATATTTAAACATTACTACTTCCAGTAATCGCCTATGACTGTAATTTATTAACATTTCTTTTTAGAAGTTTTTTTTTTTTTTTAATTCTCAGCTAAATGGGCTTGCCTCCACGGACCGAGTCGCGGTCTTTGTTGGACCAGACATTCCCCACCCATATTTTACAGGCTTGAACCCTTTAAAAAGTTCACAATTCTTTTCTCCCAGGGTACAGTGACCAAACTGAATAGGAGGCGCTACACCACAGTACATAAGTGACAGTTTACACCTGACACAAAGGTTTTATTACACTGGAAAGAAGAAAATTTGAACATGACTGTAATCATAGCGACACTTCCATGGGCCAGTTAATATCATCACCTTGTGTAACAGTGACAAAACAGGACAGACCTGACATTCCCACTGATGGTAGAATAAACACACATTCTTTGTCTCAGTGTAACATAAGCCACCCAATTAACAGACTGTTGTCCTCCCTCAGGTTCATTGATGCATCACCCTGCTCTTTGTGTGTGTGTGTGTGTGTGTAAATATGCGTGTGGGTGTGAGTGGGTTTGGCTGTTTTTCTGATGCTGTGAATCTGCACCACACAGCCTTCTGCCTTGTCCTTCAACCAAACCTTGTGTGACCCATATCCTGCATTGATGTTTCTCAAGAAGCTGTTATGGCAGCTGGAATGATGTAGCGTCAGCCTAACTCTTTGGTTGGTTCCATTTCCAAGGACAGCCAAAATACTAATGCTGCCCAACGCACAAACAGGAATATGAATCCCAGTGATACTAATTATGTAGTTCCCCATGATTTACGCCTCATAGTCAGATTAATTTTGGAGAATGCAGTGTTGGGCAAGAAAATGTAGTTAACTAATCTACCAGTTACTCCACATCAGATGAAGCTTCACTACACTAAAGCTACCTGAAGACAACATGTAGCAAGCTAAGTTACAAAACAAATGGCAGAAGTAGTTTAAGTACATGTGAAGCTACTTTTTAATTACAAACACTCTGCTAAGATTAAAGTAGTGACCAAACTGTCCAGTCTCCAACATCCTGTTTGAGACCGCTTGCTTTTGAGGGCGCAAGAATAATGTTGTCCTTGATTTGTGGTCTATGACCTTTGGTCAAAAATAATATTATCATGAGAAGTCATTGTTAGAACCTCAGGTATATACACACAAGACATTATTATAACGCAGAGGGCCACTCAGTTTTTATCTCTGGCTATTGTTTTATGCTGTACTCTGCCATTGTTCTGATAATTTCAAGGACACAGTAAAACTATAAAGTGCTAAAAGTCATGTTGTTCCTCACACTGAAACTAGTCAACATTGCCAAAGTAATTATGTTAATGGTTATGTGTAACACTGGCACGAAATTTGATATTTAACCGACTACGCCACCTAGGGTGGAAAACCACCTAGGACTAATTACATTTACATTTACATTTAGGCATTTAGCAGACGCTTTTATCCAAAGCGACTTACAAAAGAGGATAACATTCAAGCTACAACACAATGAACTAACAAGGAGTGCATATTGCTAACATAGAATCTGCGCTGTTTTAAGTTGAAAGTGCAATAGTGTAACACAATGTAGAGAAATTAAATTATTAAGTGCATTCTCAAAGTTTACGGCAGGAGATATTCTTGGAAGAGCTTAGTCTTCACGAGTTTCTTGAAGGTGGAGAGGGTATCAGTTGATCTGGTAGCACTTGGGAGGTCATTCCACCAGCGCGGAACCAGATATGAGAAGAGTCTGGACCGACCTGCACAAGGTGTTGGCCGTGCTAGAAAACGTTCCTTAGAGGAGCGTAGTGGTCGTCGGGTGACATAGGGCTTCAGAAGAGAATTCAAGTAGATGGGAGCAGAGCCATCAATCACCCTGTAGGCCAACATAAGTGCCTTGAATTTAATGCGAGCAGCCAAGGGCAGCCAGTGAAGTTCAATGAACAGAGGTGTGACATGTGCCCTTTTTGGCTGGTTAAAGACCAGACGTGCAGCTGCATTCTGGATCATCTGTAGCGGTCTCACTGCACAGGCTGGTAGGCCTGATAGGAGGACATTGCAGTAGTCAAGACGAGAGATAACCAGGATCTGAACCAGGAGCTGGGTTGCATGTTGGGTTAGGTACGGCCTGATCTTCCTTATGTTGAATAGGGAAAAACGGCTTGACCGAGCCACAGAGGCAACGTGATCTGCAAAGGTCAGTTGGTCATCAATCATGACACCTAGGTTTCTTGCCACTTTGGTGGGAGGAACAGACAGGGAGTCGATCTTGATACTGATGTCGTGATGTATGGCTTGTTTGGCTGGGAGGACCAGCAGTTCAGTTTTGGAGAGATTTAGTTGGAGGTGATGTCCTTTCATCCATGCAGATATATCGGAGAGACAGTCCGAGATCCGTGATGACACCGTGGAGTCGTCCGGCGGAAAGGACAGATAGAGCTGGGTATCATCCGCATAGCAGTGGTAAGAGAAGCCATGGGAGTGGATGATTGAGCCCAGCGAGGTGATGTACAGTGCGAAGAGAAGGGGCCCCAGCACAGATCCTTGGGGTACTCCTGTGGTGAGTTGGTGAAGTGCCGATGTCTGTCGTAGCCACGATACGTTGAACGACCGTCCAGTAAGATAGGACTTGAACCAGGAGTGCACTGTGCCATCAATTCCAATGTTGGTCAGCTTGTCCAGTAGGATGCTGTGGTTGACCGTGTCAAATGCTGCTGATAGGTCCAGCAGGATGAGCACTGAGGACTGACCTGCCGCTCTGGCCTCTTTTAATGCTTCCGTCACAGACAGAAGCGCCGTTTCAGTGGAGTGGCCACTTCTGAAGCCGGATTGGTTGGAGTCGAGGAGGTTGTTCTGAGTGAGAAATCCTGTGACCTGTTTAAAGACAGCTCGTTCAATGGCTTTGGAAAGGAAGGGAAGAAGAGAGACAGGCCGGTAGTTCTCCACTTGAGTGGGAGCGAGGGATGGTTTTTTGAGCAATGGTGTTACCTGGGCTTGTTTGAAGGCAGTGTACCCCTAGTTAGTGACGCATTGACCACATGTGTGGTTGCTGTCACAATTGTGGGGTTATGGCCTGAAGAAGGGTTGTTGGGATAGGATCCAGAAGACAAGAGGTAGGCCGGCTGTCTGTGAGAAGCTTAGACACCTCTGCCTCGGAGAGAGGAGTGAAAGAAGAAAAGGAAGCAGTTGGTGTAGAGAGGCTAGGAGAAGGAACCTGTGTAGATTGGTTTGAGAACTGACTACTAGTAGCTGCAACTTTGTTAGTGAAGAATGCAGCAAAAGTGTCAGCTGTGAGGTTAGTTGGAGGAGGTGGAGGAGGTGGGTTTAGTAAAGATTTAAAGGTGGAAAAGAGTTTCTTGGTGTCCGTGGCGTTGTTAATCTTGTCATGATAGAAAGCTTTTTTCGCAGCAGTGACACTGGATGAGAAGGAAGATAGTAGTACTTGGAATTGTGCTAGATCGGCCGAATTCTTAGTTTTGTGCCATTTCCTTTCAGCAGCTCTGAGGTTAGTGCGCATTGACCGAAGTGAGTCATTAAGCCACGCATGAGACTGGGTGGGTCGTGCGGGTCTGGTAGACAGAGGGCACACACGATCCAAGCAGAATCTCAGCGTAGAACAGAGTGACTCTGTGGCGTCATCAACCTCAAAAGAAGAGAAACTTCTAGACGGTGGTAGAGCAGACGCCACCAAGGAGGAAAAGTGAGTAGGAGATAGATTCCGGAGATTGCGACGGACAGAGACAGAGGGAGTAGGAGCAGATGGTTGCTGACAGAGGGAAACCTTGAACTGAATAAAGTAATGGTCAGATAGATGTAGAGGAGTAACTGTCTGTGAAGTAGCGGTGCACTTCCTGGTGAAAATGAGATCAAGTTCCTTACCGGCTTTGTGAGTCGGAGGGCTGTGAACCCGCTGTAGCTCAAAGGAGTCCATCAGAGATAGGAATTCGGCAGAACCTGGATTGTCTAAGTGGATGTTCATATCACCGAGAACAAGCATGGGACAGTCATGCTCAGGGATGGAGGAAAGCAGAGTGTCAAGTTCCTCAAGGAAATCGCCCATTTGGCCTGGAGGACGATAGATAACACACAGATATACTTTGACCGGTGCCGTTACTAAGATGGCATGGTATTCAAAGGAGCTGTATGTGACAGATGGTACCAGTTGAGTATATTTCCATTTGTCTGATATTAACAGCCCCGTACCACCCCCTCTCCTGGATGGGCGGGAGGTGTGGGAAAAAGCATAGTTGGTGGAGAGTGCAGCAGGAGTGGCAGTGTTTTCTGGTTTGATCCAGGTCTCGTGAGAGCCAGAAAGTCCAGAGAAAGGTGGTTCGCATAAGCCGAAATGAAGTCTGCTTTGTTCACTGCAGACTGACAGTTCCACAAACCTACGGTGAAGGAGTTGTTCGTGGGTGACGAGACATGATGTGTAGATCGGAGGTTTGCAAGGATCCGTTTCCTTTTGTGGAAGCGGAATCTGCGACGACTGGAGACAACTGGAATGGAGTGAAGACACATTGTGGCAAGATGAAGTTTGCACAGAAGATGAGGTTACAGGGAATAGGACATGGTGATTAGTTAGTTAGGTCGGTGTCCTTGCTCGGTGGACACGCGCAGGTAGACACGCTCGTCTTTACCTCAGTCAGTCTTCACACAAGGAGGGCTGAACAAAAGGGCTGACGCTTCCGCTGACGCTTTAGTGTCACTCCTGCTAATAGGAACAATGATTGACTGTACCGGCTGAGACCGCCCACCAAGAGTCAGACAGAAACAATAGGCCAGTTACAAATGACATGTGGATTATAGAACACACGAGTAGCACACGAAACGCAGGAGTAGGCAGTGTAGAGTTGTGACAAAATAAATAGTATTTTGAGAACAATTTTGAAGTAGCCTAAGGCATATAGACAAACTGCGCTATGCATGCATATGAGGAAGGAGTGTTTTACCTCGGCCGTATGCTCTAATCCGAAGCATAACCTATTCCACCTGTGGTTTGGTTTCATTTTGTCTTGACCCACCTTAGGTTTGTTGAATGTTGGCTGCCGGTCGTTCGTGCCGTGTTCTGCCATGCTGAGATATTCCTTAAGGCCTCTTCTAAACGTGTTATCAACACACGGAACTCCTGCGCTTGATTTACCAAAGCCAGTACGCTATCCACCAGCTCAGTTAGATGCATCGGGTGAATTATATAGCACACAACTATCAGAGTTCGTGTGCCGCCTCCTACGTTTCCACCCCCTCCACACGCAACCCTAAACCACTGCAGGCCGTAGATTCAAAACAACTTGTGCAGTCCTGTCGGGTTGACGGCCGCGGACGAGGTAGCAGTAGGCTACTTAAGACGCTTGAGCGTTGTTAGTTGCCTAGAGCTGAGAGTTGTCTAATCTTCTTAAGACCAAGGGCGAGAGACAAAAGACCTCAGTCTGGTTAGAGACAATTTCCTTCCAGAATAGTTGCCCATAGCGGATTGACGACTTCATCACCCTACCCTATACACAGCATGAGAAGACACAGTGTATAGTACATTATATGAAGCCAACACAATGCAAATTAGAAGGCATTCGTGCCTATCAATGAACAATTGAATGTTTCTATTCTATGTGCAATAAAACCGTGTACTATCCAAAAAATACTCACAACAACAACGTAGCCTATTGTGTTACAGTAGAAAGGCATTACGCCATCATGTGTTCGGACAAGGTAACACCTCCTATGAACCCTACAAAGCCCTATAAACACAGTCATAGGGTGTTATAATCAGCGTTTAAAGTGGGCCGGAACGCACCGGTGCACCTCAGATAAATTAATAAATAAATAGATTCATTAATATTAACGATCGCGCGACAGGTTGTGGTGCACAGTCAAATTTCAACCTGGGAGGAGGAGTTGACATTGTACATCAAATCAAAACGTATCTCCTGGCCCCGCTTTCACGGCTATCTGCCCACCTTCAGCTCGTCACTTCCTGACGTGATGTTTTCAGTGCGGTTCAAGTATTTTGCAGATAGCATTTTGCAGCTCTAGCCAAAGCAGGTGGATGTTGGAGTGCAGTTAAAAGTTGAAGGTGAAGTAATGTCAAAACTCTGAAATGTAAACATTGCAACGAGCACAACTTAAATCCCAGCAGCCACCGTTGTGCCTTTGAGCAAGGCACCTAACCCTAAATTGCTGTAGGGGAGACTGACCCTGAACAATTGATAGTTGACAGGTAGTTGATAAGTTGCTTTGGATAAAAGCGTAAATGCATACATGTGATGGTAGGGACACCAGGTCTATTTGCACTTCATTTCGTTTGCCTGAGATGGGAAACCAATCAAAAAGCGGTCTTTCACCTCTGACACGACGGAGGCAAGGTTAACACCCCAAATCAAGAAACAACCAACAGAGGCATTTTGATCTGCATTCGTTGATCCCACCTCAGATAAGTGGAAGATGACAGCTATAGGTATGCAGACCAAGCTCAATCTTAGATTGAGGTAATTGGTACAGCATACGTGGTCACCATCTGTAAGATGGGTCTATATTTCCTCTGCATATACAGAAGAGACTAAAATTAATTGCTTCTTTAAGCTGTTTCACAACGCATCATGGTGGTTCAGCATGTTTGTTCATGCACTTCTCTCTGAAGTGCTGCTTTGGCCACTGGTGGAGAGGTAGGCCTAATAAAAGAACAATACATCATTCTCTGTGTTTGTCTGCAACAGATGAACGTTACTCAGGCAACCCTTTCCAACAAGCAATTCCTAAGCTCATTAGAGGAAAAATCATAAAAAGTTAAGCTTGGTGTATTTCAGTTAGCAAATAGAGTTCCTCTGTTTTCCACAGACTTAGTCAGTGATGTTTGATGCAGGATCAGCTCTAGGAAAAGGGAGATTGGCGGTCTTTGTATTTAGGTGTTAAACACATTTGTTCTTCTGTTCTTTTCCGCGAAAAGGTGGTTCATTAGTGGTCTACAGCTGCTTAATTCTCTAAAAGTAATGTTTTTTTTTTTCATTTTTAACCATAATTTTGTTTATTTTACCTATTTTGTTTTCTCAGTAATTTTCATGTCATTTCATTTTCTATCTTTGTAAAGCCCATTGAACTGCCTCTGTATATGAAATTCTCTATATAAATAAACTTGCGTTGCCTTCCTCAGGGAGAAAACAAGTTCTTGGCTTTAGAATCACAATAATCGCTCATCACTACTAATTATAATAAAACCTCTCTGTGGTTTTATTTTTGGACTGATGGATGCTTTGCTGATGTACCTTACATCCTTTTACAGCAAAGATGGGGAACTTTCTTGACATCAAGGGCCGAATCAAGGGCCAGACTTTTTTTTATCACAGAGCTAAGCACACTCACACTGTGACACTTTTGTAATAACTGAACCTGAATCATATTGAAGTTCCAAAGACTGGTTAACTGATTATTAGGCTACATTACGTGTGAGTACCAATATTCAACAACAATTTCATAACATCAACATTTCAATCTCAGTGTCACATTCTGAATACTCTGAATATTTAAACATTACTACTTCCAGTAATCGCCTATGACTGTAATTTGTTAACATTTATTTTTAGAATTTTTTTTTTTTTTTTAATTCTCAGCTAAATGGGCTTGCCTCCACGGACCGAGTCGCGGTCTTTGTTGGACCAGACATTCCCCACCCATATTTTACAGGCTTGAACCCTTTAAAAAGTTCACAATTCTTTTCTCCCAGGGTACAGTGACCAAACTGAATAGGAGGCGCTACACCACAGTACATAAGTGACAGTTTACACCTGACACAAAGGTTTTATTACACTGGAAAGAAGAAAATTTGAACATGACTGTAATCATAGCGACACTTCCATGGGCCAGTTAATATCATCACCTTGTGTAACAGTGACAAAACAGGACAGACCTGACATTCCCACTGATGGTAGAATAAACACACATTCTTTGTCTCAGTGTAACATAAGCCACCCAATTAACAGACTGTTGTCCTCCCTCAGGTTCATTGATGCATCACCCTGCTCTTTGTGTGTGTGTGTGTGTGTATATATGCGTGTGGGTGTGAGTGGGTTTGGCTGTTTTTCTGATGCTGTGAATCTGCACCACACAGCCTTCTGCCTTGTCCTTCAACCAAACCTTGTGTGACCCATATCCTGCAGTGATGTTTCTCAAGAAGCTGTTATGGCAGCTGGAATGATGTAGCGTCAGCCTAACTCTTTGGTTGGTTCCATTTCCAAGGACAGCCAAAATACTAATGCTGCCCAACGCACAAACAGGAATATGAATCCCAGTGATACTAATTATGTAGTTCCCCATGATTTACGCCTCATAGTCAGATTAATTTTGGAGAATGCAGTGTTGGGCAAGAAAATGTAGTTAACTAATCTACCAGTTACTCCACATCAGATGAAGCTTCACTACACTAAAGCTACCTGAAGACAACATGTAGCAAGCTAAGTTACAAAACAAATGGCAGAAGTAGTTTAAGTACATGTGAAGCTACTTTTTAATTACAAACACTCTGCTAAGATTAAAGTAGTGACCAAACTGTCCAGTCTCCAACATCCTGTTTGAGACCGCTTGCTTTTGAGGGCGCAAGAATAATGTTGTCCTTGATTTGTGGTCTATGACCTTTGGTCAAAAATAATATTATCATGAGAAGTCATTGTTAGAACCTCAGGTATATACACACAAGACATTATTATAACGCAGAGGGCCACTCAGTTTTTATCTCTGGCTATTGTTTTATGCTGTACTCTGCCATTGTTCTGATAATTTCAAGGACACAGTAAAACTATAAAGTGCTAAAAGTCATGTTGTTCCTCACACTGAAACTAGTCAACATTGCCAAAGTAATTATGTTAATGGTTATGTGTAACACTGGCACGAAATTTGATATTTAACCGACTACGCCACCTAGGGTGGAAAACCACCTAGGACTAATTACATTTACATTTACATTTAGGCATTTAGCAGACGCTTTTATCCAAAGCGACTTACAAAAGAGGATAACATTCAAGCTACAACACAATGAACTAACAAGGAGTGCATATTGCTAACATAGAATCTGCGCTGTTTTAAGTTGAAAGTGCAATAGTGTAACACAATGTAGAGAAATTAAATTATTAAGTGCATTCTCAAAGTTTACGGCAGGAGATATTCTTGGAAGAGCTTAGTCTTCACGAGTTTCTTGAAGGTGGAGAGGGTATCAGTTGATCTGGTAGCACTTGGGAGGTCATTCCACCAGCGCGGAACCAGATATGAGAAGAGTCTGGACCGACCTGCACAAGGTGTTGGCCGTGCTAGAAAACGTTCCTTAGAGGAGCGTAGTGGTCGTCGGGTGACATAGGGCTTCAGAAGAGAATTCAAGTAGATGGGAGCAGAGCCATCAATCACCCTGTAGGCCAACATAAGTGCCTTGAATTTAATGCGAGCAGCCAAGGGCAGCCAGTGAAGTTCAATGAACAGAGGTGTGACATGTGCCCTTTTTGGCTGGTTAAAGACCAGACGTGCAGCTGCATTCTGGATCATCTGTAGCGGTCTCACTGCACAGGCTGGTAGGCCTGATAGGAGGACATTGCAGTAGTCAAGACGAGAGATAACCAGGGTCTGAACCAGGAGCTGGGTTGCATGTTGGGTTAGGTACGGCCTGATCTTCCTTATGTTGAATAGGGAAAAACGGCTTGACCGAGCCACAGAGGCAACGTGATCTGCAAAGGTCAGTTGGTCATCAATCATGACACCTAGGTTTCTTGCCACTTTGGTGGGAGGAACAGACAGGGAGTCGATCTTGATACTGATGTCGTGATGTATGGCTTGTTTGGCTGGGAGGACCAGCAGTTCAGTTTTGGAGAGATTTAGTTGGAGGTGATGTCCTTTCATCCATGCAGATATATCGGAGAGACAGTCCGAGATCCGTGATGACACCGTGGAGTCGTCCGGCGGAAAGGACAGATAGAGCTGGGTATCATCCGCATAGCAGTGGTAAGAGAAGCCATGGGAGTGGATGATTGAGCCCAGCGAGGTGATGTACAGTGCGAAGAGAAGGGGCCCCAGCACAGATCCTTGGGGTACTCCTGTGGTGAGTTGGTGAAGTGCCGATGTCTGTCGTAGCCACGATACGTTGAACGACCGTCCAGTAAGATAGGACTTGAACCAGGAGTGCACTGTGCCATCAATTCCAATGTTGGTCAGCTTGTCCAGTAGGATGCTGTGGTTGACCGTGTCAAATGCTGCTGATAGGTCCAGCAGGATGAGCACTGAGGACTGACCTGCCGCTCTGGCCTCTTTTAATGCTTCCGTCACAGACAGAAGCGCCGTTTCAGTGGAGTGGCCACTTCTGAAGCCGGATTGGTTGGAGTCGAGGAGGTTGTTCTGAGTGAGAAATCCTGTGACCTGTTTAAAGACAGCTCGTTCAATGGCTTTGGAAAGGAAGGGAAGAAGAGAGACAGGCCGGTAGTTCTCCACTTGAGTGGGAGCGAGGGATGGTTTTTTGAGCAATGGTGTTACCTGGGCTTGTTTGAAGGCAGTGTACCCCTAGTTAGTGACGCATTGACCACATGTGTGGTTGCTGTCACAATTGTGGGGGTTATGGCCTGAAGAAGGGTTGTTGGGATAGGATCCAGAAGACAAGAGGTAGGCCGGCTGTCTGTGAGAAGCTTAGACACCTCTGCCTCGGAGAGAGGAGTGAAAGAAGAAAAGGAAGCAGTTGGTGTAGAGAGGCTAGGAGAAGGAACCTGTGTAGATTGGTTTGAGAACTGACTACTAGTAGCTGCAACTTTGTTAGTGAAGAATGCAGCAAAAGTGTCAGCTGTGAGGTTAGTTGGAGGAGGTGGAGGAGGTGGGTTTAGTAAAGATTTAAAGGTGGAAAAGAGTTTCTTGGTGTCCGTGGCGTTGTTAATCTTGTCATGATAGAAAGCTTTTTTCGCAGCAGTGACACTGGATGAGAAGGAAGATAGTAGTACTTGGAATTGTGCTAGATCGGCCGAATTCTTAGTTTTGTGCCATTTCCTTTCAGCAGCTCTGAGGTTAGTGCGCATTGACCGAAGTGAGTCATTAAGCCACGCATGAGACTGGGTGGGTCGTGCGGGTCTGGTAGACAGAGGGCACACACGATCCAAGCAGAATCTCAGCGTAGAACAGAGTGACTCTGTGGCGTCATCAACCTCAAAAGAAGAGAAACTTCTAGACGGTGGTAGAGCAGACGCCACCAAGGAGGAAAAGTGAGTAGGAGATAGATTCCGGAGATTGCGACGGACAGAGACAGAGGGAGTAGGAGCAGATGGTTGCTGACAGAGGGAAACCTTGAACTGAATAAAGTAATGGTCAGATAGATGTAGAGGAGTAACTGTCTGTGAAGTAGCGGCGCACTTCCTGGTGAAAATGAGATCAAGTTCCTTACCGGCTTTGTGAGTCGGAGGGCTGTGAACCCGCTGTAGCTCAAAGGAGTCCATCAGAGATAGGAATTCGGCAGAACCTGGATTGTCTAAGTGGATGTTCATATCACCGAGAACAAGCATGGGACAGTCATGCTCAGGGATGGAGGAAAGCAGAGTGTCAAGTTCCTCAAGGAAATCGCCCATTTGGCCTGGAGGACGATAGATAACACACAGATATACTTTGACCGGTGCCGTTACTAAGATGGCATGGTATTCAAAGGAGCTGTATGTGACAGATGGTACCAGTTGAGTATATTTCCATTTGTCTGATATTAACAGCCCCGTACCACCCCCTCTCCTGGATGGGCGGGAGGTGTGGGAAAAAGCATAGTTGGTGGAGAGTGCAGCAGGAGTGGCAGTGTTTTCTGGTTTGATCCAGGTCTCGTGAGAGCCAGAAAGTCCAGAGAAAGGTGGTTCGCATAAGCCGAAATGAAGTCTGCTTTGTTCACTGCAGACTGACAGTTCCACAAACCTACGGTGAAGGAGTTGTTCGTGGGTGACGAGACATGATGTGTAGATCGGAGGTTTGCAAGGATCCGTTTCCTTTTGTGGAAGCGGAATCTGCGACGACTGGAGACAACTGGAATGGAGTGAAGACACATTGTGGCAAGATGAAGTTTGCACAGAAGATGAGGTTACAGGGAATAGGACATGGTGATTAGTTAGTTAGGTCGGTGTCCTTGCTCGGTGGACACGCGCAGGTAGACACGCTCGTCTTTACCTCAGTCAGTCTTCACACAAGGAGGGCTGAACAAAAGGGCTGACGCTTCCGCTGACGCTTTAGTGTCACTCCTGCTAATAGGAACAATGATTGACTGTACCGGCTGAGACCGCCCACCAAGAGTCAGACAGAAACAATAGGCCAGTTACAAATGACATGTGGATTATAGAACACACGAGTAGCACACGAAACGCAGGAGTAGGCAGTGTAGAGTTGTGACAAAATAAATAGTATTTTGAGAACAATTTTGAAGTAGCCTAAGGCATATAGACAAACTGCGCTATGCATGCATATGAGGAAGGAGTGTTTTACCTCGGCCGTATGCTCTAATCCGAAGCATAACCTATTCCACCTGTGGTTTGGTTTCATTTTGTCTTGACCCACCTTAGGTTTGTTGAATGTTGGCTGCCGGTCGTTCGTGCCGTGTTCTGCCATGCTGAGATATTCCTTAAGGCCTCTTCTAAACGTGTTATCAACACACGGAACTCCTGCGCTTGATTTACCAAAGCCAGTACGCTATCCACCAGCTCAGTTAGATGCATCGGGTGAATTATATAGCACACAACTATCAGAGTTCGTGTGCCGCCTCCTACGTTTCCACCCCCTCCACACGCAACCCTAAACCACTGCAGGCCGTAGATTCAAAACAACTTGTGCAGTCCTGTCGGGTTGACGGCCGCGGACGAGGTAGCAGTAGGCTACTTAAGACGCTTGAGCGTTGTTAGTTGCCTAGAGCTGAGAGTTGTCTAATCTTCTTAAGACCAAGGGCGAGAGACAAAAGACCTCAGTCTGGTTAGAGACAATTTCCTTCCAGAATAGTTGCCCATAGCGGATTGACGACTTCATCACCCTACCCTATACACAGCATGAGAAGACACAGTGTATAGTACATTATATGAAGCCAACACAATGCAAATTAGAAGGCATTCGTGCCTATCAATGAACAATTGAATGTTTCTATTCTATGTGCAATAAAACCGTGTACTATCCAAAAAATACTCACAACAACAACGTAGCCTATTGTGTTACAGTAGAAAGGCATTACGCCATCATGTGTTCGGACAAGGTAACACCTCCTATGAACCCTACAAAGCCCTATAAACACAGTCATAGGGTGTTATAATCAGCGTTTAAAGTGGGCCGGAACGCACCGGTGCACCTCAGATAAATTAATAAATAAATAGATTCATTAATATTAACGATCGCGCGACAGGTTGTGGTGCACAGTCAAATTTCAACCTGGGAGGAGGAGTTGACATTGTACATCAAATCAAAACGTATCTCCTGGCCCCGCTTTCACGGCTATCTGCCCACCTTCAGCTCGTCACTTCCTGACGTGATGTTTTCAGTGCGGTTCAAGTATTTTGCAGATAGCATTTTGCAGCTCTAGCCAAAGCAGGTGGATGTTGGAGTGCAGTTAAAAGTTGAAGGTGAAGTAATGTCAAAACTCTGAAATGTAAACATTGCAACGAGCACAACTTAAATCCCAGCAGCCACCGTTGTGCCTTTGAGCAAGGCACCTAACCCTAAATTGCTGTAGGGGAGACTGACCCTGAACAATTGATAGTTGACAGGTAGTTGATAAGTTGCTTTGGATAAAAGCGTAAATGCATACATGTGATGGTAGGGACACCAGGTCTATTTGCACTTCATTTCGTTTGCCTGAGATGGGAAACCAATCAAAAAGCGGTCTTTCACCTCTGACACGACGGAGGCAAGGTTAACACCCCAAATCAAGAAACAACCAACAGAGGCATTTTGATCTGCATTCGTTGATCCCACCTCAGATAAGTGGAAGATGACAGCTATAGGTATGCAGACCAAGCTCAATCTTAGATTGAGGTAATTGGTACAGCATACGTGGTCACCATCTGTAAGATGGGTCTATATTTCCTCTGCATATACAGAAGAGACTAAAATTAATTGCTTCTTTAAGCTGTTTCACAACGCATCATGGTGGTTCAGCATGTTTGTTCATGCACTTCTCTCTGAAGTGCTGCTTTGGCCACTGGTGGAGAGGTAGGCCTAATAAAAGAACAATACATCATTCTCTGTGTTTGTCTGCAACAGATGAACGTTACTCAGGCAACCCTTTCCAACAAGCAATTCCTAAGCTCATTAGAGGAAAAATCATAAAAAGTTAAGCTTGGTGTATTTCAGTTAGCAAATAGAGTTCCTCTGTTTTCCACAGACTTAGTCAGTGATGTTTGATGCAGGATCAGCTCTAGGAAAAGGGAGATTGGCGGTCTTTGTATTTAGGTGTTAAACACATTTGTTCTTCTGTTCTTTTCCGCGAAAAGGTGGTTCATTAGTGGTCTACAGCTGCTTAATTCTCTAAAAGTAATGTTTTTTTTTTTCATTTTTAACCATAATTTTGTTTATTTTACCTATTTTGTTTTCTCAGTAATTTTCATGTCATTTCATTTTCTATCTTTGTAAAGCCCATTGAACTGCCTCTGTATATGAAATTCTCTATATAAATAAACTTGCGTTGCCTTCCTCAGGGAGAAAACAAGTTCTTGGCTTTAGAATCACAATAATCGCTCATCACTACTAATTATAATAAAACCTCTCTGTGGTTTTATTTTTGGACTGATGGATGCTTTGCTGATGTACCTTACATCCTTTTACAGCAAAGATGGGGAACTTTCTTGACATCAAGGGCCGAATCAAGGGCCAGACTTTTTTTTATCACAGAGCTAAGCACACTCACACTGTGACACTTTTGTAATAACTGAACCTGAATCATATTGAAGTTCCAAAGACTGGTTAACTGATTATTAGGCTACATTACGTGTGAGTACCAATATTCAACAACAATTTCATAACATCAACATTTCAATCTCAGTGTCACATTCTGAATACTCTGAATATTTAAACATTACTACTTCCAGTAATCGCCTATGACTGTAATTTGTTAACATTTATTTTTAGAATTTTTTTTTTTTTTTTAATTCTCAGCTAAATGGGCTTGCCTCCACGGACCGAGTCGCGGTCTTTGTTGGACCAGACATTCCCCACCCATATTTTACAGGCTTGAACCCTTTAAAAAGTTCACAATTCTTTTCTCCCAGGGTACAGTGACCAAACTGAATAGGAGGCGCTACACCACAGTACATAAGTGACAGTTTACACCTGACACAAAGGTTTTATTACACTGGAAAGAAGAAAATTTGAACATGACTGTAATCATAGCGACACTTCCATGGGCCAGTTAATATCATCACCTTGTGTAACAGTGACAAAACAGGACAGACCTGACATTCCCACTGATGGTAGAATAAACACACATTCTTTGTCTCAGTGTAACATAAGCCACCCAATTAACAGACTGTTGTCCTCCCTCAGGTTCATTGATGCATCACCCTGCTCTTTGTGTGTGTGTGTGTGTGTGTATATATGCGTGTGGGTGTGAGTGGGTTTGGCTGTTTTTCTGATGCTGTGAATCTGCACCACACAGCCTTCTGCCTTGTCCTTCAACCAAACCTTGTGTGACCCATATCCTGCAGTGATGTTTCTCAAGAAGCTGTTATGGCAGCTGGAATGATGTAGCGTCAGCCTAACTCTTTGGTTGGTTCCATTTCCAAGGACAGCCAAAATACTAATGCTGCCCAACGCACAAACAGGAATATGAATCCCAGTGATACTAATTATGTAGTTCCCCATGATTTACGCCTCATAGTCAGATTAATTTTGGAGAATGCAGTGTTGGGCAAGAAAATGTAGTTAACTAATCTACCAGTTACTCCACATCAGATGAAGCTTCACTACACTAAAGCTACCTGAAGACAACATGTAGCAAGCTAAGTTACAAAACAAATGGCAGAAGTAGTTTAAGTACATGTGAAGCTACTTTTTAATTACAAACACTCTGCTAAGATTAAAGTAGTGACCAAACTGTCCAGTCTCCAACATCCTGTTTGAGACCGCTTGCTTTTGAGGGCGCAAGAATAATGTTGTCCTTGATTTGTGGTCTATGACCTTTGGTCAAAAATAATATTATCATGAGAAGTCATTGTTAGAACCTCAGGTATATACACACAAGACATTATTATAACGCAGAGGGCCACTCAGTTTTTATCTCTGGCTATTGTTTTATGCTGTACTCTGCCATTGTTCTGATAATTTCAAGGACACAGTAAAACTATAAAGTGCTAAAAGTCATGTTGTTCCTCACACTGAAACTAGTCAACATTGCCAAAGTAATTATGTTAATGGTTATGTGTAACACTGGCACGAAATTTGATATTTAACCGACTACGCCACCTAGGGTGGAAAACCACCTAGGACTAATTACATTTACATTTACATTTAGGCATTTAGCAGACGCTTTTATCCAAAGCGACTTACAAAAGAGGATAACATTCAAGCTACAACACAATGAACTAACAAGGAGTGCATATTGCTAACATAGAATCTGCGCTGTTTTAAGTTGAAAGTGCAATAGTGTAACACAATGTAGAGAAATTAAATTATTAAGTGCATTCTCAAAGTTTACGGCAGGAGATATTCTTGGAAGAGCTTAGTCTTCACGAGTTTCTTGAAGGTGGAGAGGGTATCAGTTGATCTGGTAGCACTTGGGAGGTCATTCCACCAGCGCGGAACCAGATATGAGAAGAGTCTGGACCGACCTGCACAAGGTGTTGGCCGTGCTAGAAAACGTTCCTTAGAGGAGCGTAGTGGTCGTCGGGTGACATAGGGCTTCAGAAGAGAATTCAAGTAGATGGGAGCAGAGCCATCAATCACCCTGTAGGCCAACATAAGTGCCTTGAATTTAATGCGAGCAGCCAAGGGCAGCCAGTGAAGTTCAATGAACAGAGGTGTGACATGTGCCCTTTTTGGCTGGTTAAAGACCAGACGTGCAGCTGCATTCTGGATCATCTGTAGCGGTCTCACTGCACAGGCTGGTAGGCCTGATAGGAGGACATTGCAGTAGTCAAGACGAGAGATAACCAGGGTCTGAACCAGGAGCTGGGTTGCATGTTGGGTTAGGTACGGCCTGATCTTCCTTATGTTGAATAGGGAAAAACGGCTTGACCGAGCCACAGAGGCAACGTGATCTGCAAAGGTCAGTTGGTCATCAATCATGACACCTAGGTTTCTTGCCACTTTGGTGGGAGGAACAGACAGGGAGTCGATCTTGATACTGATGTCGTGATGTATGGCTTGTTTGGCTGGGAGGACCAGCAGTTCAGTTTTGGAGAGATTTAGTTGGAGGTGATGTCCTTTCATCCATGCAGATATATCGGAGAGACAGTCCGAGATCCGTGATGACACCGTGGAGTCGTCCGGCGGAAAGGACAGATAGAGCTGGGTATCATCCGCATAGCAGTGGTAAGAGAAGCCATGGGAGTGGATGATTGAGCCCAGCGAGGTGATGTACAGTGCGAAGAGAAGGGGCCCCAGCACAGATCCTTGGGGTACTCCTGTGGTGAGTTGGTGAAGTGCCGATGTCTGTCGTAGCCACGATACGTTGAACGACCGTCCAGTAAGATAGGACTTGAACCAGGAGTGCACTGTGCCATCAATTCCAATGTTGGTCAGCTTGTCCAGTAGGATGCTGTGGTTGACCGTGTCAAATGCTGCTGATAGGTCCAGCAGGATGAGCACTGAGGACTGACCTGCCGCTCTGGCCTCTTTTAATGCTTCCGTCACAGACAGAAGCGCCGTTTCAGTGGAGTGGCCACTTCTGAAGCCGGATTGGTTGGAGTCGAGGAGGTTGTTCTGAGTGAGAAATCCTGTGACCTGTTTAAAGACAGCTCGTTCAATGGCTTTGGAAAGGAAGGGAAGAAGAGAGACAGGCCGGTAGTTCTCCACTTGAGTGGGAGCGAGGGATGGTTTTTTGAGCAATGGTGTTACCTGGGCTTGTTTGAAGGCAGTGTACCCCTAGTTAGTGACGCATTGACCACATGTGTGGTTGCTGTCACAATTGTGGGGGTTATGGCCTGAAGAAGGGTTGTTGGGATAGGATCCAGAAGACAAGAGGTAGGCCGGCTGTCTGTGAGAAGCTTAGACACCTCTGCCTCGGAGAGAGGAGTGAAAGAAGAAAAGGAAGCAGTTGGTGTAGAGAGGCTAGGAGAAGGAACCTGTGTAGATTGGTTTGAGAACTGACTACTAGTAGCTGCAACTTTGTTAGTGAAGAATGCAGCAAAAGTGTCAGCTGTGAGGTTAGTTGGAGGAGGTGGAGGAGGTGGGTTTAGTAAAGATTTAAAGGTGGAAAAGAGTTTCTTGGTGTCCGTGGCGTTGTTAATCTTGTCATGATAGAAAGCTTTTTTCGCAGCAGTGACACTGGATGAGAAGGAAGATAGTAGTACTTGGAATTGTGCTAGATCGGCCGAATTCTTAGTTTTGTGCCATTTCCTTTCAGCAGCTCTGAGGTTAGTGCGCATTGACCGAAGTGAGTCATTAAGCCACGCATGAGACTGGGTGGGTCGTGCGGGTCTGGTAGACAGAGGGCACACACGATCCAAGCAGAATCTCAGCGTAGAACAGAGTGACTCTGTGGCGTCATCAACCTCAAAAGAAGAGAAACTTCTAGACGGTGGTAGAGCAGACGCCACCAAGGAGGAAAAGTGAGTAGGAGATAGATTCCGGAGATTGCGACGGACAGAGACAGAGGGAGTAGGAGCAGATGGTTGCTGACAGAGGGAAACCTTGAACTGAATAAAGTAATGGTCAGATAGATGTAGAGGAGTAACTGTCTGTGAAGTAGCGGTGCACTTCCTGGTGAAAATGAGATCAAGTTCCTTACCGGCTTTGTGAGTCGGAGGGCTGTGAACCCGCTGTAGCTCAAAGGAGTCCATCAGAGATAGGAATTCGGCAGAACCTGGATTGTCTAAGTGGATGTTCATATCACCGAGAACAAGCATGGGACAGTCATGCTCAGGGATGGAGGAAAGCAGAGTGTCAAGTTCCTCAAGGAAATCTCCCATTTGGCCTGGAGGACGATAGATAACACACAGATATACTTTGACCGGTGCCGTTACTAAGATGGCATGGTATTCAAAGGAGCTGTATGTGACAGATGGTACCAGTTGAGTATATTTCCATTTGTCTGATATTAACAGCCCCGTACCACCCCCTCTCCTGGATGGGCGGGAGGTGTGGGAAAAAGCATAGTTGGTGGAGAGTGCAGCAGGAGTGGCAGTGTTTTCTGGTTTGATCCAGGTCTCGTGAGAGCCAGAAAGTCCAGAGAAAGGTGGTTCGCATAAGCCGAAATGAAGTCTGCTTTGTTCACTGCAGACTGACAGTTCCACAAACCTACGGTGAAGGAGTTGTTCGTGGGTGACGAGACATGATGTGTAGATCGGAGGTTTGCAAGGATCCGTTTCCTTTTGTGGAAGCGGAATCTGCGACGACTGGAGACAACTGGAATGGAGTGAAGACACATTGTGGCAAGATGAAGTTTGCACAGAAGATGAGGTTACAGGGAATAGGACATGGTGATTAGTTAGTTAGGTCGGTGTCCTTGCTCGGTGGACACGCGCAGGTAGACACGCTCGTCTTTACCTCAGTCAGTCTTCACACAAGGAGGGCTGAACAAAAGGGCTGACGCTTCCGCTGACGCTTTAGTGTCACTCCTGCTAATAGGAACAATGATTGACTGTACCCGGCTGAGACCGCCCACCAAGAGTCAGACAGAAACAATAGGCCTGATAGGAGTGGCCAACGACCAATTGATTTCTGATGACCCAGCTGTGCTAGTACTTCACACCTTCTGATGGCTTGTAGGTGTATTACAAATCAGGTGGTTTCCCACAAGACAGGTAATCCAAAGCAGCTTCCAAGTTTAGCAAAATAGCACAGAACTAAATAAGCAGACACTCACTTACTTCCTGTGTGTGTAGCTCCTCTAGCTCCTCTAATATTACCCGACTACTTGGTAAGTAAACACTCTTAGGCAAGAGATACAGTCATTGTTTATTTAATCACAAAAGTAATAAATAACAAACATGTCATGGGCTTGCTCGCTGTCTTGCCTGTCTGGGATCGTCTGCAATGCTGCGAAGTGCTTCGTGTGACTCTCCTGCTTGTTGGCTACCCCTTCTGAGTCCTGTGCTGAACCTGGATCTGTCTGAGACCGTCTGCTCCTCTGCTCCGGTAAACCTGACCTGCCTTTTGCCTACCGACTCAGATTCCTGCTTGCTCTGTTGTGTTCCTCTGCTTAGCTCTCCAGCCCCGGCTCTCTGACCTGCTGCCTGCCCACGACTCTGCTCTGCTCTCCTGCCCCGGCTCTCCGACCTGCCGTTTGCCCACAACTCTGCTTAGCTCTCCAGCCCCGGCTCTCTGACCTGCTGCCTGCCCACGACTCTGCTCTGCTCTCCTGCCCCGGTTCTCTGACCTGCTGCCTGCCAACGACTCTGCTCTGCTCTCCTGCCCCGGCTTCCGACCCACTGCCTGCCCACGACCTACGCTCTGCTCTCCAGTCTCGGCTGCCCAACTCTACGCATGAAGAGAATCCACACACTCCCCTTACCCCTTACCCCCAATTAAACTTCCTGCTTTAACGTGACGCACTTGGGTCCTCGTCTGTCTTGCCCGTGACAAAACATAAGACAAGTATAACACGGTAGTGGCATACGACAGGTGACAGATAACACTGGTCTGACCAAACATCCACCAAGGCATCAATTGTCAAGAGTCACCGGTACAACCATGAATAAAGTAGACAGTTGTAACATACAGGCGTGTAGTGCAAATAGCAAGGCGGGAGCAGACGATGGGCTACAGTATAACGCAAAATTAACAACCATAAACAATACAGAAATCGTTCAAACATTCACTCGTACTTGATTCACACACAACAGTCCAACAGTTATACTATATAGGCATACAATAAAGACTGCGGTCAGGAAAACCAGGCCAGTATACAATAGTGACACACAGAGGAGCAGGCTGCAATCTACTGCTATGTGGCACACTACTACGGGTAATAAGAACAACCATTAACGGGTCAGGGAGGAGGCTTACCACAAGCAGTACGGAGAGAAGGGACAGCAGAAATCCTGAAAACACCACACGTGAGAAATAGACAGACACACACAGTTCAGTAAATTAGCACTGCAAAATTAAAATCACCAAATGTGCACACAGCAATAGAAAAGTGAGGGGCTCCACCACCTGAAGACTGGCTTGTTATGGGATGAGCCTCTGTACCTGCCCAGAAGGAAAAGAAAGAATACTGAATACAGGATAACACCGTCCAATGTTGGCTATTGATATTCCCAAAATAAGAGAAGACTAGTTGGTACTTATCTCAAGAGGAGCTGGTCGAGAGAATTCAACCGGTTACACTATGCCAGCAGGGGAAAGAGTGCGGCCACCTCGGTTGCCGTGCCTGGATGCGGACACGCACGCACACATTCAGAAGGACGACATCCGATAACAAAAAAAAAAAAAAAAAACAGTAACTGGCATCACCAGATCAACGACAGGGTAACACCGCGATACTAGAAACAAAAACAAGAAAACCCAGACAAGGCACAAAAGGAATACAAACGTAACTAAGTCACAGAAAGCACATAAACGGGATTACAATACAGAGCCCACCTCAATGACACAGCAATAAGCCTCTTAGGCCCACCCACAATGGAGGCTCACGGAGAGGTGGATAGGCTCGCTATCCAAAATAGTAAAATAGAAACAAACTAGATGTACCGCATAGCGATACATGGTATGACCGCCGCAATGTATTGAAATGTGAGAACTGTTGGCATGACAAGTGTGTGGTAGAACAGTGTTGTGAGGTGGGAATTAGATTGGAAACTAGCATTCTCTAGATAATAGGCAAAATAACATTTTGTACAATTACAGCACCCCCTATGGACCAAATTTTATAGCACGTGCAGTGGTTTTAGAGGTCTTTGTGCTGATTGTGCGTGACGTATTTTGTGCAGTTCCCAGCTTTTCGGTCCAAGATATTGGCAACTCAAAATCCCAATTTTTGCATTTACCCTTATCACTAAGTGGCACTATGCTTCATGTGAGTGTTTATGGGCTGGGTCGATACACCTCTGTAACACTGACATACTAACAGAAACTCGTTGTCTTGGGCAAAAATGTTATTTAACAAAAACTGTTTTTTGACACCTAGCTTCGGCGATAAACAGCGCCCCCTATGACGAAATGTCACAAAATTTAGTACACATGACAAGAAAGCTCTTTAGAGATGGCCTGCCAACTTTGACCAAATTTGAGCAATTAAAAGCCAAGATATGTACTTTTGAAAAATTTTAAGCTACGTGTTCAATGTTCATTGACGTGTAACTTCGAAACAATTTATCTCAAGATAAATCCTTTGATAACTTTTTGTCAGCATTGTCTGCAGATGACGTATACCAAATTTGGTGAGATTCACATTAACGGCCTATGACGAGTTCGTTCAGATTCGTTTTCGCAATGTTCAAATTTCATGTAAATTGTTTTCGTTGGAAGTGGGCGTCGACCAGTGTTTTCCATGCGTGAGGTTCAATAGATTTCACGATAAAAAAAAAAAATGTTGTAAACATTAGCATTCTCTAGATAATAGGCAAAATGACATTTTCTACAATTACAGCGCCCCCTATGGACCAAATTTTATGGCATGTGCTGTGGTTTCAGAGGTCTTTGTGGTGATCGTGCATGACATATTTCGTGCAGTTCCCACCTTCTCGGTCCAAGATATTGGCAACTCAAAATCCCAATTTTTGCATTTACCCTTATCATTAGGTGGCGCTATGCTTCACGTGAGCGTTTATGGGCTGGGTCGATACGTCTCTGTAACACCAACATACTAACACAAAATCGTTATCATGGGCAAAAATGTTAACGAGTTATTTAACAAAAACTGTTTTTTGACACCTAGCTTCGGCGATAAACAGCGCCCCCTATGACGAAATGTCACAAAATTTAGTACACATGACAAAAAAGCTGTTTAGAGATGGCATGCCAAGTTTGACCAAATTTGAGCAATTAAAAGCCAAGATATGTACTTTTAAAGAATTTTAAGCTACGTGTTAAATGTTCATTGGCGTGTAACTTCGAAACAATTTATCTCAAGATAAATCCTTTGATAACTTTTTGTCAGCATTGTCTGTAGATGACGTATACCAAATTTGGTGAGATTCACATTAACGGCCTATGACGAGTTCGTTCAGATTCGTTTTCGCAATGTTCAAATTTCATGTAAATTGTTTTCGTTGGAAGTGGGCGTCGACCAGTGTTTTCCATGCGTGAGGTTCAATAGATTTCACGATAAAAAAAAAAAATGTTGTAAACATTAGCATTCTCTAGATAATAGGCAAAATGACATTTTCTGCAATTACAGCGCCCCCTATGGTCCAAATTTCATGGCTTGTGCTGTGGTTTTAGAAGTCTTTAGGGTGATCGTGCATGACATATTTTGCGCAGTTCCCAGCTTCTCGGTCCAAGATATTGCCAACTCAAAATCCCAATTTTTGCATTTACCCATATCAGTAGGTGGCGCTATGCTTCAAGTGAGTGTTTATGGGCTGGGTCGATACGTCTCTGTAACACCGACATATTACAAAAATTTCGTGTTGTTGGGTGAAAGGTTCATCGAGTTATTCAGCGAAAACTTTTGCCGGTCTCCCCCTCTTTGACGGACACTGGCACAGTGGGGGGGGGGGCCCTTGGGGGCCAAAAGCTCATATTCGCTCACAAACTTCTAGGGCTACATGCCTACAAACATTCATCTCCCCCTGAGTTTCAGTGTCCCGGGAATCGTTGACGGAAAATCGGTGAAAAAAAAAAAAAAAAAAAAAGGGAAAAAACGTGCAGCAACACCAATATGACCGCTTATATATAATTAGTGAGCTCACCGCTCGACGTGGTCAACACTTCAGACCGCACACTTCAGCTGATTTCCGTAACATTTGAGTCACCGAAGAAACTGAAGTCGCAGAACCCTCGACAACACAGCTCACACCCAAACTGGAGACCTCACGCCAGCCGCCACACTCAATGCTTACTATATATCAAAATGAAGGTCCCGCCAATACCGGACTACTCGGGGCTCAACCAACCACAGACCTAGGACAGGATCACAGATCGGATTGAAGGGTGTAACCCAATCCGTCACATATGGTTTCTTAGCAGATGCTTTTTTCGCCAAAGTTTGACAATACAAAAACCACCACATTATAAACAAACATGTTAGGCAACAATTTATATTACTGTATAAATAATTTATATATAAACATTTGATTAAAATCACTAAAAAATGCAATTTACAAGTGTCTATAGTTAGTTCAGATATTCTGATTGTTTGATTCAGCAGTATCCTACCCAGAGCCCTGTATGACGACTCTATATACCAAAAGCCATAAATGAGTAAAACAGAGGTCTTGTCAGGTTTCTAGTAAAATTGGACCCAAATGCGGAATCAGAGGCAGGGTTGGTTTCTTCAGTCCTTACACACAAGTCTTTTCAGAAAAACCGCAGAGAGCGTCAAAAATATCCAAAACACAAAAATCCAGAAAAAACAGGAGGCTGAAAGCACAAACAAATCCTCTTGACAGGAGGTCCAAAAAACTCGACAAACAAACAGGGAGCAGGCAAGACAGACAGGACAAGAAACAGTCTTAACTTCAGAAAACTCACAGTGATGGATTACTACAGGGAATCAGGAGACAATCAGAGACAGAACAAAGAAATCACGGGGAATAAATACTGAGGGAAGGGGAGCCGGAACCAATGAGGGACAAGGACATAATGGGTGAGTAATTGACAATAATCACAATCAGATGGGGAGCAAAGAAAAACACAGAGGGACAAGAGGTAACCCCAGAGGTGTCCAGCAGATGGGGCCAGACAGGGAACGAAAACAGGGAAACCCTGACAGGCCTGTTGCATAGCTATATTTTTTATTTGCACATGTGTGTTTCAGCACTGCCAAGTGTCCGATGGTCTAGCACTGTCAGAATATGAGAAAAAAGAGATTGACTGAAGCCTGCTCCAAAACGTGTTGTTAAAAAGCCATAAATGCCTAAATGAAAAAAAGGCCATGGGCCAAATCGGGTCAAAGTGCCCCTATTTGTAGAATGTAAAATGTAGAAGATTACTGGAATTTAGAATTCCAATCCTTTCCCAATCTCTCAAGACTAAAGCTTAGCTAACCCTGGTATCAGTCTAGATGAGATGCTGGAGACCTCATTTCAGTTCTTAGTTGCTTTGGTATTTTAAAGATGGTATATAGAGAAAATCATTACCCATCTGAACCAAGGCTGTAGCCTTTTTAAAAGGCTAAGTGAAGTATAGACTACATAATCCTCGCTTCAGATTAGGGGGCTGAAAAATATACTAGCCTACAAATCAGTAAGAAAGGTCTAATAAGTGTATTGGTTATTATTTTTTTGTTTAATAGATGACAATTGGTTTATTAAGCATTTACAGCATGTTTGTAGTGAGTTACAAGCTGCTTATTAACAGCTTGTTAACAGTTAACTAATATGTTTGAAGTGACCTACAAGTTGTTTGTTAATAGTTACAATCTCCATGTTAACAGTTAACTAATGTTATTAAAGGATAACAGATTTAAATCGGTTATTAATATCCCCGTTTACATTATAAATACAAAGATCTTTGAACACTGGTCAAGATAGAGCAACATAAGTTACTATGGGAGCAAACATGAGTAGTCCGTGTCTGCATAAATGAGAGTGTCAGGTTGCGTCACAACAGAAACTTTTTATCGTAATAAATTATAAGATTATATTAATTTCTTTCCGTGCACTGTAATAATGTCTATAATGATGTATGATACCAACAAAGCAATCTTTGACTCATTTGAAACATTTTGTGTGTCAATGAACTGAGCTAGTGAGCTAATAAACTTGCCCATTCAATGGCAGTAGGTCCGCTCAAGAATCTTGGAATTAACAGTTTTTGAACTTCGTTTAAACTTAATATATTGTTGTAACTTACCTTTACCTCTGTCCACTTAAACTAATACCAGTAATGTCATACAAGTGGTTGTCATTCAGTATAATAACACTACTAAATTTAAAATGTTTAAAACATTAGCTAGTTTGCTAGCATTAGCTCACTAACAACTAGTGCTAAGTGGTAGCTGAATGCCCTGAAATATTTTGAATTAATTAATTTTCAGTTAATTTCCAAATCCGAACGGTAACATCTCACACTATTAAGCCTGAAATGATCACATATACTTGTGGATTACGACAGATAATTAAAAAAAACTCAATGACTCCAGAAAGACGTAATGACCAATTTATTGGAAAAATTCCACACATCGCTTATTCACTTCAATGCAACGAGAGTTGATTCTGGTCTGCATAAAGGCGGATCACCCCCTCCCCCTTACGAAAATAGAACCCAGAACTAAACAAACGTTGACGCCTCTAGCTCTGCCCCAACCCTCTCTGATAAATACTAATTATCCGGTTATTCTCGGAATTCAAAAGAATTCTAAAGAGCGCCGCTTGATTGTCTTGGCACTTATCAGCATTCCGTCCCGCATGTTGCACTCCATAATCTTTTTCTGCAACTCTCAAACATCAGGATAAAGTGTTTACATGCTACAGTATCCCGGTTTCTTTCGTGTTATTTTAGTGTCACCAATTTTTGTCCCTTTACTCTGTGTGTGTGTGTGTGTGTGTGTGAGAGAGAGAGAGAGAATTTAATTTCCAAAATCAAGAATTACAATCAAGAAAATAGCCTGCAATTACAATCAAGAAAATAGCCTGCGTCAAGGTCATCTTGCCACTGTATTCAAAATGTAAAAGAAAATAGAAAATAGTTCAATGCTTTCTATTTCTCAAGAAAATGTACAAACTGTAGCTTGTCATTTTCAACAGCAAACATGTTGCTGTGGTGCCATCTTTCCTCAAACATTTTCATCCTGTTCAACTTTCCTTTTGCGACTAACATGTATTGCCATTTATGCTTGCCCAAGCAAATAGTTTAAGAGATGACATTTGCTTTTGTACATACAAATGAAAATCTCCAAAGAGAAACTTTCATTAAACTTAAAGAAAAGTGTCAGCAACATATCAAACAGAGATCTTAGCTGACAGTACATAAAAGCATAGAATACAGGTTCCCTTAAAGAACAAAAAGGGCCCCCATGGCTTCAAAACAGAAGTAAAACCATCCATATTGCACCATACAGAATATGCCATTGTAGATCCCCAACTTTTTTAGTTAGTGGTGACTTGTACAAAGTTCGCCATTGTGATTTGACATTATTTTCAACCCGCAAAACCCTGTGCCAGGGTGTATTCACCCACTTGTCTAGAGACCTTTTATTTAGAGATAAAGTACAATGATTTATATGCAATTAATACAATGATTTACCAGTTGCAGCTATAGGACCCAGAAAAAATAAACTGGCAGTATGCAGGTATCATCCTGTGCACCCAGAGAGAGAGAGAGAGAGAGAGAGAGAGAAACGTAGACAGAGAGAGCAAAGTTAGCTGTCTCTGCACACATACAAATTATACTTGTATTACAAAATAACGTTTTGGCTAGTCTGTTGTAAATAGCAATACTGGAAAGTACCAATGAATTGCAAGTGTATAGAGAGATGTAATTGAAGACATAAGGAGTATTCCAATTAAGACCACCAGGGGGCATGACATCATTAGAGAAAGGACACTCTCCTCAGTGTCTAAACAGATCAACAGATGTTTGGAAGGTGAAAACTGAACAACACAAAAAGAAAGTAAGTACCTATGCCTGCAAAGTGTATCTAATCCTCATTCTCAAGAGGATGGATATTAGGAATGGTTGTTGTGAATATACCAATTTATTTTATTCAAATCAGTGGGCTGCCTGATAATCGAATGTAACAGTCAGTACATAGGGCCCCTTTCACCAAATTGATGTCTTTTTTGTGTGAAATTCAGTCTGAACCTGTCATTGTCAAATATCACTATCAAGCAATCACCCATGTATAGCATTAGTATCACAATAGGGCTTATGTCACAAAAATGCCTCTGTTGAATGCCTCTGTTCTAAGAATTTTCAATGTTCAACTTTTGTTTCTAAAGACATGAAACTCACTGAGTCAGTTGTGTTCACTGATACTTCACTGAGTCCGATCTGCTTTAAACTGTCAAGCAAAGGTTTACATACAGGTATGAGGGGTTTGAAAAAAATAGATCCACAATCGAGAATGAATGGTCAACAACCAGTTGGAAACAATACGGCTCAGGGGGACAACCCAACTACCAGGGGTCATGCAGGAAAAGTACAACAAGTAGTTACCATGATAGACTACAATTTGTCCATGGTTTTAGCTGAACATCATATTACCCCCCAAAGTCACCTGCTCTGCCTCACTGCTAACAGCTGGGGAGGACAGGGAATTTGGCCTAGCCTAGCGTATAATCCCCATTGCTATTTCTCTCAGGCTGTTCAGCACAGAAGATCTCTCAACCCTCAAATTCTTCACTGGCATGAATCAGTCAGTTTATTTAAGCAAATAACACAAGCCACAACACACAATTATTAAGCAATATAACACAAGTGGGACTGAGGTTGGTAGCAGATATCCTCATTGCTGTTACCTACACTGAGCCGAACCACACCTGTTAGCGAAATCCACTACCAACCCCCCTCCCACATGTGTTATTTTGCTTAATTATTGATCATTTCTGATCGGTTGTGGCGTCACGATTGCTGAAGGTAGGAAAAAAAAAGAGAAAATTTGGTACAACGTAGACTAACCAAACGCAGCACAGAAAAATTAAACTGAAAGTGAGTTTCTGTGCCTTATTCAGTTAGCATTAGCTGGCTGTTTGCTATTTTCTCATTCATTTTCCTACAATATCCGAAATATCCCTTCACTTCTTTAGGGGTTCAGGATTTAAATGTTAGGGAGGACATTGGGATTCAGCCTTTATCTGTCACTGCCTCCTGAATCCCTGAGGAAAGGTCACAGACAAAACATCAGGGAGTGAGAGAGTGTTCAAAACACATAGTCTCTCTATCATTCAATTAACTTGTTGTTTTACTGTTTTTCTGGGAAATGTATCCTAGACTTGCCCTTAGATTGAACCTTGGCGACTCTGAATATTAAATCCTGAGGTCATTGCTCTGGAATTGTGGGTAACTATTCAGCTCATTGATGAATGGATGAATGATGCATTCCAGTCATAAAAGACATCCTATGGCGCAGTGGAAAAATACATAATGCTGTCTGCACGACTGTCTGCAGACTGTAAATGTGTCTCCCGCTTCTAAATCTCAGACAGTGTTTAGGTTTAGGTTGAAGCCTGCACTCATGTCACATTCCAGGCGTGTGGGACACCGACCCTCTCCTCTTCCTCCATGTGTCATCAGAGGATCTGTTGTCACCTCTGGTGGCCGTCCGCACACATCACATCTGTGGCTGGATCACCCAGTGTGTTTTCTCTCTCTCTCTCTCTCTCTCTCTCTCTCTCTCTCTCTGCAACACTACATGGGCCACCAAAGACGATAGTTTAGGAACCTAAGCACACGCACACACACACACACACACTCTCACTTTCACTGCCTGCCACATGTTAGGATGTGGCCTCTTTGATGATTGCTTTGTTTATTTGGCCTTCTTTTACTCTGTGGAGCTAAGTATAGACACAGTCATGGCTCTTTGTTAGCTTAGGTGGGTCATGAGAGCTGAAACGCTACCCTTACTGTTGCCGCTCCTCGTTTCATGATGTACCGATGCTCGACTTGTTTATCCCTGAATGAAACCTCCTGAAGGAAACCATTGTCATCACACTGAGTTAGTACTTTGTGTTATTATTGCCTCATCAGCAATACTGGATTGCTGTGTTTTCGCCGGCCATTGTCATGTATAGGTTGTGGTGTTGGAGCAGTGTGTTGATGTGCTGGTGTTGTTGATCAGACTTCATTCAGAGTCATTTTCCCATCAGTGCTACTCAGGGTTCAGAAGCCTTTTTCAATGTCAAATTCAAGCACATTCAAGGTCAAACTTTTCCAGCACCTGTACGCACGCACACCAGGCAAACCTCAGAGATCTTACCACGATACCGACATGACCGCTTATAACTCTAACCAAATTGGTTGTAAACGAGCTAGCAGAGGTCTGTAGATATCGACCGAGCTGTACATACTGCTCAAAGGCCTGAGACTATTCAACTATAAATTCGGTGCACATGCACCAACTTCTGTGTGCTTGGCTTGAAATAGCAGTGTACAGTGCTACCTGAACATACTGAGAGCTGGCAAATTGTGCAACACCCAACGTCTTACACGTAAAGACATTTTTCAGCTCATTGTCACCTAAAAACAACATGAGACTTTTCTTTTTTCGGTCTGCTTAATACAATGTCCATGTCCTTTGCTTAGGCCATTTAGTGCTACTACCACAGCTTGTAAAACTACCGAAAGAGGGGTTAACATCCCATGGATGCAGAGATCACATACAAAGGTGATCTGTGTCATGCTCTGCGTTGCAAATGATAACATCGAAACATGACTAAAGTAAACTCAAATGAGATGATATGAAAATCTCAAAGGTAAAATAGGTTAACTACTTTCCTATATCTACCACATCCAAATAATCCAAGGCTACAGGAGTCAAGGATTGAATCATTGAGAATGAGAAATCAGTCACCAAACCACTTTAAAATATTTAAGGACTGACTAACTCCCACATTAACCATCCCGCTAGTTGTTAAAGAGTTATTATCATCAAGGAGTGGTTAAAATACTAGAAACTGAGCAGTATCATCGGTCTGTGCCCATAAATGGGTATTTTTGTTCCCAAATGGGAACACCCCCTTTTTCTTCTCCTTCTGAGGCGTAACCTTCAATATCCAGTCTATATATTTCAAAATAAGAGGATGTACGTTGACATTAGCTTTGAACCAAAGATAGCCAACAGTATACAGGAAAATGGCCACAGACTGTCAAGGCCTCCTGCAGGCCTCATGCTTTGCTGTATGCACTGTTTTCATAGGTTTCCCTCATTCAACACCTGCACAGTACTATACATGCACAGACTTAGACAGAGAGTCTCTCACATACAGACACACACACACACACACATTTCTGAGCTGTCACATAGTTATACTTCTGAGTTGATAGCTCTGTCAAATACACATGCATACACACACATGCATACACACACACACATACACACACACACACACACACAGACAACTGATCTGACACCGGATGCTTTCACAGCTTAACCCCAAATATTTCCCAATGAGCCAGACAGTGGATGCGCCCATCTCATAAACCTACAGGTGTGTAGTTGTGTGCGCAAGCACATGGGTGTGTAGGTAGGCCTGACGCCTCCCGTGACGTCAATAACCGACCCCTGACCAGCGGCGTATCCGTATCGGAGGCGCAAGGATTTCCAGGGACAGCGGCAGAGGCCGCCTCACACACACGCGGCAAAATTTGTGGAATCCAGGTGGCATTTCCCTCCCTCAGTCAGTAAGCCGGCCGGCACAGCGGTAGGCAGCGATGGAGGGTGAGGATCCCAGAGGTGTCTGCTCCACCACCACCAGCCCAAACATCTGGGCCACAGCTGGCCAGGAAAGCTACAAAGAGCCGGGCAGCAGCAGAGGAAAGATAAGCAGCGAACGGTTCTGCTCTTCAGCGCTGAGATATTTTTACACCTATGAGGCCATGGGAGGATGGCTTTTATAACACAAAAGGAGGAATGACCTTTGTGTCAGAGAAACTGTGAGACTGTTCAAGTTTGGAGTTCTGGAGGAGGTTCCCTTGTGAGGGAATGACCCCATTCACCTGTCATTGCGGGAAAACGGGCATGCGTTTATGAGAGCGAACAGAGCGGAGTAGTCTTAGTTTGATCGTACTTTATTCAAATTATTAATAAAACATTAAGGGGTTAAAACTGAAGGTGACCCAATACGCCCTAAGCTGTATTATCTTTTAAGATAATATCTAATCTGTGTTCAATCAAAATCACACTGGTAAGTTTGGAGTTCTTTGACTACTATTCACCTGGTGCACCTTCGGAGCTTATGTTGCTCACGTAATAAGTCAGTATTTTTCAAGAGTACTGACAAATAACTCCCACATTCTTGATTCAGAAGCTCTGAATGTCAAGCCATTTCAGGACAGTAAGAATTTTTTTTAAAATGTTCCTATAGAAGCTGTGGCTGTTGCTGTGGAATCCACCCTCTTATATGACTCTGTCCTTCATCTTTACCCCTTACTTCCCTTGGAACTCAACCCAACCTCTTCCTAACATGACTCCCACTTTTCCTGCTCGAGGTGAAGTGCAAAGTGTACCACTGAACTTGATCGTTGTCCAGCATCCTGACATGCAGGGCCCACCTGTGCATACATTATCCTGATCAAAAGCACAGAGGACCGTTGCCCCAGGGCAGACAGTGATGATGGACACTTCTGTTATGTCTTGTTTTATTTTGTTTGCCGAGTTTCCATGCCACCTCCCTGGCTCAGAAATCCTCATGGAAGTCATACAGTAGACGTTACATCTGTTTGATATCACTTTTGATCTCTGAAATATTTTCCCCTCATACTTTTTAAGAATTCTTCTCTGAACACATTTGAATTATGTTGTGGATCACATGGGCCCATTTTTTGCACTCAGCCTAACAGTTAAATAAATTTGTGGTCATTAAATAACCTTACATAACTGTGTACTTGTAATATGCAGGAGATGCCACTCTGTCGCAATTCCAGACCAACAACTTATGTAACAAGCTAATATGCCATCAGAGCAGCCAGCATGTAGAGAATAGTCTTGATGGGTGGATGTTGACAGAATATACTTGATACTTGTAGATAGATAGATAAATAGATAGATAGATTATCTTCCCCTTCACTTTTATAATGGCTGGTCTCTTCACAGAGCCAAGGTGATGCTCATGTCAAATTACAGTGAACGAGAAGTTATCTTCAACTCAGCCAGACACTGGCGTGAGACAAGACCTCAGGCTGAATAAACAGGATTAGTTCCCAGCTCATACACAACCTCCTCTCAAGAGCCCATAGGCTGGAACCAGGCCCCCTCTAACCCCTCAAAGCTTAAAGACTGAATTAACTCCACCCCACCCCAGCTCTGGTAATGAGGAACAATGCTAACATCGTTGATTAAAAGCGACAAGGTGCTGCCGTTTCCCTAATATGCCCATATCTGGGGTTTTGTGTAACATTCTTGACCCTGCAAGCCCTCATCTGAACTGTGTGGCAAGTGTGTGTGTGTGTGTGTGTGTGTTTGTGTGTGTGTGTGTGTGTTTCTGTGTGTGTGTGTGTGTCCTTCTTCTAAGGTGCTAAGGAAGTGCAGCTGGCTGTGTTGACATTTGACTGCGCGGAGGGACAGTGTCTCACTTACAAACAAACCCATGCCAAACCACACAGACCCACTTGTCAGAAAACACAGAGTTCCTGTTTTTCTGTGCTTAAAGTGGGTGGGTGTTATTTAACATGGCTGCCACCCTGCAGACTTACACTCATCGTTTAAGGTGCAAGGAACACAGTTAGAAGTTCTTGCTAACTTCTGCCAGAATAAAACTTAGGACTTCATTCCTGTATTTTGTTATGTGTGTTGTGCATGTTATATCAGCAGGTCTGCTTGCAGGATCTTGCTAAGAACACAGTGAATCAACATAATCCATCATGTCACGTCAACAGCTACTGTCAAGTTGACATTACATACATACAAGTTGACAAAACACACCAGTACCAGTACCAGTACCAGTACCAGTGCAGTTTAACCGATAGCCCTGTTGTTTGAGGTCACCAAGTGTAGTCAGTAGGAAAAAGAACAGGAAAATTTGGTTGATCGAATAACACTAATCAATTCAGTTTCGTTGTCCCTACCAGTTTGGTAATTCTCTCATTAGCACCCAGTCACTTCAAACAAAATGAAATTTGACGGAATAGCCTATCCCTTTAACGATGTTTTGTCAAGTCACAATGACATCTTAAGACATCTATTTCCGTGATTGTCATCAGAGTGTTAAAAGGCAATTGCCCACACAAGTCTTATTCACAAACACTTACAATGAGTCCCTATGAGTAGGTCCCTCTGCAGACAAATCCCCTTGTTGATCCCCATGTTACAGACACTGTAAGAGATAATCCATCCTCTACAGCAGCATGAAATACTGCACTAATGAAGATAAACCCATGGGTAGACACAGAACTTTCTAGAACCCTCGGTCATTGGACAAGATCAGTTATGGTCTTACAGATGATCAATCTGATTAATCAGCACTACAGAGCAATGCTATGTTAAGCCACCAGTACACCTTACTGTTCCAGTCATTTATCGGGAGTTGTAGGTATGCTATTGTTTTGTACAAATTTAGACTTGTGATGATAATAACCTCACTAATAGCAGGTCATACTGGATAGCCTTCCAACTGAGTCCGTGAACTATGTGCCAGTCATGTGAAAAGACAGACACACCACTCTGGTAGCCTTCAAGTATTTTGTTTAAGTCAAGAGTCCAGACAGCTCATGAAACCCAAGGCCAGTGTGATGATTTAATTCCACCTGGATGGAAAGAACAAGGAAAGCTTGATTTAACAGGGGAACATTCAGGCAGCTCTGGCAGATGACTAAAACTGAAGAATGTTAGGGCCCTGGCAGAGGTACTGAATTGTGATAATGCCTCCATAAAGAGTCAGCCAGATATTCCCCGAAACCCTGAAAGCAATCTGACATCAGTTTGTCTGAGGCCAAGCCATTCCAACAACACCACAAAACTTTCTAGTATGAAGACTGACCATTTCAACTCAATACTTGCCACTGTCAATAGCAATGTTTACATTCATGCGCAATGTTCACTCTTCTGCTTACCAGAGCCTCCAATGGTAGTCAGTATAAACAGTGGACTGCATTTGTCTCAAGAAACCAAAAAGACAGAAACTGAAGTACTCAAAATTGTCAACCAACCAAGGATTGAGAGTGACAGAGCCAGTTAGTGAAGTGAATGAGAGATAGAACATGTCAGGATGCCAATAAACGTCGATCATTCTAGTATGTAGCATGAGTGTCAGTAACACATGTATGCAACATGCCCCCCTTTTAAACTGCTTGATGAATACTCTGCTTGTCATGAAAACCATTGTACAGCAACACTAGAGAGTAATTTATGTGGACTGGATTTCCTCCATCTCATACACACAGGAGCTTTCTTGCCATGGAGTGCATTTCCATGCAGTCCACCTCTGTTACAACTACAGGATCTCTATCTGAGCTGACTCCTTTTCTTTTATTCCTGTGCTCCTCGAGCACATTTACGGTACAGATAATATTCTGGTTGCTTTGCTTTGTGAAGATAAACAGCCAGAATGAAATGACCCTAGCATATGCATGGTGACACAACAACACACGTCTCCTGTACTTCTGAATGAGCCCATTGTGTTTGACTGTGAATGGGCACCATTGTGCCAAGCCCTTACAGTAATACTGTAACTGCAGCTGCAGATCCCAGAGTGTTGTGATTTTTGGTAAGCATGTCCGAGCAAACACTGGAGTGGCAAGACAGAATGTTGGGCCCGATCAAGCTCCCGGCTCCCCCAGGGCGGCCCGGCTGCCTCTGGCGAAGGGACGTCCATCTGCTTCCATTTACTCTCCGGGGAGCAACCGTGGCCAATCAACCGAACCGCCTCCGTGCTATTTTTAGGATGGCCCACCCTGCATCTGCATTGTCACAGGCGCATCTGGGATCTCTGAGTCTAACATACTCTAGGAGGTCTGCGGTGTGTGTGTGTGGTGTGAGGTGGCTGTGTTTTCAAACAGGACAAACTGTGCTGCGCTGTGTGGCAGTGTTATTTCATATCCTGTTTGGCAGAGGCAGTGCTGATGAAGTATATCATTTGCCATCGCCAACGTTTGGAGGATGTCCACCGACTGATGTACAAAAGCACACCACTGAACAAAGACACACAGAGAGGAGGACATGTATAAGCAACTAAAGCAGTCTTTCATACCCAACGTCTCAATTTGTCTAAGCAAATGCCAAGTCTGAAACTTAACCAATGCTTAAGCACAATCAGTCAATAGATTCAGGATGAAAATCATTCTAGATAAAATCAGTCTGTTAGGAGGAAGTAACCATGATGTTAAGAGAAAATCTGTGTCATCAAAAGTCTGTATACTTTACTGTATATGATGGACTTCTGCTGCTGTTGTGTTCAAATGAGACATAGAATGGAAAACCATTTTTGCCTTCACTTTGAGAGTTTGTGCATGAGGCATGGTTGTGCCTCCTTCATATGGAAATCTTGAACTTAAAAATAGTCACTAAAACTGGTGAATTAAAACAAAGTCTACAAGTGATGTCAAATAGCACAAAACACAAGGGTTGCCAAAGAGGGTGCCACTTTGCCAAAAGGACCATTTCAAACACAACTTAAATACAAGGTCTTAAGCTTATTTCTGATAAATGAAAGTTGAATATATTCTATTGTAACATCAACAAGGTAGAATACTCCATTCATCCTTAATATGTCTCCTTTTAAGGATGGAGTTAGTCTCTAAATCCATAACAGGTTTTTAGACGTCTTGGTTTGTCGTTTCCCCATCTTGAGGAGTGGGCTTACACTGCTAAAGAATGATAAGAGTGATTTGTTTATCTTTCACAGACAACTGGAAACAAGTTGATTTGCAGTCTTCCAGAGTCAAACAGCAGTTCTAAGGTGGGAGGTTGGAAGGATGTTAAGGAGCCTGGCTAGCTAGCATGCTTGTTGCCTGAAATTTGTGGGTTTGAATCACTGCTGCCACGGTTGTGCCTTAGAGCAAATCACCAAAGTTGCCATAGAGGACACTGCCCCTGAAGTAATAAGCAAATAAGTTGCTTTGGATAAAAGTGTCTGCTAAGCGCATAAATATAATCAAATGTAACTCAGTGAAGAGTCAGGGTAACACAGACATCTTTTTCAGTTCTGTTGGCACACTGATCATTTCTGAAGTGTGTTTAGCCAAAAACAGCTGCCACAAAACTCAGCCTCTCAACACTCAGCCTCTGTTTGACTGCATGTTTTCTGTCTGGATCTGGCCATTGCCTAAAGCTGAGGGCTTTCTTGTGGCTGAGGATGGATGGGGAAGCATGGGAAGCTGCCGAGGCAATGTTAGGGATCAGCTGGATGCAAGAGCAGGAATGTGGAATGCTAAACATTCCCGATCCTGACGCTGTTTACAAGACATCAGGCTGTGACATCAGTAGACACAGGTTATAAAAGTCAGACGGCACTAGGGCGGACCGCACTTCACAGACAGAGAGGGAAAGAGAGAGAGACAGACAGACAGACAGACAGAGAGAGAAAGAGGGAAACAGGGGGAGGGTAAAAAAGAGAGTGGGAAAGAGAGAGACAGCCAGAGAGTCTGAGAGATTATTCAAGAGATAAAGGAATTTTGAGGGAACTAGTGAATGAGCACTAGACAGGCTTTGACAACAAGCATAGTTGAAGCTACCGAGTGAAGAAGAGGCATACCCAGAGCCAGTGAGAGTCTTCTCTCCTCTCCTCCTCTCCTCTCCTCTCCTCTCCTCTCCTCTGCTGATCAGTCAGAGGAGCTGCCTCGCCACACAGAGACAGTGGCAGGGACTGGAGGACAGGCAAAAAACACAGGAGTTAAAAGCTCAGCTCAGCTCTGCTCATCTCAACTCAGCTCAGCTGGTGATGAAACAAATACAGATGGGAGAGAGTATCATTGCCTGGGCTTTAATCCTCTGCATGGGCACACAGGTGAGAGCTGCAGTCACCAGCAAGGCATTATGGGTATGCCACCTCAATAGAAATGTGATAGCAAAGGATTATGGGTATACTAGACATAACTTTTTAAGTATTTATGTACAGTATTAGAGCTACAGAATTTAGCATAGCGCTGTGCTTATCTTAGAACACCTTGGTTACTGTTGCTGTGTTGGAGATTTGCAAATAGCTCTGGTAAATGGGAGTGTGAGAATCAGTCTGAACTCACCATGGTAAGCTTGCTTTTGTTTTCAAGCTCGTCCAGGCTTCCATGCTTTTGATATTAGAACATCCCAGCGGAGACTAGAGGAATGTGTGGGGTTTGGCTGCGGCCTCAGCCTCTGGCCCGTGGCCTGCTGCTGTGGGGACAGGTTGAGGATGTTAGTTTTGGACACACGGCGGCCGTCTGGCCTCTTGGAGTGGACACAGGTCCGCACAGAATCCAGCTATTTGTACCATTTCCTCTGCATTCTCGCATAATGGCCTGTTCAAAGGGAATGACCGCTTCTCTGAGGCTTGGTTTGGCTACTGGTTTGGAATATTGGCTCCAAAAACCTACAAGACGTGAGAGATATTTTTAAGCAAACTAGACCTCTGGAAATATTACACAAGCTGTCTCATAATGGCGTAATGCATGTGCAAGGAGGGGGGGGTGTTGCAAGACCATGTGTATCTTGGCACTGAACAACACTGTTTCTGTTTGACTAATGAGCAAAATTATGAAAAATAAAAAAATCCTAATACCCCAGGGCTACTGCCTTTAATCGATCCTCCAAACAGTGCAGTTCTCTAAAGAAACATCTGGAAGTTTTAAAGTATGGTCATCTATAATGTTTGTTTGGGATGTGTGCTTACTGGTACTTTGTGTACCTCACGTATGTAGGATTTTATTTACTGATTTCATACTGTCTATAATATATACCGGTCCTATGTATTATGTCCAAGTGTGAATTCAGATTGTGTGTGTTTGTGTGTGTATGTGTGTGTGTATGTCCAGGTATGTGTGTGTGTGAGAGTGTGTGTGTGTGTGCGTGCGTGTGTGTGTGTTTGTGTGTGTATGTGTGTGTGTGTGTGGGTGTTTCAGCCTCAGGTGTACACCTGCACACAGATGATGCATAGAAATGTCTCTACTTCATCCTGAATGTGTATTAGGGTTGTGAGGGCCAAGCTCACGGAAGCACTGTGTCCTTGTAACAGGTCTCAAGCCAGGAGTGTGGCGGGTCTTGCCAGTGTCCACCTGTGGTGCCAGTCTGCCCCACAGGGGTACCCCTGATCTGGGACCGCTGCCAATGCTGCCAGGTGTGTGCCCGTCAGCATGGTGAAGCCTGCAGCGATGCCAAACCCTGCGACACGCTTAAGAGACTGGCATGCGACTACAGTGCCAGCTTCCCCGGTGACCCAGGGGAGTGTGTGAGTGAGTACCAGCCTTCGCATGCTTGAGCACAGTAGCTGAAATGCAGCCAGAGGACAGACCACATGCCACACACTTGTACGTGCACCCATAAATTTTACTGCGCAGGGCACCTGGTCAGCGCCAGTCATCTAGTTGCTCCTGCATGTCACACCAGTGTCTGCCCCAGTGACTGCCTTATGCACTTCTATTAGTTACTCTTGTGCTTGAATTTTACATCAGTGCTTTCAATATATACCAGTACAAGTTTAAATGTCTCTGAAAAACCATGTTGACTGACAAGTTACAAACACACAAAAGCTTGACTGGCAGACAGTGACTGTTTTTGACACTTTGAATATGAATGTGAGCATATTGCCATTCTACCTATTGCAAATTAGTCATAATCAAAATGTGCGTGCATGCGTGTGTGTATGTGTGTGTGTCCGTCTCTGTGTGTGTATGTGTGTGTTTGCATGCAGGTGAAGACGAGCTAGGCTGTGAGATGAACGGTGTGCAGTACTCAGAGGGCCAGGTGTTCCAGCCGTCTTGTGCCATGCAGTGTCGCTGTGCCGGGGGAGGGGTGACCTGTGTGTCTTTGTGCCCGGAGGATGTGCGTCTGCCCAGCACTGACTGCCCCTACCCTCAGCGACGGCTGCTCCAGGGCTCCTGCTGCCAGCTGTGGGTGTGTGACAACATGGACAACAACATACCTCAGGAGGCACATGCAGGTACACAGAGTATCACACACACACACACACACACACACACACACACACACACACTCCCTGTTGACTGAATAGTGTCTCTTCACTACTATACCAAACTTTTATCACTGAGCCCACACCATCACAAGAGGCGCTTAAAAACTTTACTCACATCAGAGGGAAATGACCCATCCAGCCACACACACACACACACACACACACACACACACTGAGTTGATGTCCTCACTAACACTTGCCCTGAAAACTCTCAAGACTTAAAGTGATAGTTTGTAGCAATTCGAATCCTAGTCCCGCTGAACGAGCTTGTTGAGTGCTGTGGGTGGGAAGGAGAACGAGAGAATCAGAAACGTAGATCAAATAGCGAACGCACAGCTTAGGCTAACTGAATGGTTCACTTTCTCTTTTGTTACCCACAGTACCATTCAGTTAGCATCTAGCAGCTAGTTCTTTATTTAGTCTGTGTTGTTTCAAATTATCTCATTCTCTTTCCTACCGACAGCAATCAGCATGCTTGTACAACAGGGCTATGGTTGGAATTATACAAACTATTGCTTTAACTGCCATGAGACAGCCACACATGAGGTCGAATTATGTTGGGTAAGTCTTTGAGGGCTCTGGGCTTTTGGCGGGGGGACATTGGACTGGATTAGATATGGCACATTGTATGCATTCAGACCCTGCTCTCTTCCACATACACACACACACACAGTTTTTCTCTGTCTTACACTTTTTCTCCACTCATCACCATACCAAAGTTTGATCACTGAGCACAGTCTACTGCAAGAGGCTCTTTTAAAAACAGTCTTCCAAATCTTTGCCGAAACTCTAGCCAAATGTTTCCAGGAAGGCCATAACTCGCTGACTCATAAACAGTCCATGCCTGTTTTATACAGACATAAACCAAACCCCACCCTCCGTCCTCACCAAAAAACCCCTGCAAACAGAGGTTAGCGAAAATATCGAAACCACCTTCCAAAACATCTGGCAAGGCACAGCCATGTCACCCAGCTCGCAAGAACAGGAACAGTACATTTTGTTCTGAACATTTTCCCACAGCAGAGAGTCAGGAGAGAAGAAGAGTGGATAGAGGAGAGGAGAGGAAAAGAGAGCAGAAGGGAGGAGAGGAGAGGAGAAGAGAGGAGAGGAAAGGAGACCAGAAGGGAGGAGATGAGAGAAGAGGAGAGGAGGAATGAGGGAATGAGGGGAGAGAATAGAAAAGGAAATGAGAAGAGAGCAGAAGAGAAGAGAGAAGGAATAAGAGGAGAGGAGAGAAGAGGAGACGAGAGGAAAGAAGAGGAGAGCAGAAGGGAGGAGAGGAAAGAAGAGGGAATGAGAGGAGAGGAGAAGAGAGGAGAGAAGAGAAAAGTAAACCACAAGACAAGTGGTGCAAGCCACACCTGGCAATGATTATTAAGCATGACTCAGGACATTCACACACATTCTGCACACACATTTGCCACGTGTGTGTGTGTGTGTGTGTGTGTGTGTGTGTGTGTGTGTGTGTGTGTGTGTGTGTGTGTATGTGCGTGTGTGTCTGTTTCAAAGCTGAAGAACCTTGTACACACTTTAAAGATGGTCTTTTTATTCCTGCCTTAAGCCATAGAGAACTGATGATCACAATGTTTGACTCAGGAAATTCAATCAGCACTCAGCTCCTCTCCTCACAGTACTACTGCTTTCCTGCTCGGGGGAGGCTGCAGGGAAGGCCATAGGCCAGCCGTCCACCCAAGGACTGTGCTTTGGGCTGCAGGGTAGGGCTGGGGCCAGCGACCGAAATAGCTGCCATTTTGGCCCCTAGTGTGAGCAGTCTGCATCACAGATTGGACGTGGCTCTATCCTGTGTGAAGAGGAAAGAGCCAATTAGTGAGATGGAGCGGGGGGTGGAGGGGGTCATGTTTGTGTTATGTCAACTTTATGTAAGGCTGTCTAGCTCCGCATCCTGTGGCTGTGAGCCATTAAACGCATACTTACACAGGCAGTCAGGCATGCAGGCATCCACACGCACAGAACACACTTTCATTTCAAGAGCCATCGCTCTCCAAAGTTCATCAGTCAGCACACGGAGTGTTATGCCAGCAGACAGAAAAGAAAAGCTCAGAAATTGTTGAGTCAGTTTCACGAAGAATAACAGTTATAACGGTAAAAGGCAAAGTCAGAAATTGTTGGTTCAGTTTGAGTATGAATAGTATTTTTTTATGGGAAAAGTGTGAGTAATGTCTGCCTGAGTGAGTGAGTGTGTGTGTGTGTGTGTGTGTGTGTGTGTAGTGTGTATGTGTGTGAGGGGTGTTACAGTGCACATATCTGACACAATAAGGTCTGTACAGTGATTTCTCTAAACTGAAAACCGTGTCCGTCCTCACCTATGTTTAAACCGCACCCACCCCGCACCCCCCAGTTTGCTAAACATTACCTATTGAATCAGAGACAGATCTGAGAAAGTAAAGAATACCTGAAAAGAAGAGGAATGGCTGTATTAACCTCGGCTCATGGTGGTGAAATGACTGTGCTGATGTCTCAGCCTGCCACATGTCTCTGTTCTGCATGCATTCAACAGGAGCAGCAAACGTAGCGCGGGGTGTTCTCCCAGGTCCCCCTCTCAACCCCTCACCTGGCTGTGTGAAGCAGAGCACGGAGTGGAGCGCCTGCTCACGCACCTGTGGGCCTGGCGTCTCCACACGACTCACCAATAAGAACGCAGCTTGCCAGCTGGAGAGACAGACGCGCGTCTGCATTGTCCGCCCCTGCAACCTCCGTCCCCCGAAAAGCCCAGCAGTGAGTGAACGACAGCAACCAGTGAAGCAGATACTGCCCCAAGGCATACTGTAGTCTGTAGTCATCAAGGCATACTGTAGTGATATGTCGTCTTTCAAGTTAAAGTCAGGCCATGTTATAGCCTCTTTTTTTAGACAAGCCATGTAGTGAAGATGTAAAAGGATGCTGGGATTTGTAGTCTTTTAAGTCAAGTGCATCATGGTAATAAAGTCATGAAGATGATCCTCCTTCTTTGTTTGTTTCAGAGGCAGCGCGGGTGCCAGTCGACAGTGCGTGAGTCGACACCCGTGTATCTCAGACACCATCGGTGCGTCAGCACCAGGGCCTTACGGCCCCTCTACTGCGGCCAGTGCTCAGACGAGCGCTGCTGCACCCCACACCGTACGTCCACCTTGCCCGTCACCTTCCGGTGCCTTCCGAATGGGCGCAAGGTGCTCTTCAACGTCATGATCATCAAATCCTGCGTCTGCCACCACCACTGCCCAGCGGGGGCACCAGCTCGCAAACAAACACAGAGGAGCCCAGCTGCCTACTGGGGGTAAAGTGCCACCCCCTCCTCCTCCTCTTCCTCCACTCCTCCCACTGTATGGGAGGGTGGCACACAGAGACAATGGCAGGGGGCATGAGACTGAGACGTGACTGACCATGAGACTGAGACGTGACTGACCATGAGACTGAGACGTGACTGACCATGAGACTGAGACGTGACTGACTATGAGACTGAGACGTGACTGACCATGAGGACGGGGTGTTTTGAATGTAAAGTCCCATTTTGGGACATTGTCATCCACTGACAATGGCACTTGATGAGAGTCCACATCATGTGACTAGAATCATCTGTTGTGTTGTTGTGTTGTGTGTGGCTATAGATGTGTGTGTGTGTGTGTGTGTGTGTGTGTGTGTGTGTGTGTGTGTGTGTGTGTGTGTGTGTCCTGCTACCATTAATCTGACATTTAGAGAGAGAGAGGAGAGAATAGAGGCCCTAGAAAAGACTCTGAGAGAGAGCAAGAACCTCTTCAATCTCTCCTCAGGTCAGAACTAAAGAAACTCTGTCCAAGTCGTTGAATGTGTGTGTGTGTGTGTGTGTGTGTGTGTGTGTGTGTGTGTGTTTACTTGTTTTCAACATGGTGTTATCATCTGTACATATAGAAAAAAAAGGTTATGAAAGGTTTTCAAGAGGAGCCAGCAAAATGTCCTATAACCCATGATATACATTGCACTAATTTGCATACACAGATTTGTGTCTGTAATTAACTTACTGTAAATGAATGAGGGCATGTTGAAAAGATATCAAAGCAATATTTGGTTCTTACTTCTGATAATACAGAAAGAATAATATTTAATAAAGCCTCAAAGTCTTTTTTCTCTAGGACTGAGTTGCAGATGGTTGTGTTGTACCCTTGGAGGGTAATGCAAAGCCCTTTAAATCATCATCATCCTTCAAGTTATGATGCATTTGCTGTGTGTGTGTTCCTACAGGATGGCCTCTGTATCTATGGGTGTCTGTTTAGGTTTGTCTTTTTGCTTTAAGCCATAGAGAACTGGATGACAGGAGTTGCAACTCAGTCAAGATGAGATGTATATATGTATATTACTGTGGGCTATGGCATACTACAATGCACTGTAAGTGAGGAACAGTGCCAGACATTTAATATTGTTTACACAAAGTGTATGAATGTTTTTCTTTTATGTTAGTGTCATGTAATATAAATATTTTACATTTGTAAATAATACATGTGTGTGCGCATCATCAATAAAAACATTTTTGTTTTGTTTTGGACTTTATCGCAGACATACCAGTAATTTCTAATAAAGATATATTTTCATCAGTTTTATGTGAACTGGATGAATGCCTTTATTTTATTTTCCAAATGTTTATGGAACCTGTAATAACTTTGAACATTCTAGGCACATTTTCAGTTGGCAGTCACCACTGAATGAGATATGAATATTGTAGCCAAAATTTCATTAAAAAACAAAAATGAGTCCATTTGATCCATCTGAATCAGGATGAGTGTTATTGGCCTACCATACTGGTTCATAACCAGTGGTGAGACCATGAATAGACCACAGACTACACAGCACAGATTTGGGCCCAACTTAATCTGTCTGTACACACAGTGTCTAAACCCTTGTCAAATGGACAGACCCTGATAAAGATGTTCTTGAAATGTTATTAAACAATCTCTCATGACTGTGTGACTCATCGGTCTAGTCAGATAAGCAAGAGAGATGGGTCTATTGAAATGGGCACAAAATCAAGCAAAATATAGCTGAAGTTAAAGGAAAAATCCGGAGACAATCAGCCCATATCCCCATTCGTGGGGTTGCTGAGTGCTAGGAGGTATAAAAATGACAACATTTTGGGGGGGGGGGGGGGGGAAACAAAACTTCTTCACTCTGGAGATTAATCCCTTTCAGGTATCACTTTCTTTTCAATAGGCCTAAATCAGCTGATCACAATTAGCTGACTGCTCAGCTGATCCCTGCTATGCTTACAGCTGGTGAGCTCAGTGCAGAGTGCTTTACTTAAAGCTGCATCACCATGCCTATTCATGCCATGCCATGCCTTTACTTAAAGCTGCATCACCATGCCTATTCATGCCATGCCATGCCATTGGGTATGGAGGGGCAGGAAGGTCCCCAGAACAGAGCCACCAAAGACTGCATACATGCATTGTATTCTCTGCTATCTGACATAAATGTACTGTATAAATGTACTGTATTCTTTGATTAAAGTGGTCCTGATGAAACTGGTGTCTGTTAACTGTTGATTTCTGAGAAATGGCAGATGCTGCACAAGTTATCCAATGAAGTTAAATGAACAGCTGTTAAGCATGAATTTATGCTTAAGAGTGACTGGTACTCAAATCATATGCTCACTAGAATAAATGAACTGAGCTGATTAAATTCTGTTTTAAGTTAATCAGTTTCCTCACATATTGTGAGGTCATCTTGTCCAGGATTACAGGGCATTACTGATAATCTCAAAACACAACAATCTGTGCTTGCATTAATTGGATTCAGATGTAGGAGCGAAGGGGTTTGGCTCTTAGGGACGACTCTTAAAAGATCACATACACACTACCTGACACATAGTGTACCTGGCGCACACTGTACCTCACAATCTGCTTGCACATGTTGAATCTCCATTCAGACATGAGAAAAGACTGCCCTCTGGTGGACACTTCCAACTTCACATCTTACCGCACACAAGTTATCTTCAAGCAGCAGCTTCCACCACAGGGTGAACATCATTACATTCATTCAGCATTGTTGCTTACTGTAACTGTTACCTACTCAAATGCACATTTTACATTTACAGAGACAGTGCAAAATAGAGAACCATTTACACTTACTGCACACATGCAAAACAACTCAAACTCATAAATATCCATAAACACATAACTAAATACTTGCCAAACTCTTTGCCCTTGACTTGAGCATGGCAACTGGCTATAGACTTAATAATTTACACTTTGAATTTATTGCTTAGATAAACATGCTTTACTCTTAGCAACACTACTGACAGATGTGATTTCTAAAATAATCTTCACATGATTACACCATAGCTTTGATATCAATATCAATATCATACCATATTTCCTGTTCTACCCACCAGCACCCAGCTGAGAGCATACAGTTCTGCTACAGACCGGTGCAGCTCCTCTGGCGGCTGGAAGCTTTGACACCGGAGTGGCAGAATGTTGCAGTACATTTACAGTTAGCTGTCCATTAGATGGTAGCTGCGCTTAGACACCCTACTGAGGCATTCAGCTGGTCATGTAACCCAGAGAGTCCCCCTCTCTATCCTGTGAGAATCAATACCATGGCTCCATTTCCTCCAAGCTTACCACATCTATCATGAACCCCTCATCCGAAGTCTGCTCCTGCACAATTGTCTGTCAAAAAAAAAGAGAGAGAGCTTACAAAAATCTTTAATTTCCACTGCTGGATTCACCTGCGCAAGGTTTTGGCAGTGCTAGACAACGTTCCTTAAAGGAATGGAGTGGCCGGGGGGGTAACATAAGACTTTAAGAGGGTATTAAGGTAGATGGGAGCAGATCCATCAATTACCCTGTAGGCCAACATTAGTGCTTTGAATTTGATGCAAGTGGCTAAGGGTAGCCAGTGGAGTTCAGTGAACAGAGGTGTGATGTGCTCTTTTTGGCTGGTTGAAAACCAGACGTGTAGCTGCATGCTGGATTATCTGTCTTACAGCACAGGCTGGAAAACCTGTTAGGAGGGCATTACAATAGTTAAGGCGAGAGATAACCAAGGTCTGTACCAGGAGCTGGGTTGCATGTTGGGTTAGATACGGCCTTATGTTGAACAGAGAAAAAAGGCAAGGACGAGCTACAGAGGCAACGTGATCATCAAAGGTCAGCTGTTCATCAATCATGATGCCTAGGTTTCCTGCAACCTTGGTGGGAGCAACAGATAGGTAGTCTCTCGTAATACTGATGTTTTGATGTATGGTTTGCTTGGCTGGGAAGACCAGCAGTGGAAAGGTTTAATTGGAGGTGATGTTATTTCATCCATGTAAGGGGGGGGACAGGCAGAGATTTGTGCAAGTAGATGATTGGACTCAATGAGGTGGTATACATGGCAAAGAGAAGGGGCCCAAGCACTTAGCCTTGCGGGACCCCAGTGGTGAGGTGGTGCAGTGCAGATGTTTTCCCTAGCCATGACACATTGAACGATCAGTCAGTGAGACAGGATTCAAACCAGGAGTGCGCTTGGCCTTTAATGCCCATGCTTGCCCGTTTGTTCAGTAGGATACGGTGGCTGACAATATCAAATGCTGATGTAATAACATCTGTCCATTAGTGCACCAGAGCAGCCTAGTTCTCAACAGCTGTTGTAATTAATTCTTAACTCTTGCATTGGTGACACACAATTACAGGCCTTCAAAGTGTTAGGGCGGCAGTAACCACTTGATTTTTTAGCCATAGTTAAAATTTAGGTTAATTAACAGACTGAAAATAAATTGGGTCTCGGAAAAATTCTGGTGGTCTTTTAGTGCATGTGACATTAACAATATGGCCGACTTCCATGTGGGTGGAGTTGAATGTCCAATCTGGGTCTCCTACAGACGACAGCAAAACCTGATATCAATACCCACCTTAAATATAAGGTTTTTAACTGGGCTTGTAAGATGACACTTTTTTTGATAAACTTAACTTGAATATATTCTATTTTAACATCAGAGAACAAGGTACAGTAGCTCATTCATCCCCATTAAAATAAAATGCTAAATAGTAAACTTTGACCAAGTAATGTTCTCATGTCAATGTGGCACAAGGACAAGGTGTGAATTAATTTCTTGGGTCATTGTGAGCTAGTTGTCGGGTTGATGCTGTTTACGAGTGTGTGTTTGCATGTGTGTGTGTGTGTGTGTTTGTGTCATGCGTGTGTAAGCATGCTTGTAAGAGTGGAAAAGCATGGGGTTGTTTAAAGATCATGTTCAGCAGCTTGCCCTTTGCCTCCCTGCATGCATGGGTGTGACTGTGCCCTGATGTTGGCCCCTACATGTTCATGTGTAGTGTGTGTGTGTGTGTGTGTGTGTGTGTGTGTGACCTCCTGTGTCTGGCACTCAGCAAAGGCCAGGCGCTGTTCTGAGGCGGATCATGTGTCGTGTGAATGGGGTGGTGGGGGTGGAGGGGCTTCGGGAACCACTAAGGGGTTTTGTTACATTCAAGGGAGACAAGCGAGTGAGCACACACACATACACGTGGTGGTAGACCCTCAGTTGGCGCTTGGTCACTGAACACTCAGCAGTTGCTGTGAGTGGCAGTAGAGACGGACAAAGAGAGAGAGAGAGAGAGAGAGAGAGAGAGAGAGAGCGAGAACAAGAACCATGGATTTACCCCAGGACTTCCGCCGGCGAGTGAGATGTGACAGTGCAGGTGAGTGTGACGGTAGAGTCTCGGAGAGTTCTGGAAAGAATGGTCATGGTGCGAGAAACTAAGCGGGAAAAGAAAAAGTGCTGACTATTTACAATCAGTAGTAAACAAGCGTCTATGGACTTGCTGTGTGACCACACTAACCGACTGGGCATGCTCGCTCATGTTGACATGATTGCAGCACTAACGTGCTGTGCTGTGACACTCGACATGGCTTCAGAACGTATTGTGTTCCAAAGTTAACTCAAGCACTTCTGTTTTCGTACACTACGGCTTGTGTTAATTTTCAATTATCAATAGGACACAGGTGCGGCCTGTCTAGTGGTGGCAGGCAGCCTGTTGTTTCTGAATGAGAGGAGCATAGCTGACCAACTGTTTGCCTTCACCTTATAGCATGCTTGCCTGGGCATTCCCACTGCGAGAGAGGACCAACAGTAGTGGACCTCCACAGCAGTAAACTCCACCCATGTGGCTCTGTCTAGATTAGCTCTACATGTAATATACTGTACAGAAGTGCACAAGCAAGAGAGAGAGAGAGAGTGAGAGAGACATAGATACAGAGAGAGAGAGAGAGACAGACAGAGATACAGAGAGAGAGCGAGCACCAGCCCTAGTTCACTCTTCACACGCTGATCTTTAGCTGGGTCAGGGTAAATTCCTCCTGGGACACCCTATCTGGAGAAAAAGTACATGTGCCCCAAAGCACCCCGGTGCACAACCACACACACATGCACACACAAACACACACCCCGCAAACACAATCACACATGCATCTGCAAGGAACACACAGACGTGGAGAGAGATGCAAAAAATGTATACATCCGCCAGTACAAATACATTGAAAACACGGGCCCCAGTGCGGACACAGGAAGAGTGCACATAGTGTCCCTATAGTGTGCTTTGCTGACATACCACGACAGTTGCATCAGATCTGTGTAAGTATTTGGGAGTAGCAAAAGCACTCCTGTGGTGGAAGGGGCTCTGATGAGAGGAGCCAAGAATACTCTCCTGTCCTTAACCCTGACGCAATGTGGACACTGCCAAGCCACGGATAACAAGCACTCCATAAGAATGACATTTAAATGACCTCTTATTTATGTGCCCATTTATATCAGGCCTGAGCAGTTTTGCTCAGCTATGCCTCTGGATTCCCCACTAGTAGGAGGTACGCAAAATAAATCTGTAAATCTAGGGGGACGCAAAATAAATCTGTGAATGGGTTCTCAGCTCTCACCAGCATCAAAGATAACATGAAAAAAGATCTTACGCTCAGACTAGGGGAACTCTGTACTCGGGGTACTCGGTGAGACATAGAGTGTCACAGGGGTTTGCAACAGTTAAAGTTTGGGAACCACTGCTTTAGATAATCTGAATATTTCAATCAATTAGATGTTTGTGGTAAGAGTTTGACAAGCATCATGGAGTATATTCAGTAACACTTTATTTGAAGGGGTCTACATAAGGGTGATATAAGCCTGTTATAAACATGAAAACCGTATCATCAACATTAATGACACTTAATTCATTGTCATTCGGTTTTTGAAACACAGACTTTGGGATGCAGACATTACAATAACCAAATGACACTTAATGACAACAGTCAGAAACATCAATAAAGTGTCATTAATGTTCGTGATACGTATCGTGTCATGTTTATAACAGGCTCGCTTCACCCTTTTCTAGACTCTTAAATAAACTGTTACCGTTTATTCTACAGTCTCTGTTAGAATTAGGGCTATACATTGATTGTAAACATGTCATGCCATAGCAGTAGTGTCTACAGTTTATCACACATTTTAGCTGTTGAAAATGTGTATTTTTGAGCCATAATAGCCAAGTCACTGTGGGTTATACATATATAACTGTTTACTGTAATCAAATAGACATGCATTCATTTTCAGAAATCAATCAACAGCAGACAGCACATAATAATTAAGAACATCTAACGGTTAATATAATCAGAAGTCTAAGGCCTTGTACACAGGTACCTAGTATTTATAAAAACATTGTTTTTTATACAGTTTGGCCTTTTTTCAGTGGCCTTTTGAGATAGTTTTTTCAGTCACTGATGATGATTATTTAAACAATGGTTCTGTAGCAAACTGCCTCAAAGTGTCTGAAAGGCCTGGAACCTGGGAGTGTTAAAACCACAGCCAAAGTGGAGATTTTTTACATCTTGGAATTTTTGCATTGTGATGTTAAAGTCCATCTTCACTGCTATTCAGACCTCGGGTTGGCAATCTATTTGACTGACGTGTTCTTTGTAGCCATCCCTGGATGTGTGTGCATGGATCTAATTTTTTAAGGTAAAGTCGTGCACACACGCACACAGACACACACACACGCGCGCGCACACACACACACATCTTTTCAGCATTGTAACGTTACTGTAATGAGTATCATGGTTTCTCAGTGTCTAACTCTATAACTGGATGATTAGATTACAGTATGAACTTGGTGAAGGCCTGTCCCTGTTTAAGAGTCTCAAACTCCAGGACAGTGGATCACGGATTCCAGTGGATTAGAGAGACACAGCCCTGTCTAAATGCTCCCTGGATTCCTGCCTAGATCTCACTCGGAGGTAAAGAAGGGACACTGAATGTTCATCTTGACTCCCTTGGTAGCAACACTGACCCTCAGCCTCCTTCGGTGCTGCTTACACTGAAGGGCATGTTCTGATTCCTCAAGAGTAATTGTAAATTACAGGACAGTTATTCATTTAGTAGGCAAGCCTCAGTTGTCTCAACAATAAAAGACTCATTCACTGTGTTTGGATGAGTGTGTGTGTGAGTGTGTGTGCGTGTGTGTGTGTTTGTGTGTGTGTCTGTGTCTGTGAATGCAAGTCACTCCAACTCAAACATTGCAGGGCCAAATTGCCCCTCCCCCCAAAGCATCCTGCTCCTTAGCAACAGTCAGGTGACCTGAGAAGATTTGGCAGTCTTTCCTCATGTTTGTGTGTGTGTGTGTGTGTGTGTGTGTTTCTACAAATACAAGTTTGCTCAGCTGTGCAGGGCCTCTCAGCAGCATGTCCGCTGTGCATAGTGACCTAACTCAGGCTCCATTGCTGAAGATATGGCTCCCTGAGTCCAATAGAATGACCAAGAGAAGGGGTTGTGAGTATGGACTCACTACATTCTCTCTCTCTCTTTCTCTCTCTCTCTCTCTCTCTCTGTTTCTCTCTCTCTCATTCATTCTCTCTTCCTGCTGCTTTCCTCTTGAATCTGTGTGTGTGTGTGTGTGTGTGTTCCATGCAGGTAGATGAGAAAAGGCAGCATGTCATGTGACTACTTTGTTAAGATACTGAGAGCTTGTGGATTTGTGTGCCATTGAGTGTGTCATTTGTGAATGTGTGTGAGCTTGTGGATTTGAAGCATTGACTTTGACTGAATAGCTGAGGAAGCTGTTGCAGTCAGTTTTCTGTTGCTTTGGTTGCAATGAATGGTATGTGTGAGTGGGTCTGTGGTCCTTGTGGGTTTGAATGCGTAAGAGTGTGTGTATGTGTGTGTGTGAATAGAGAAATAGGACATGAGATTAGGGGCAGCCTACTCTTCTCACTCCTATGTCAGCTCTCAGTGTGCCCCACACACAGGTATCTGTATCTATTTCTGGGCACTTTGCCAGGTCTAACCTATGTGCCACATTATCTCAGAGATTCCTTTCAGTCCACAAGATTGGGATCAGTCAGCACTGGTAGAGAGTTAACCACGACAGCACATCAGTCAACACTGGTAGTGAATTAACCACTACTGCACATTAGTCAACTCTGACAGTGAGTTAACCATGACTGGCATTAGTCAACAATGATAGTGAGTTAACCATGACTGTGCATTAGTCAACTCTGACAGTGAGTTAACCATGACTGTGCATTAGTCAACACTGATAGTGAGTTAACCATGACTGTGCATCAGTCAACACTGATAGTGAGTTAACCATGACTGTGCATTAGTCCACACTGATAGTGGGGATGGAGTTGATTCATTGACTGCTCAGTTCCAGAGGTGTAACCAGCTTGAAAATTCAAATTTAATTGGTGCATTAAATTCTTACCAAATCTAACCAAAGTGTAGCAAACACAATACTATTTAAATTAAGTTGTTTGCTCAATCGGAACCCATCCATCTGGGTTCATTATGACATCATTGGTTGTGTCGTATATAAAATCTACCTCATCATGTCAGATAAGCAGTTATGACTGATTCCTGCTCCTTGGTGATTCTCCGCTCCAGCATTAAATGAAACTGCGCACAATTCTATGTTGTTAAGTTCATTTATCAGCTTCATAGTCACTTTGTCAGTGAAATGGTCCATTAGACTTTGAAAATTATTAGTGGCATCGCGAAAGTAAATTTAAATTTCAAGTTTCAAATGAGGTTAAATTCAGACAAAAGGCCATGCGTGGCTAAAGTAAGTTTATCTGTGAGTCATGCCATAGAGGTCATATGACATGAAGTTTTGCTTTTTTTAATTTTTTAACTACGCTCTTTGATGGTGGGTGTGGTTTATGTGCTTGTAGCAGAAATTAACATCTCAAATCCCACTTTTGGTAAACTTGGTACAGTTGGTTACTTAGTTTTAAGCACTAGTATGTTTTGTTTCCAGCATCACGGCCCCAGTTCACAAACTCTCCCACTGTTATTGTGATGGTGGGACTCCCTGCCAGAGGGAAGACCTACATCTCTAAGAAACTCACACGCTACCTCAACTGGATCGGTGTGACAACCTCAGGTGAGAGACAAGCTGATTCAGGTGTGTAAATAGTCAACCTTGATTGGCAACACTGGGCATCTGTGCGTACAGTTGTGTGTGTGTGTGTGTTGCAAGTAATCTACTTACTGTTACTTTTGCATGCATGTAAGAGATATTCAGTGAAGAGATTCAGTGAAGCACTGTCTTTAATTACGTAAGCAAGATAACACTTTTTTAAACATCAGACTGTGTCCGTTTTAATGACTGCTCTACTCTCTCTTTGCAGTGTTCAATCTTGGTCATTACCGTAGGGAGGCGGTACAGTACAAAAACTATGAGTTCTTCCTGCCTGACAATGAAGAGGCCATGAAGATCCGCAGGTGATCACAGCTGGGGATTCAAAAGAAGCTTAGTTTACATTAGTTAGCACACATAATACACATTTGCACAATGCTCACTCGTTAGCACACCCAGGGGCACTGCTGAGGAGGGGTAGAGTTAGGGTCTGGCACTGACACGGGCCCCTGATTCTAAGGGTCTGGCACTGACAGGGGCCCCTGAGGACATTTTAATATTATAATCAATGTTTGGGGCAGTCAAAATGATTTCCTATCATAGGGTCCAAAATTTCTAGCGGTGCCCCTGGACACACCTGCATAGAATGTAGGCCACACATGTGATATGTTTACAGTCAGTATTCATGCACTGTGACAACACTCCTCACACTCCCTCTCCCGTTGTTTGGAAATTGGAAAGTTATGTTAGAACACATGCACAAGTCAGTATACTTCTAGGAGCTTCATTTATGAAGAATAATTAATTGGTCAGAATCTCTGGTCTTATAGATCAAGCTTAATTTTGTCTAGGAGACATATATTTAAGACGAATAGAATAGATCTGAAAAGAAGCACCATGTTTATATGTGCTGATCTTTCACCTAATTTCATCTCAGGAACTGTGCGTCCCTCGCTCTGAAGGATATTGCCAATTACTTTGCCAAGGAACAGGGACAAGTAGCCGTGAGTAAGAGGACAAATGTCCCAAAATGTGTGTCCCAAACATGCCACGAAGGCACACACACACACACAACACACACAAACACACACACACACACACACACACAGACACAGACAGAGACACACACAACACTCACACACACACACACACACACACACACACACACTGGCAGGACATGCAAAAGCATGTTGAAATGTTGTTGCCTGATTATCGTCTGATTATTACTGAGCTTTGCTGAGCACATTCAAAGCCTCATTGCTTTCCCCCACACCAGCCAACAATGTGGGGTTTTTTTGGTTCTGGATTTGTGTTGAACGTACCTCATAAACCCCCACTCTCCTAAGCATGTGACCCCGCCTCTCTGGTTTGATGTCGCTAGCAAATCTGTTCTCCTGGCACTATACACCCAACAGCCCTATGTGTCCAGCACTTTGTTCTGGTGACGCTAATTGATTTGTTTTACCGCCTAGTGGCCTATGGCCTAATTGACAGTTTTATGCTGAGTCTTTTGGGGTTGGTCTGTGGAGACATCACACATCCAAATCCAGAGAAGCTGGGGTTGGGTCATTATAGCCACACTGCTCTGGTTCTTCCTCTGGAGCTATCCTGACAATAGACCTTATGTGGAATTTCTTAAGTTATTGTCTGTAAATTTTACAAGTTCAGATATACATGACAGTGTGATAAACTATGGCTTACAGGTGGTTAAAACGAATAACTGAGTGGCTCCTGTTTTCCCCAAAAGGTGTTTGATGCTACAAACACGACACGAGAGAGAAGAGCCGTCATTATCAGCTTTGCCAAGGAGAAGGGCTACAAGGCAGGTCCCTATTTTCCCTGATCTGTTATATTTTATTTACTACCTTGGATGCACAGTTTTGTGCTAATTTGTCATAATCTAAGCCTGAATGCATGTTTGTGTTCCACAGGTGTTTTTTGTGGAGTCGATTTGCGAAGATCCTAATATTATAGAGGAGAACATTACGGTAAGACATTCCAGGACAAGATGGTATTTCATAACTAAATGTGTCTTCTGTACAAGTCCTATTTTATAGCTATACAAGAGGCTGGGCAAAATTACATTTACATTTACCTTTATGCATTTAGCAGACGCTTTTATCCAAAGTGATTTACAAAAGAGGATAAACATTTAAGCTACAGCACAATGAAAAACTAACTAAGAGTGCATATTGCTAGTATGAAATTTGCAGTATTTTGAGATGAAAGTGCAATAGTGTAATAAAAAGTGCAGTATGGAGAGAGATTAAGAGTAAGAGATTAAGTGCATTCCTGATATTCAGAAATTCAAGCCAGGAGATATTCTTGGAAGAGCTGGGTCTTCAAGAATTTCTTGATGGTGGAGAGGGTATCTGTTGATCTGGTAGCACGTAGAAGGTCATTTCATCAGCGTGGAACAACACATGGGAAGAGTCTGGATTGACCTGCGCAAGGTGTTGGCCATGCTAGATAATGTTTCCTGGAGGAGCAAAGTGTCCAGTGGGTGACATAGGGCTTTAACAGAGTATTAAGAATTATATATGAAAGCATCCAAAAAGCATTAATTGCTTTTAAATTTAAATTTAAATTGATTGTCAGGGTGGTGGCACTGTGGAGCAATTTGTCACAGTGCCTAACACAGCCTATACTATAAACAGGCTATACGTGCCCCCAGGGACGCAGGTTCGAATCTCGCATGCAGTCAATTCCCAATCTCACACCTACTCTCTCTCCCTGCTACTCACCTCCTGTCTATCTCCATTGTCCAATCTGAATAAAATAAACTACACTGAAAAAAAAATAAAGCGTAAAGCTTCTTTGAAAAATTGTTAGAAACATGTTGCCTCAAATGAGTTAACTAAACGTAACTAGTCTCTTTCAACAACTTAAAACAGACTAGTTACGTATTCTTTTTTTACAGTGTATCATAAAAACTACAATTAAAAAAAAATGATTGTGAGGACATTGAATATGATGTCTTCTTGGCCCCACAGCAAGTGAAGGTGAGCAGCCCTGACTATGTGAACGTTGATAAGGAGGAGGCTCTGGAGGACTTCCGCAAACGCATAGATTGCTACAGGGCCAACTACGTGCCAATTGATGACGTCAAGGACAAGTATGTCCATGTATAGTAGGCTACAGTGTGTGAGTTTTTGTATGTGTGTGTGAGTGTGTTAGTGCGTGTATGTGTGTGTTTGTATGTGGGGGTTTGCACACTTGATGATAATTGGTGATGAGGAATTTCTTCATTTCTTAAAAGTGGAAGTAGAATGAATGAATGGAGTATTGTAATGAGTTTTCTGATGTTAAAATAGAATATATTCAACTTAAATTTATCAATAAAAGGCTCAAGTTCAATTTTACAAGCCCAATTAAAACATTATATTTAGACTGGGTATTGAAATGGTCCTTTTGGGTACATAGCGCCCTCTTTGACGACCACAATTGAACTACAGTTGCTTTGTGATATTTGACATCACATGTAGGCTTTGCTCTAAGTCGCTCATGTTTTAGTGATTATTTCTAAGTTCAAGATTTTCATATGAAGGGAGGGCACAATCATGCCTCATGTTCATGAGGCTCTTTGGACATGCACAACTTCTCCTGATTCATCAAAGCCAAGGCAAAAATGGTTTTCCATTCTATATCTCCTTTAAGTAACCTCATGTTGTTTGTTTGCTGTTTCTCTTGAAGGTAAATAGGTTGATTGATTGATTGATTGATTGATTGATTGATTGATGACAGTGTCATCCATACAGATATATATATATAAAAGGAGCACAAAGTAACATTGCTAATGATTTGTGTATGTGTCCATCGCTCCCTGTCCTCTGAAGGAACCTGTCCTACATTAAGATCTTTAACGTGGGGTCTCGGTACCTGGTGAACAGGGTGCAGGACCACATTCAGAGCCGCATTGTCTACTACCTGATGAACATCCACGTCACGCCACGCTGCATCTACCTGAGTCGCCATGGCGAGAGCGAACTTAACCTAAAGGGCCGGATCGGGGGAGACGCGGGTCTATCGCCCAGGGGTCAAGAGGTGAGGGGGCTGTCTTTACTCCTTACCTCAAGCAACAGCTGTTTAATTAGGGCAAAAATCAGCAATTATTTTGGTCAATATCATGGTTATCACTACTGAAACTTTGAAGATGCTATGCTGCAGTTTGTTTTAGATTAAAACATCCAAACATGACCTAAAAATAGCAACAGTGTGTAAGGAAACAGCTGAATTTATGTAATACCCTATATGCATAAGCTCTGGATTGTCTGTATCCACTGAAATTAGCATACAAACCAACTAGCACATCGAACTGTACCAAATAAAATGCAACTGAATGCAAAACTTCCACACAGCCTCTTTATACTCCTTTTAAAAGGAATGTAATGGAAAATCATCTGCTAAGAAAAATGAGCAAACTAATGTGATGTCTGTGAACACTGCTTATCTCACCTATAAAACAGTATATAGAAATCAGTTTCTGTCAATCTCTCCCTGACTGCAGTATGCACGTGCTTTGGGAAAATTCATCAAAGGTCAGGCCATTAAGGACCTGAAGGTTTGGACCAGCCACATGAAAAGGACCATCCAGACAGCCGAAGCTTTAGGGGTCCCTTATGAACAATGGAAAGCCCTCAATGAAATTGATGCAGTGAGCTCCATGACTATTACATACTAGTTGAAGTACACTGTGACATTTGTTTAGTTTGTGTGTGTGTGTGTGTGTGTGTGTGTGTGCATGCATGCACACATACAGTATGTGTGTGTGTAAACACTGACTGCTTATGGTGTATCTCAGGGTGTGTGTGAGGAGATGACCTATGAGGAGATTCAGGCCACTCATCCGGACGAGTTTGCTATGAGAGATCAGGACAAGTACCGTTACCGCTACCCCAAAGGAGAGGTGAGCACCCTAGCCTCCCCTCCCATCCCCTCCCCCCTCTCTTTTGTTCTCTTCACTTCCCTCTCTTCTCTTCTCTCGTCTCCTCTCCTCTGCTTTGCATCCTATCATCTTCACCCTCTTCTCTTCTCTTCTCTCCTCTCCTCTCCGTGTCTCTTCTGCTCCATCCCCTGCTGTCTTGTGTTCTGTCTCTCTCTCTCAGTCCTATGAGGACCTGGTGCATCGGCTGGAGCCGGTTATCATGGAGCTGGAACGACAGGAGAATGTTCTGGTGATCTGCCATCAGGCCGTCATGAGATGCCTGCTCGCTTACTTCCTCGACAATAACTCAGGTGAATACTTCAGTACCAATTTGCCTTACTGCAGACCTGTATGAATAGTTCAGTGCTAACTCACCCTCCTGCAGACCATATATGCAGACATACTGTTTCAACTGTAAAAACCAAAACATTGCCTGAATGTTCCATATTCATTACCAAACATCTTCCTCTACGTTTATATCACATCTAACAGCCACATGGAGTGTTAAAAGTGAGAAAAGGGAGGTAAAGTGGATGGAATGAATCCAATCAATAAATTAGGTTATATTTGTACAGTGCCTAATTACAATAAGATTGTCTCATGGTGCTACGCATGGTGCACCCAAGAGCAACAGGGGCAATGAAAAAACTCCCTTATCCAAGGAAGAAACCTTGGGCAGATCCACAGGTCAAGGGGCTAATCTAACTAGCAGGGGTCATGCAGGAAGAGGGAGGAGGCTTGCTGTTGATGGGTTGTGACACATAAACTCCACTGTAGCTTCTGCTAAAGATAATGGATAACCTTTGTGTATGTGATAGCTAGCATTAGCTAAGAAGCCAGCCTCATTGTTGAATACAGACTATCAAAGTCTTTGGAGTAATTTTTTTCAGTGCTCTCAGTCTTTTCATCTCTCTCTCCTCTCTCTCTCTCTCTCTCTCACACACACTCTCCAGATGAACTGCCCTACCTAAAATGTCCGCTGCACACAGTACTGAAGCTCACCCCAGTGGCCTATGGTCTGTCAAACGCCACCTCACATGTTTACTTACAAATGTGCATGCAAGAACACACGCACAACATATGGGGAAACATATACATGTATGTTTATGATGACATAGTCGTATCACTATACCAGACATGCTTCTTATGAAGGAGACATACAGTGTGAATCAGTCCATATCCCTGTTGTGCAACTGACACATAGTGGTATCACTGTACCAAGAATGCTTCTAAATACTGCATAAATACTAAGAGGTAGCAGTTTGTGGTTTGCTTGAAAATCTTTCACTCCCTTTTTTTCTTTAAAAAAAGGATGTCAAGTGGAACCTTTCTTCCTGAACGTGGAGGCTGTGAACACACACCGAGACAGACCAGTGGTGAGCTCATACCGTTGCAGTGGGCCTGCTGTTTCTGTTGGCTCACAGCTTTGAAACTGTGTTTGCTCTGAGGTGATAACCGTTCAGAGAGCGAGATGGCCACCGCCACTGCTTCAAGACTGACTTACAGTGTCTGCTGTGTGGTGCGCTTGTTAAAAAAGGGTTTTTTCTCCAAAAAAAGAGTGTTTTCTCTAAAACTGATCCTCTGCTCTGTGACCATATCTGTGAGGGGTGGAATCTGGTACTGGGCTCTGGGCCCGTGACTGTTTGTGTGGTGTTGGTCAGTCCTCTCAGACTCCTCTTTCAGTCCTCCCCTTTCAGTCCACCCTCTCAGTCCTCTCTCATCTGTGTTTGTCTGCTCTGTGCTCTACTATGTGACTGTGCCTTTACTGTATGTCTTGTGTAGAACGTGGAAGTGACCAGAGGTGATGAGGAGGCCTTGCTGACTGTTCCTGATCACCAGTGACTGGATGAAAGAAGAAGGAGATGAAGATCACCCTTAGCAGATCCACCACAAACACACACACACACACACACACACACACACACACACACACACACACACACACACACAACACGCCTGTGTGGAGACCAGCAAAAAAGTACTGGAGAAAGTCAATGGACTGGACTGCTCTATCACTGTGCATCTGAGAAGAGAAAGCAGTAGCCTATCGACAACTTACAAATATCAGATTTATTTTCAGATGCAAAGACACAAGACAACCAGGGAGAGATCCTCCATCCTTCAGACAAGATGACCCTGTCTCTGCATTCACCTTGTATCATTTGACTATACATAAGACCAGTTTTTATAAAACACCATTACATGAATAGTAAACCACCTTGGGCTGACTTTGAAGGGCTCGAATAATTTCTCCTGTATGGCAAATCCTTGATCATCAGCACCATGGACAGCGGCTAAACAAGCAATTAGCTTGTATACATTTACTCTATTTAAATAACCCTCCAACAGAACAGACCTGGGTACCATCAACCCAACAGCAGACAGCGCTATAGGCCTGTAGGTGGGCCGTGCATAAAGGATAACATAAAACATAACATACAAACAAAACATAACAAGGATAACATAAAAGGATGACAGATGGTGACAAGGATGGCTATGAGGTCATGATATCCCAACACACACAAACTGTACACAGTCTTGCAGTGTAACATTGGGTAGGCCTAACTATGTAGGCTACTCTATAAACATTAACTAAACACTTCTTTGGAGAGAACTGGAGGTAGGATTGTTATAGGCATCTATAATAATGACTTTCATCCCCACATCTCAGTTAGGGCCACTGAAAAACAGTTAAGACATCATCTGCAATTACTAAAGATTGTTACTGCTTGGATTAAATGAGAGTTTTTAAAAAAAAAATTCCCATAACTTGACAGGTTAGAATACTGTGACAATATTCAGATGTCCCATTTAAATTAGACTGATCTATTGTCTCATCCATACAGGACTTAGAATAGAACTCAGAATGCTGTGACTTCTGGTATCTTAGTCATTAAAACGTTTATAATTACACACACCTTGTACTATTTTTCATCGCCTTGAACGGATTTGATATGTAAAGCAGACCCGACATTTCTTATGCAGGATTAACTAAAATTCTTTCTGTTGTTGATCCATTAATTTTAGATGAACTTTAAGGTTAATCTCGGGTAACTTTTGACACTTCATGCCTTACAATCCAGAGTTGGTTAGACACAAGTAGTTCCTCAAGAAAAAAAGATAGTGACTTAGGAAGTTTCCAGGATATACACACGCAAAACGGGGAGCAGTTTAAGTCGACACAAGTCCAGCCCCCCGCGCGCCCCTACCGTGCCATGCTATTTCACCGTTATCTGATTGTCGTAGGATTGCGTGCGCCATTGGATGTCTTTAGTTTTTCATGTGTGTGCGCTCTCGCAAATTCCAGTGGATTTGTGCACTTCAAAGGAAGGAGGGGGCAACACTATCCCCCGTGAATGTAACTTTGTCACCTAAAATGTGAGGCTGGCACCTAACGGTAGTTTGACGCACACTCCGTGAGGCTGGTGCCGTGGGGACTCGGCAAGCCAGGGGATCACGGAACTCCAAATCCTTTCTGAACAGAAAACTCGTCATTTACGCCTGGAAAATGCCTTTTAAATACCTCATCGTCTTGGTTTTCGTCCTCGTAACTGTACCTGGAGGGATTTCACGGAACGAAACTCCTGTCCAGGTGAGCTTACATCAGCTGTCAAGGTCTTCTGACGTGTCAGTCACGACCATGTAGCCTATCTTACTCAATTTTTATATATTAATTATGTACTATGTCTTAATTACTTTGCTTAGTTTTAAATGTACTTTCTTTTATTTCACTCGGCCTTCGTGCCAACAGAATGCTGTTCTTTGTAACCTCAGGAGCGCTTGAGTGGCAAAGCAGGCAGCCCCAGGAGTGTTGATTTAAGCCTTGATGAATGGAACGATTTTCCATGGCAAACGTGTCTGTTCGCAATAATTGTGTATGTGCGTGGTTGAAAACGACATGGAGAAAAAATAAAAAAGGGCTCTCTCAATGCACCATTTAAGTCAGAGGGCATTTTTTTCCTCAAGCAAACCAAGCAATGCATGTTAGAAAGTTTCTGATAGCGACATCCTGTTGCAGAATGCTAGCTTTGACTGTTTTGTGTCACACATCAGATTTGAGGTGGTGAACTTTTTTTTAGCTTGCTAACATGTAACAGATCACATTGTGCGCGGGCACTGAGGCGTAATGTTCGTCAAGCGTGAGCGCGCAGGTGTGCAATTCACATAACATACTAATTATCCGGCTGATTTGGGGCAAATGTCAGTGAGACTATTTCCAAAAACACGCGTCAACTGCCAAGCCAAGGGCAAAAATACTCACACTGCTGTGATTTCCCCCCTTGGCTGTTTGTTTGTGTAATCTTTCCAGGGCAGCAGGATGTGTGTGATGTATAGACACAGCTCCGATTTGTGCGCCCCGTGGCCACGTGATCTCCCACCAGCGCTGGATAGACAGGGAAGGCATTTAGTCCGGTAGCGCTGACGTCCATGAAAGGCTTTGATTCAGGTTGTTTCATCTAACGTTACCTCACACCCCCACGCTGGACTTCAAAAACATGGATCCCGTTTCTGAAAGTCATTATTGCCTTAATCAGTTTCTAACTTCCAGGCCAATTTTGGAAACATGAATTAATTACTAATTTATGTAGAGGTAAGGCAAGGTGGTGAGACTATACTCACACACGAGGGAAGGTTTGGGCGATTGCAAGGGCAAGGGGTCTTTACAAAAGTGTCCAACATGATCATTATTGCTGGCAATATAATAGTGTTGTGTAGGTTCCAAAATTATGAGCTACACTGCATGTAAGAAGTGTGATGGCTGGCGTGTATGTGTGTGTAATGAATGTCTATGTGATTACATGTGCATGCGTATGAGTGTATGAGTCTATGTTTTTGAACGTACTATCTACAATGTGTGTGTGTGTGCCGTACATGCATGTGTTTGTGAGAGCCGCTGATATGATTCTGCGTCCTCTCTGCTTGTCCTGTCTTCCAGCGCGAGAAACGTCAGAGCAAAGTGACAAAGCCAGTGGTGAGTCACCCAGTCCCCTTCCCCATCTGCCCCCACGCACACACACACACACACACATACACTTCCATTGCTACACCCCACTAACACACACACTCTTCCATAGCACCCCATCCCCACTCCCACACACACACACACACACTCTTACACACACTACCTCCCCACAAACACACTCTTCCATTGCCACCCCCCCGCCACACACACACACACTTCCCATGTGCCACCACCCCCAACACACACTCTTTCATTGCTACCCCCCACTCACACACACACACTCTTCCATAGCAACCCCCCCGTCTGTCCCCATTCGCCCCCACATACACACACACACTCTTACACACTCCTCAGAGAAACTGTTTCAAAGCTGGAAATTGTTGCTTTGTGAGTAGCGTAGCGCTGACATATCATGTCATTCAATTAGGACACAAGGACACAAAAGGTCATCCACTGTGTGCAGGTTTGTGGGTGTAAGGCCTTCTCTCTCTCTCTCTCTTCTCTCTCTCTCTCTCTCTCTCCCTCTCTCTCTCACTTACTGTCTATCCCTCTATCTCTGTGTGTGTGTGTGTGTATTTCGAGGGGATGTGGAGTGCCTTGGTGGCACCAGTGATGTGGCCTCAAGTCCAGCTGTCTGCCCAAGGCCCTCTTTCCAGGGACTGTGATATTTATACATGGGGTTGTGTGAAGACTAACCACAGCCCATTAATAAACGTGACAGCTCAGCCCTCTCTCTCTCTCTCTCCACTCTCTCTCTCTCTCCACTCTGGGTTGGCACTCTCTTGGGCAGCCCTGCTTGTGCCCGTGCCTGTGCCACGGCGGGAAATACCTCCCAACAGAAACTCGAAATGGGATCACAGTGAAACAGAAATAGAAAGTTCAGCTCAGCCGAATCACCGAAATCTCAAAAAGTCTTATGAAGTTAAAGTTCTTGACACAGCAGTTCTTTGAACTGTTTACTGAACATAGATCCCTTTACCTGTGTGTGTGTGTGTGTGTGTGTGTGTGTTTCTGTTTGAGAGGTCATTTGTGGGCATCAGTGGGTACTTTTCCCTGTGAGTGTTTTCATGTATATGTGTGTGTGTGTGTGTGTGTGTGTGTGTGTGTGTGTTCCAGCTGAAGATAACAGAGTACCATGTACGGTGTGTGGTGGTGTCACGCTACGCATACACCACGGTGCACAGCAGTGTGTGGAACCAGCTCTCCACCACCAAAGAGGCCGCCTTCGAGGTGGACCTCCCCTCCGCAGCATTCATCTCCAACTTCAGCATGTGAGTCCAGCTTCATTCGCCATTGTCCCATTCTCTCCCCTCCATTTCCATCTGTTTCCTGCTTCAGCTCTTTTTCAGGGACTCTATCTCTTTCTCTCTATTCGCTCGCTCTCTCTTTTACTCTCGGTCTATCTGTCTGACCCACTTTTTTTGTAGAACAAAAAAGAGCAATGCTGTTTTTTCGCCTTGCTGTTTGTCTTCCTTTCGTCTTTATTTCTGTGTCCTTCACTTTTCCAGACAATTCTGGCAAATCTCTGTGCAAGCAGAGGTTTCACACACAGTAAAACTAACTCTCCTGCCCTCAACCCCCTGTCTTGAAGGAATGTGCCAGAAGGGAGCTCAACAGTCATTACCGTAAAGCGGTTCCATCCACACTGGAACTGTAGGCCATTCTACAGACAAATCTCTCTCTTTTTCCCCTTATATCCTCTTGATATTTATGGCAGTTTGGGTCTTGAGCGAGGTAAGCCACAGGTGCCAGACAGTCCTGCCCCACACCCTGACACACACACACACACACACACACACACACACCTCCCCCCTGCACCTTTGCCCCTTTTTCAGCCCAGCAGGACAAACAAATCCACCACGTCTAGCCTATAAGACTCAAGCCTGTCATCATAGTCACAGGAGCAGCTTCCTGTCCCGTCTGCCACAACCTGCCCCCAACCTGCCTTCCGTCACCCACTTCACACCCCTGCGGTCAGATACAGGGGGACCGTAATTGCTATGATTGTCCGCTCACTCGGAAAGACACACTGTGTGATCAAAAAGGGGGCAAAGGCAGTTTTTAGAAGTTTAATCACCAAAAATAATTACCTCAGAGGCACCCCTGCATCTTGCCCCCCTCCAACCCCCCGGCCCCTACCCCCTTGGAGCGGCTAGCAGGGGAAAAGCAAACTCACCGAGGTTTGTTATAAAAACAGTCGAGACCCACACACGTCCAAGAGCTGAACCCTGAGGACCTCCAGAAATAACCCCTCTCAGGGCGGGGCTGCACAGCATCATGTGACCACCACAGACCACTCTCTCCAAACAAGCGCAGTATAAATACAGTAGCCCGGCCACAGACCTGTGTTTGTGAGTGTATGTGTGTATGTGTGTGTGTGTGTGTGTATGTGTGCGCGCATGTATGCGTAAGTGTGTATTTGTCTGTGCGTACATTTTGTGTGGGGTCCACATGTTTTTAGATGTGTGTGATTGTACTGTATGATTTGCAGTGTGTCTGTGTGTGTGTGTGTGTGTGTGTGGTGTGTGTGTGTGCGTGCATGTCTGGTGTTTGTGTGCACTATAGCACTATTTGTGTGAAAGACAGGAAGAAAGGAGTGCGTGTGTGAGAGAGAAGGAGAGAAAGAGGGTGTATGTGTGTGTGTACCATGTGAGGAAGAAGTGTTTTAAAGAGCATAGAAAAGAGGGATGGAAGGAAGGTAGTAACAGAGGAAGGGCAGGAAAGGAGAGAGAGAGAGAGAATGTGAGGAGTGAGAGAGAGAGAGTGAGAGAATGTGAGGAGTGAGAGAGAGAGAGAGAGAGAGAGAGAGAAATGAATAGAACGCTTTGTAACCTCCGTGAGTTCTCAGAGAAATTGACAGGAGTTCTGCCTGCCCCCCCTCCACACTCTCACACACACTACAGTTTACCAAGGCAGGTGGCCAAAACACACACATCACACACATACACTCACACACAAACAAACACACAAACAACAACAAAAACATAAACACACAACACACACACATCACACACATACACCACACACACACACACACACACAACACACACACATATACACACATACAACACACACATAAACACATACATGATGGTGGGTAGAGTGCATATTATGCGCTGCAACGTGTACTGATACTCGTGGGGAGTGTTTTAGTGCAAGTCTGATCTCATGTGCATGCGTGTGTGTGTGTGTGTGTGTGTGTGTGTAAGGGAGTCTGTTGGTAAAGAAATAGCAGGAGTAGTTGTGTTGGGGGGGCGGTACAAGGGTTTGCGCTGTTGTGTACTAAAGACTTTCGTACTCATCTTTCAATCCCTCTCTCTCCTCTCTCTCTCTCTCGCTCTGTTCTGTACACTTCTGTTTTAGTGTATTTCCAGTGGGGCAATAAAGATGAGTTTTGTGTGTGTGTGTGTGTGTGTGTGTGTGTGTGTGTCTGTCTGTTGGTAAGGAAATAGCATGAGTAGTTGTGAGCTCATAGCTTTTCCATGCACAGATGAAGTTTTGTTTTGTGCTTCAGATACCCATGTGTGTGTATGAATATAAGTGAGGATATTTATGGCTACTTACGCAGTGTGTTTACAGAATATCATACTGTGTGTCAGTAGTTTATACACACACACACATACACACACACAATTTCATATGTGTGTGGACATTTATGTGTTTGTATATATGTATGTATGTGTGTGAGGAGAGAGAGAGGGGGAGAGAGAGAGAGTCTGTGTGTTTATGTGTGTGTGTGTGTGTGTGTGTTTGTAAAGTAAAGGGGAGGAAGAAGTGGGATCCCATTGCAGTAATCCTGTTTTTGGAGGGAAATGACTTTGGCGTTCACCTCTCCGTCAACCCACCCTAAACATTCATGCACAAACAAATGCCCACACCCACAAACACCCACCCACACACACGTACACACACGTACACATACAAACCCACACACACAATCACATGCATACACACACAGACACATACAAACCCACACACACAATCACATGCATACACACACATACACACACACAAACACATATACAAACACACACACTGGGTGTAGGGGAAAGGCAGTGAAAGTTTGCCTTTCTTCTTCTTTGTGTCCATGTTTGACACGATGCTGATATGCCTCCTACTGTGACATAAGTGTCTTCTCTCAGATGGAATTACCTGCACAGCCTGGGCTTTTGCAAACAAACGCAGCACCTTTTGCAGGACGCTTCTGTTTGTGAAGTTTCTAGCCATTTCTCTCTGTGGGTAGTGTGAGTAGACAGTGTGCTAGAGAACAACACTCTGTACGATTCATTCTACTGAATATTTAATGACCGGTTTTGTATGCTTTTACTAGCCTTTGTACACCAAACTTTCAGTCATTACAGTGATAGATTGATAACCCATTCCAGATGGGTTTTATTTGCAGTCTTGTTTTGGTTACAATTACCTTCTGATACAGCTTCAGCGCTCAAGTCAGTGTGGATGTACGGATACAGATGTACTCTTTGACTGTGACACCTCAGTGACCAGTGCTCTGTCTCTTCAGAACCTCCAATGGCAAAGAGTATGTTGCTCAGGTAACAGAGCGCACGACTGCCAGGAAAATATATGATGCTGCAAAGAAGCAAGGCAAGACAGCTGGCCTGGTTGCCACCAAGTATGTGAGACTCCTCTGAATCCTCCATCTTGTTTGGATGTCACGTGTGTTCAACATAAACACTGTTTATGCGTTAAATATAAACTCTGTTTTAGCCATATGCAACACCCTGTGAGCATATATGCTTTCTGTTTAAGCCTGTAACCTTTGTGTGTGTGTGTGTGTGTGTGTGTGTGTGTGTGTGTCTAGAGAGCGTGAGATGGAGAAGTTCAGAGTGGCGGTCAGTGTGCCGTCTGGAGCGCGCATGTCTTTCACCCTGGTCTACGAGGAGCTGTTGTCACGGCGACTGGGTCGTTACGAACTGGCCCTGGGGTTGCGTCTGGGTCAGCCGGTTCTGAACCTCACGGTGGACGTCAGCATCGGCGAGCCCAGCGGAATCAGCTTTATCAAGGCCCAGCCACTGCGCACCAGCCGACTGCTCACTAAGACAGGTCTACACACACACACACACACACACACACATACACACACACACACACACACACACACACACACACACACAGTGGTGCCGATGGTAGTACAGGAGGTAGAGGTGTCATTTGGTAACTAGAGGGTCGCATGTTTGAGCCCGGCTCCACCTGACCCCATCACACCCAAAACTGCTCCCGGTTGGCTTCCAGTTGGCACTCTGCATGGCAGCCTCCATCACTGCTGTGGTGGTAGCGTAGTGGTTAAGGAACCTCGCTAGCGTGTAAGTAGCCTGAAAAGTTGTGGGTTCGAATCCCTGCTGCCACCGTTGTGACCTTGAGCAAGGCACTTAACCCTAAGTTGCTCTAGGGGAGACTGGCCCGGATCAATTGATAGTTGATGAGTTGTAAGTCGCTTTGGATAAAAGCGTCTGCTAAATGCATAAATGTAAATGCTGTGTGATGGGTGAATGTGAGGCAAATTGTAAAGTGTGTTAAGTGCTCGAAGGAGTTGAAAAGCACTATTTGAACGTAGTCCATTTACTATTACACACACACACACACACTCGTCCTCTCCCCTGTGTGTTTTCCCAGGTGATGGTGAGGCTCCTGCCAGCACACAGGTGTCTCAGAGTACCCACTGCGCCCGTGTGCGCTACACCCCCACCCTCCAGCAGCAGCTCAACTCCAACCCTAAAGGCCTCAATGCTGACTACATCATCCAGTACGACAGCCAGCACAATGACCTGATGGGAGACATCCAGGTGCGCACACACACACACACACATACACACAAATTACAGTACACACACATACTCACATACATACACACACACATACACATATACGTACACATACACACACACGCATTACAGTACACACACACACACACACACACACACACACACATACACATACACACATTACAGTACATACACATACTCACACACACACACAAAACACACATACACATTACAGTACACACACATACTCACACACATACACACACACACACACACACACACACACACACACAAGCACTCTTAGGTATCACTTTACTGTGGATTGTCAGTGTGCTATCTTGGATAGAATGATTGAAGTGTTACAGTCTGGGGTTAAGTAGTATGCCAATTTTGCCATCATTTATTTTCAAGAAAAAATGGCTTTACCTTAGTCACTAAAGTAAATATTCCATCAAGATATCCAAATGATGGGCAATGATGGGCACTAACGTCACTTCTCAGTGTTAACTATTCCCCATAAATACCTGCCTTGCACTGTAATACTGCTCCTGTTCTCATCACACTTTTCAAGCTGCAGTTGATGCATCCGTGTGCTGGGTCTCTGTCTCCTGCATCAGTGTGCTGGGTCTCTGTGTCCTGCAGGTGCATGATGGCTATTTTGTCCATTACTTTGCTCCGCGAGATCTTCCTGTTGTGCCCAAAGATGTCATATTTGTCATAGACATCAGCGGCTCAATGATCGGAACGAAGATGAAGCAGGTATTGCTCTCCCAGCTGCTGTGTGTTTTGTGTGCGTGCATGTGTGTGTGTTTGTGTGTATGTGTGTTTGTGTTTGTCTGTGTGCCAGAACTGATGTGCTGTAATACATTGTGTGTGTGTGTGTGTGTGTGTGTGTGTGTGGTGTGTGTGTGTGTGTGTGTGTGTGTCTATGTGCCAAAACGTGCCGGAACTGATGTGCTGTAATGTTTGTGTGTGTGTGTGTGTGTGTGTCAGACGAAGCAGGCCATGTTCACCATCCTAGCAGAGCTGCGTGAGGGAGACTTCTTCAACATTATCACCTTCTCAGACAAAGTGCAGACGTGGAAGAGGGGCCGCACCGTGCAGGCTACACGCCACAACATCCGCGAGGCCAAAGAGTTCATCAGGAAGACCAACGCTGAGGGCTGTGAGTCCCACTGTTGTTGATCTACTGTGTGTGGGGATTAATACAGAAATTATAAATAATTATTATAATGTGAAAAAATAGGTTATTAATATTGAGATAAAATAAGGAATTCAAGCAATGACATGTCTGTTCAGCAATCATGTTTCTACACACTGACGCACACACAAAACCTCCATTACAAACAACTTCCAGTACATTTTCAACTACCCGTGTATCCCACAATTCTTTTTTCTTGATGAAATTTCTCTCTCTCCTTCTCTCTCTCTTTCTCGTGAATGCATTGTGTCTCTCTCTCTCTCATGAACGTGTTGTCTCTCTCTCTCTCTTTCTCTCTCTCTTGTGAATGTGTTGTGTCTCTCCCTCTCTCTCTGTCTCTGAAGGGACCAACACTGATGCGGCTCTGAATGTGAATGTGTTGTCTCTCCCTCTCTCTTTTTCTCGTAAATGTGTTGTGTCTCTCCCTCTCATGAACGTGTTGTCTCTCTCCTCTCTCTCTCTCTTGTGAATGTTGTGTCTCTCCCTCTCTCTCTGTCTCTGAAGGGACCAACATCAATGCGGCTCTCCTGTCTGCTGCTCAGCTGCTAAACCCCACCTCTCCCTCTCCCGCGTCCCGCTCACCCCGTTCCTCCCGTCGCGTGCCTCTCGTCATCTTCCTCACCGACGGCGAGGCCACCATCGGCGAGACGGCCGGGGACGCCATCCTCCGCAACGCGCAGGCCGCCCTGGGCTCAGCGACGCTCTTCGGCCTGGCGTTCGGCGATGACGCCGACTACCCGCTGCTGAGGCGCCTGTCGCTGGAGAATCGTGGCATGGCGCGCATGGTGCATGAGGACGCAGATGCAGCGCTGCAGCTCACGGGCTTCTACAAGGAGGTGGCCAGTCCTCTGCTCTCTGACGTCCAGCTGGCCTACCTCGAGCCCCGGGCCGAGCAGCTCACACGCACCCTCTTCCCACACTACTTCCAGGTACTGGATGGCTGATCCATAAAAGATATATATATCTCAATATTCAGAAGAATAGTGATACCGTGAGGCACAATATAACAAAAGTGTTATTATTTGTTATTAAATGTTGTTATTTGTAAATGTTATTAAATGTAACTATTAGTATTCACTAATGTTAACCCATGACACTATTGTCTACCAATACAACAATACTGGCCATGAATAGGAATAGTAGTTTAAATACCTGGTTATTCAAATGTTAAATATGCCTACATGCTTCCTTACCTGTAAATGCATGCAAGTTCCACACCCAGCTATGCAAAAACATGATATCATAACATGACCAATAATTCAATATGACAATATGACTTATTCTATCCAGAAGAATTCTATCAGCGCACATGTGATACAGAATATGCAGTGCATGATGGGATATGACACTGCTCTTTTTCCAGGGGTCAGAGCTGGTGGTGGTGGGGCGCCTGAAGCGCAGTGCCCAGCAGGTGAAAGTGGCACTGTCGGCCAACGACGCCAAGCGCAAGATGCGCGTGGAGCGTGAGCTGGAGCCACCAGTGCTGACGCCCAGCAGCGGAGAGGCATCTGCGGGAGGCCCCACCTGCCCGGGCGTGGGGCCCGGCGGGGCCAGTTTCGTGCGAAGGCTGTGGGCCTACTTCACCATCAAAGAGCTTCTCCTGGCGCGCACCAACAGCAGCGAGGTGGGCATGCAGCGTCTGCTCACCGATAAGGCCACCAACCTCTCGCTGGCATACAACTTCGTGACCCCCGTCACCTCGCTGGTGGTGGTCAAGCCAGGTGCGGACGAAGCACCTACAACCACACCCAAGCCAACCACGTCAGCGTCCACATCCTCATCTTCTGTCACAACCACACCTACAAGCAGCACTCCTGCCACTCCCTCTGGTCGCACCACCACGACCACACAGAGCCCCTCACAGGGCCGTAGCTCCAGCACCAGTCCCAAAGCCTCCAACAAGCAGCCTCCTCGCCCCACCCTCACCCTGCCTCCCCGGCCTCAGCCACCCCCAGGGGGCCTCCACACCACCGGACGCCCCTCAGGCCCTGCTGCCCCTCCTGCTGCCCCCCCATCCGCTCCCCTTTCTCCTCGGAGGACCACCACCACCGCCACCACCACTACCCTTCCCAGCAGCCCTGCCCTCTCCAGCAAGCCCACTACCAGCGCAGCACTCGCCTCCCTGGTAAAAACGACCACCCTTCCCCCGAGCACCACCTCTGCCCCAGACAAAACCACAGCTGCCTCCAGCTCAGCTTCTGTGCCTGTGAGGGACTCATCCACCATGGGCCCTGATGAGGGCACTATGGCTGACGTGGACCCCCAGCAGCCCCTCGCAGCTCAGCCTTCATCCGCGGAGAACTTCCCCGGCATTGACCTGACGCTGGTGGCTGCCACCTTCATGCCAATGCCAGGGGTCACGGATGCCCCCAAACCGTGGGAGGCTGCTGGACTTTTAGGTAAGTGAGTAGACCTTCTGTAGATCTTAGAGATTCTATGTTGAGTGTTTGTGTATCTCCTCAAGTGTGTTTGGTAAATAGCATATTGCTAAATCTATACAAAGCATCTTCTATCCCCCTGTGATTTCTGTATTTTGGATATGGTCCCTGTAAGTAAACAAACTAAATAAAAGTTAAAAAAAAAACAAAATCTGTATGGGATGTGTACGAGTTTCCTCTGAGAGGGATGTGTTTTTCTGCAAAGATCGCTCTGAAGACTGAAGCGACCATGTTGTCTCTCTCCCACAGATGTCTCCAGTGCAATCCAGGTGCAGGAGAAAGGTGAATGCTGCCATATTTACATCATATGAAAAATTAAATGCTGATGTGGTGAGTGGTTCCTTTGCATTAATGTTTTCTTTTCTCTTTGTGCAGACATTGACCAGCTCAAAGGTAGGTAACACTCTAAAGTGAAACACTCTCATAGAATTTGAGAATGTTATGAATTTGGAAAACTTGTAAGGAAATGTGATATTTTTTCTGTTTTTTTTTACAATCTTTTTTTAAAGATTATGAAGCTACCTATGACTATGATTATGACTACGACCACCACCATGAAGTTGGTTTTGAGTCCTGTAAGTACCAAATATATTGATATATAAGCAGAAGAATATGAATGGAGTACACTTTGCATTTATGGTGGAATGATGGTCAGAGGAACTGAGAAACACTGAACCTCAACACTCCATTTCTTCTTCTCTAAAGGCCACTATACTTGTGGTTGATAAACATTATCTGTTGCTGTGCCGTGTCAGTGCGCGCTTGAGACCTGCCTACATAAATCTGTTTGCCTAGCTGCTTGAGTGAAATATACCTTTGAATGAATGGTGCAACTTCCTGAACAAATCTCTCTCTGTTCCCTCTGTGTGTGTGTGTGTGTTAGGGGACCAGAACGCCTCCCTGGGTGAGTGTGTGTGAGATACGGCCCTCTCCTGCTGCGCCCCCTAGTCATTGCTCTGCTGTTTACCCATCAAGCACACATCACACATGAAATTCTACAATTTTCTAAAGCTACACTGTGGACCTGATGATGAATCAGTAACACATGTTGTTTAATGAACCCAATAATTCATAATTATTAATTAGTGAACCCAATTATTGAACTAAATATCAGGAAACAGTATTTCTTCTTGTATTTATTTTTTTTTCATATATGTATAAGGATGGATGTGAAGCATGTATTCAGATACATTGTTATGACATAAATAGTAATTGCTATATTGCTATATTGAAGCATGTATTCAAATGCATTGTTCTGACTTAAACATTAGTTGCTATATTGTAGTCAATTGCACTGTTGCAGTGCTTGTGGAAGTGCTTGTAATCTAATGTTGACAATGGCCTTAATGACACTTATTGACTGATCCGCAGACAGCCCAACTACTATCAGCTCTGTCAGAGTTTTCTCATCCTCAGGTAAAACACACACACACACACACACACACACACACACACACAGAGACACATTTACACAGATGTAAGTGTGTGTTGAATGAGGTCTTTGCTGTGTGCTATTGCAGTGGATGGAGATCCCCATTTTGTAGTGCAGCTTCCTAAGCTGCAGCAGAATCTGTGTTTCACCATTGATGGTAATCCCAGTGATGTGCTGAGACTGGTGGAGGACCCAGAGAGAGGTCAGAGTGAATGCTGACACACACACACACACACTGGCACACATGCTCACACATATACACACACAGGCACACATGCTCACACACACACACACGCACACACACACACACAACACACAAACACAGCGTTGAAGTGAGCCAAGCTGACATGATCAGTGTTATTCCCATTCCCAGACATTATTGTGGATGGACGCCTCTTCCTGGCCCCCTCCAAACAGGGTGTGGAGGACCGCACACGCACCTACTTCGACCAGATCACCATGGCGACGGCAGGCTTCTTCCTCACCATGACGATGGACCACGTGGCGATCGAAAAGGACGAGCTTGTGATCCTGCCAACCAATCAGTCGGGTTCTGTAACACGCCCAGGCCTGCGGGTCATCTTGGATACCCATGAGGGATGCTGGGTAGAACTGGGTGGAGATGTGCGTTTCCTGGTGCTCTTCCATCACTACCATCATCCCAGCTACCTGCAGATGCCCCATCTGGGCTTCTACATCGCTGACGGGCGGGGCCTCTCCTCACTCACGCAAGGGCTGCTGGGTAAGAACTTCTTGGCTTGCATTTCATTGGAATATTACTGCTTCCAGTGCCTCCATGGTTTGAAGTTACTGTGACTGCATATTCTGCATACTGACTGCATATTCACTTAGTTATCTTGAGTCAGTCATCCATGTGTGAAATATAGGCGACCATCAGCAAATTGCATATTGGGTGGTGTGTCCACAGGGTTTCAATGTATTGTGATATGTATGCGTATGTGTTCTTTGTGTGCAGTAACTCCAAATCCAGTGGTTCAGTCACAGTTTAAATTCATATGTCTGATTCTGCTCTAGTATGTGAAAGACAAGTACATACATATCTTAACCTATCTGACAATAAGGAAGGAAGGTTGGGAGTAATACTTTGTTTACTCTGTAATATTTTGTAATACTCTGTCTCCCAGTAACTCTATGCTCCACTCTCTTGCTTTCCTAACCCCCAAGGCCAGTTCCAGCACATGCACCTGGAGGTGGTGCCGCTAGGGAGGAATGACCCCGACATATCCCAGCGGAGGCACCCGAGGCCAGGGCTGGCAGCAGCGGAGCATGCCGGAGAGCCCCTGGGTCTCCTGAAGCAGGGTGATTTGTTGCTGGCTGTCGCCCTGCAAGACAAGCGGCTGAAGGACTCGGTGGGCAGACGCCACGCTGCCCAGTGCTGGGTGCTGCCCAAGCCGCAGGTGGAGAGGCTCCTGGGGCACTCGTATGACAGCTATGTGGTAGCGCATGGGTAAGGAGGAGCCAGTCACATGGGCGCGAGCCGACAAAGCACAGGCTACAGGCGGGGGGTGGTTGAGGGGAGGGCACCAAAGATGACCATATGAAAGGACACTGGGACATTACAGTGCTCATGGACACACATGCTGCTCATACACAAAGAAACTATGAATCCTCTCCTCCATGACACCAAAAAGATTGAATGCCCACAAAGGATGAGAGAGAGATAGAGAGAGAAAGAAAGAGAGAAATGACAATCTTAGGGAAGTTAGTGATGTCATGGGTGTACTTAGTACTTCGGATAGCTCAGATAAGCTTTGTCTGTTGCCATGGAGAAGGAGAGGAAGGAAAGAGAGTAGTTCAGAAGCCAGTATTGCGACTTACAACAGTCTTGCCATACAGAAACATGTCAGCTCTTACGCTGAGCTCAATTGTGTTTTCTAGAAGAGTTTAAAGGGAAACAAGTCAGTGTTAAAATGCTATTATTTTGCTCCTAAAGGGGTTTTAGAAGAAACTGAATCAGTAAGAACTCTTTATTTCTCGGAAACAAAGACAAGACTGTTGTAAATACTTTCCTCTGAGAGATCTGACTTAACAATCTAACGTTACACATCTCCACATCTTCACTAGCTATCTATCAGTTTGGATTTGTAATGTCAGTGTTATTGACTACGTCTGCATTCATGTGTATATGTATGTTCTCAAGGAAACGAAGAGTATTATTATCATTTTAACTGATTCCAAATATCTTAGACTGCCTTCTAGCACAGACAGATCGCTTTCATAAATCCAAAGGTGTCAGTTCAAGTCCAAAAAGAAATACACGTCCTACCAAATGTCTTTGGAACATTTATATTTAACATTTATAAAGGATCTGTTTCCATATTCTGTATTTTCATCATTATTGTTTCTTTGGTCAATTTAATTTATTTCTCCACTGGGCACTAACAATATAAAAACTTCAAATGAACGTAACCGTGATCTAATTTTGAGACACATCAATTTTGAGATGATCAGATATGAAAAACTCAATGGAATTATATGTTCCCACCCACACGAAACTCACTCAACAGCACGGGAATAAAAAAAACACAGCATACAACATGCTATTTTAATTGTTTAATTTAAATAAATAAACTCATTGAGGAGAGACAATATAGTAGTGAGAGGCCTCCCTAACATATGGCAGCTAAGCCTGTCAGGTTAGAACGATTACTTCTTGCTCCAAACAAAACCAGTTATCACTATCATTACTCCAAGGTGAGCTGTGAAAGAGATTAAAGAACAATTCTGAGGCCACAGAGTTCCACAGGAAACATTTCAAGAGGAAGTGTGTGTATTTTGTGTGAGGCAATGACAGACACATTGATGCTAAATGCATGTAGGAAGCAAGGCTGGCGAGTAAGAGCTCAAGTACCTAATGAGAGGGAAAACTTGCATATCGTGTTTTAAAAAGCAGTGATGAACCAAAAGAGTCCTCCAGGCTGCACGAGCACTAGTCTTTCTTATACACACACACACACACACACACACACACAGAGGCAGAAGGAGGGCAGAGGGCAACAGACCAGATAGTGTACAGAGTGCTATGATGACCAATGGCTGGGCCATTGTATGAGTGCAGTGTGTGTGAGACAAGAGTGAGGAAAGCTGTCTCGTGGCAGGTGTCTGAGAGAGAAGGGTGGGGGCACTGGCATCACTAGCGCTTCTAGAACATTCCATCTCGTCACCCAAATGGAAATCCAGCCCTGCGGACCACAGCTCTTGTGGAATCTCATAATGACCTGAATCTTAAACCCCCTCTTTGCCAACCTCCAATGTTTCTATGGGATCCAGTCTGAACCATCAACAGCCCCCCATCCCCACCCTCACCCCCACCTTCAGCACCTCCTTCTTTACTGCTCATCTTCACCAAACACATCGTTTTGTTTACGCTTCATATTCTCAAAGTCAAAGTCAGTGCCCGTCATGCGCTTGTAGATGTCCTTGATGTCGTTGCAAGTGGTCTCGAAGTGGGTTGTGGCGTCGTAAGACCGCGAGGCAAAGATCTGCCAAGTAAACACATGAAGGATTCTGGAATACTACTTCTAGAATGATCGCTGTTCTGGAATCAGTATGTGTTCCTGTTATTCAGAGTGCCTGAATCCCAGTGTTGACCCTGAACCATCAAAAACTTACACTGCCTTCAATCAGCCAATCATGAAGAATATTCATGCCAGTTCAGCCTTTGAGGGTTCAGGGATTAGGGGTTGGGGGAATTTAACCCATATCTTACTCTTTCAAACACTTCCTTCTGTTTATTGTTTCTCTGTTTACTGTCTCTTACCCTAGGGTTATACTGAATATGTTACAGAAGCATTCACATCCAGCAAGTCACGTCAAAATGTATTTAGAAGACTGGTCTATTTTTTTTTAAATGTCCACTGCACTGTCGCATCTGGTGTTGCCAGTTCCACTGATTATAGTGGAAGCTAACGCCTGTAACATATCTGGTGTACAGTACATGTGGTTCACTGTTTTCCTGTAAGTCATCTGAAACTAAGGCTGAGCAATTAATTAATGAAATGAATTGATCAGTCGAGATTATGACTCCAGCAATGTTAAGGGTACAAGTGAATAGTATTGATTATTATCAGAGAAGGACAGCACCAGCTTAAGAGAGTAAAAGTCATGCTATGTATTCCCTCTGTCTGTGCAGTTGCAGTAACACACACGATCATTATTTGACTGAAATACATAACCAGATTACACTCATTTGTTTTTCAGTTCAATTATGGGAAAATTAGAACTTTTTTCTAATTATGTGAAAAGCTGCATATTTTTAAATTTAGAGAACTGATAAATATTCAAAAATACTTTCTTATGGACTCACCTGACTTTCGGTTCCATCCTCTGTAGGCTCATAGAGATCACTGATGGCTACAAATCTGTGGACCCACCCACCCACACACACACACACACACACACACACACACTGCAGTTTAATAACACAATAATTGCAATTAAAAAATACAGTATAGCACGTGGTTGTGTTTGTGCGTGAGAAAGAGAGAGAGTGTGTATGTGTGTGTGAGTGTGTTTGTGTTTGTGTATACAGCATGTGTGTGAATGTGTGTGGGCATGTGTGTATGTGTGTGTGTGTGTGTGTGTGTGTGTGTTACAGAACTGACTTCTCGTCAATGGGCTTTAGCAACTCTAGGGCTGGCTCCACCTCAGCCATGGGGTTTTCTGTCTCCACGGTGGTGCTCACGATGGCAATGTACTTCCCTTGAGCTGCCACGTTATGTGCATATGAGATCATACACACATAGATATCTGGAAGAAGAGATCACATCAGTAAACACAGTTTTTACTTTGCCTGTGTCCACAATTCAGAATAAATACACATAAGGACGCAAATTTACCAGCTGCAACAGTTCAGGTCAGACATGAATCAGTCATACGACTCCGACATTAACCAAAGCAGCAACAGTTCGGGTCAGACATGAATCAGTCATACGACTCTGACATTAACCAAAGCAGCAACAGTTCAGTTCATCAGGTATTATGGATATATATATATATATATATACACAGCACCTTCTTTTCCAAATATGGCAACTTTCAATTATGGATAATATTGAACACACACACACACACACACACACTCACACACACGTCATGGGTATACAAGATCATACTCATGTACGTATCTCACAGATATCACAATAAACACATACACACAAACATCATATACATATAAACTTTACTGTATATAAACATACATAACTATTTAAAGAAAATCTGATGCTACGTCTTGCTTCAATCACAACATTATGTCCAGTGGACATGAAAGACAAAGTCTGATGAATATTCCATCCTTCATATAATGCTCAACCTGACAGACACTACCAGTGACAGACACCACCAGCAGCCCAGAGAACAGGTTCAGTGGTCAGACAGACACCACCAGCAACCCAGAGAACAGGTTCAGTGGTCAGACAGACACCACCAGCAGCCCAGAGAACAGGTTCAGTGGTCAGACAGACACCACCAGCAACCCAGAGAACAGGTTCAGTGGTCAGACAGACACCACTAGCAACCCAGAGAGCAGGTGGTGGGCTGTGGAGTTCACCTGAGTTGCGGTTGACCTGGTTCTGTGGGATAATGATCTGGCAGGAGTTGGCCTCATTGGTGTTTTCAATGGGATGGCTGAGGACGCAGATGATACGGATCACCTGACCCACCTTCTGGACACGCTCTGGGATGTAGCTGGGATCACAGATGAGCTGCTTGCAGCGTGCCACCTAGTGGCCACAGGGGGAAAATGCATCAACAAAAAGAAACATCACAAATGGCTGTTGTGTGGAGAGTGTACACCTACTGACTACACAGTGCCACCTGCAGGCAGATTGGAGTCGACACATCATCAGAGCTGAGTGAAGTTTTTCTTACCTCACCCTCGGACTTGACACCCACCACATGGCCACCTTCCATTACAATTTCCTCCACCGGTTTGTTAAGCATGTAGGTCCCTCCATAGATTGCACTTAACCTGATCAGACACACCAGAACAAACTAGAGACAAACCTACTTTTACACACAGCCACTGACCTGAGCAATTACGAGATCATTGTTTACCTAATCCAACATAGGATAAGCTTAAAGTGATTATTTGCTGTAACTAGTTGTTTTAGTTATGCACTACTTGTTTAGGAGGGGCAACATTTGGCTATTGCCCATTTTACATCAGAAATAACCAAACTAATTCAAACAACAAAGTAAATAATCTAATCTTGTGCAATAATGGTATGTATCTCAATTTAAATTAAAACTTAAAAGGAAAAGTAAAAAAAAAGACAAATTCTAGAACTCATTTTATTTTCAGCAACAAGAGCTAAACTCTTCTGGCTCTAGTCGGTTTAGGGGACTGTCTACAGTATGTGTCTACATAAGGTATGTGTAGAAGGAGAAAGGTGGTGCGCTGGTGTGACCAAACCTGGCAAAGCCCTGTGGAAGTTCTCCCAAACCATACAGTGGATATAGATAGGGGCTCTTCCCGTAGCGAGCCAGAGACTCACTGTACAGCTTGATACGATTGATGGTCTCCAGACACGGCTGATCAAGATATCTAAGAGCAAGGACAGAAAGAAAAAGAAAGAAAGAAAAGGAGAGATTGACTACAGCCTTCTTTGTTAAAACTGCAAAGATGACTCCACAAGCCATGAAGAAAAGAAGTAGACCAAAATAATACAGCATTAAGCACTATACAGCCTTACTCGTCTGTTCGATAGAGAGCCAGGGCATGACCTGTGAAGTCTTTGACATCATCACCGAGGTCAAATTTCTTGTACACCTCTCCCATTGTGGTGGTTTTGGGATCAATCCCTTCAAAGGTTTTGGGGTCGTTCTCATCGAAGTTGGCCACATAGACCAGGAACTTCCGGAACCGTCTCTTCTCAAACATTCCCATCAGGTCTACAAGGGAAAAAAAGACATTTAAGGTTCTGTACAGAATATTAAATCACTTGACAAAATCAATATCAAGTTTGTTTGATGAGTTGATTACTTGATGCAAGTGCCTCTGCTTCGGTTGAGGGGACCTTATAGATTTTTCCACCCTTATACACAAAACTGCCTTCCACCACTTTGAAATCCAGATATCTGGTCACTTCTGTGTACAGCAGCATCTTGACGAGTTGGCCTGGAAAGTGGACAGAGAATTTCTCAATTATGGTTGCATCTCAAAAAAAAAAAAAAAAACATCATTCATTCACTCATTTTGCCAGACTGTGCATTGATAGCATTTTTTTGTTGGAACTAAAAACTAGCTAAGTAAATAGCTACAGCTATAGGTCACCATTTGCCATAAGAAATTTTGGGACCAAGTCCACGTTCCAGTCCCTTCCTCTTCCCATGGACTCTGGGGGGCTGTCTGGTAGGTCAAAGCGCTTGTACAGCTGGGGAAGAATCACATAGACAAGAATGCAACTAAGTCACAAAGATTTGACATATTCTTAAAACATTTTGAAATATTATTGCAATGTGGACATCCCACTGTAGTACTAGCCTATATGACAACCCTGATCTGTCAAGACAAATGACCAGCGATGCCACATGAAAGAAAAGTTTGTGATGTGCTATTCCAGCGACCTAAAGGGAGTTGTCTGAGTGAGAGTGCGACGTGAAGACACCTAGTGAAGGTGCCAGCTCTGGCCTGTACCTCCTCCAGAGGCGTGATAGAGGAGCTCTCTCCCCCGTAGTATGGGTTCCTATCCATGTGCAGAACCTTTTTCCCATTCACAGACATGATCCCAGAGAGAATGCACTCCTGCCCAATACACAAGCAAGAGAAGAACAATACATTATTCATACATAAAAACACCAGCTTCAGGCCCTAGAAAATACTTCAGATCTTCAAGACATGGGAAGTACATTTCAATGCCATTGGCTCAGTTGAAGCAGGGGATTTACATTTACAGTGGTAGGCTATGGCATTGTATGTTGTCATGCCATAGTCTGGTTTGTAAGGCTAGTCATGCCACTCATGTGCACAACTATGTGACATTCTTAAGTGGCAGCAAAATGCGGGCACATCACCTACACAATTTTTTGCCAGAAATGTTCCTAGTTCAAGCCAAATGAAAAATGACAACAATAATAATATATTTATTACTATGATATTATTTATTTATTTATTTTACCACGGACTTCTGCCATTCTAACCTATTGCATTTTTAGTGGGACTGCACGCCCAAACACAAAAAGACCACGCTATTGACAATTGACACAATTATGCATCAGTGAGGAAAACTGTGGGGATATTCCAGTCAGACAAAGGCTACAACCCTGTTACCTGAAGCCTTTCGTTAACATGAAACCCTTTTCTGATAAGAACAGCAATTAATTTTTAATTAGGTTTACTGCCGCCTTCAACCAACAAATAAGGCCTCGGTAAATATGGGTGCGAGTCGTCTTCTAGGAAGCCCTGAAAAAAAAAGGTAGATGCGCGGTTAGGCCACCATGACGAATGATTTTGAGATCTGGGAAAATGCTGGCTCATCATGCCTGCGCATCAGTGCCGACATGCTCCTTACGACCGCTCCTCTTATCCCGCTGCTAGAGGCCCAGACGTCTAACAACATCCAGGAAAGCACTCAACGACCAAATAAATATGATCACAATATCAATGACACATCACTGCATGATACTAAAGACGACATACTCACCGTAAGTCCAGTTCCTAGGACGATCACATCATATTCCTCATCCATGTTGGTTCCAGTCTCGTTTTTCTTAGCAACTTAATTTACTAAAATGAATCCCAATATACAACAAATCCTTTTTGTGATGTAATCTTCTACTTTCGAGTATTCGCTCAGTCTCTTTTCACGGAGCAACTACAAGGAAGCATTAATCGTTTTATTAGGCCTTTTAAATTGATGTAACATGCATTTAGTGATGGGAGTTACCAGCGGCTGCTGAGGACACCCAAAGATGGCCCGAACCGAGCAACCATTGCAATCAACTCCGATGCGCCCGCGTCATAAAATAGTGCATAACAAGTGTTCACGAAATTGTCCCTCCTTCTTATAATACTAAGGAGTGGACGCTGTCCAAAATGCCCTATAAATATGCCGTTTGTTTTCAGTAGCACACCGCCTGCTACTGTCTGGAAAATACAAACTATCAAAAAAAGAAACAACAACAACAACCTCGGGCATCACACAATGTTTCCACTTTCACTGTTGACAGTGATATCAATCCGCCTGCAACATTGGTGATTCGGCTATGAGGCAGCAGCAGTCACACAGGTGCGGTGAGCCGAGCGGGGCATGTTCAAGCCCGATATGCCTACTATTTTGCGCTAGGCAGTGGAGTAGGCACGAGTAGGGATGGTTTAATTACATTCAAACAACTTGTACAGACCTCTGTTCTTGTACATTCTGGAGTTAAACGGATAACCTTAGACGAAAAACATAAACAATAGTCTGTAGTATATTATAAAATTGCAACTTCTCCAGCCAGCAGTGTAAAGAATTTTAGCTCACAAATTTGTCCGACTGTGTCTGCTTAAACTCTGTAGGACTGACAAAATATCATACGTCGTGTGTTCTTCTCTCATATGAAATGCTTGGTTGCTGCTGCCATCATTAAATCTGATGATGTGTTTTACAAAAGTACAAACAGAGCGCTAAGATATGAGACGCTTGAACATACCCCAGGCAAAATGGATCACATGATTGTCTGCTGCTCTTGTTCACGTGACACTGGTAGTGGAACTCGCGGAAGTTCAGCGTTAAACAAGAGTTCTTTCACCATGACACTTTCTCTATTATTATTTTCTTGTTTATTAATTAGCTGCTGTTATGGCCAAGTACCACTGGTTATGTGGGCAAGCGAAGGGTAAGGAATGTGGTTGAACAAAGTGCTGTTTTGGTTCTTGTTGGTATGTATATCAACTGTTAGGGAATGTGTTAGTCAGCTGTTGCTGTAGCTAACGTAAGGTGTTAGTTGTTCTGAAGTCTGTATAATTTCCCTTAACTGTACAGATTGCTTTTGGCCTTCTTCATCATGCCAAATGTATTAGCTTGGTGTCAACTCTAGACTTTTGTCTTTAGATTTGACCACATATATTTGGAGTGTAAAATACGTGTGGACGTAACCTAACCCACTAGGGAATTAACTAATGAGGATATTCAGTAATTAATGTGGATATTCAGTAATTAATGTGGATATTCACGTGTGTGTTTTCTCTTTTGAACACTGCCTTACTCAGAAATGCTCTGCCATCTCTGGACCGTCCTGCTGTTGGCCACATGATGTCGGCACTACAAGTAAAGTCCTATCTGACGTCTGCTCTGGCTACCGCACCGCACACCGTTGTGCTGTTTCTACAAGACAAAGTAAGCATATTTCTAGACTTCAAGACTTTTATTGTCATTGAACAGTTGCCTGTACAACAAAATGAACCAGCAAGGCCACAAAGGTGAAAGGACGAGAAAGCGTAAAAGTGTCAAGTACAAAAAGAGCAATGGAAAGAGGGGGGAATATACAAGGGTATGATAAGTAATGAACATAGAAAAGGGAAAGGCTGTGTATAGAGTCTGTGGGGAATAAAATAGAACTTAGAGGTAGGCAGGGAAGTATTGCATGTTAAGCTGTAGGTACTGCATATGAACATGATCAGCAGTAGAAGTGTGGTTACACTCACTCACTCACTCACTCACTCACTCACTCACTCACTCACACTCAGACACACACACACACACACACACACACACACATACTGTTTTAATCTCACTTGGACTGCTTCCCACCCATGTTATTCTTAAGGTGCTTTTGGTATCTGTGTTTCTTGTTTGGCTTTAGTGTTGCATTTTATAAGCTTGGCAGTGTTTTTACATTTGGGTATCTTTGGGTGTCTTTAAAGTGGGATTAGGCTATAGCCCACTCATGCATGCAGTAGGCCAGATGAGGTTGACTGTTTAGAAGGAGCTGTCATATGAATTTGAGCCACCTGCTTACTTCCCCTTTCCTGTGAGCAAGCAGCTTGCGTTTAGTTTCCAAACATTTGTGGATCCCCAGAATTGCATCAAGTAGTGTCCCCCGACTGAAATTTGGGGAAGTTAGTTATTGTGATTTTCCACCCATCTAGTTGAGCATGGAAGACTTCACAGTGTATGGTGGTGTCTTTGGAGACAAGGAGGATGGAGCCTTCCCCAACTTGCAGGTGAGTCAACAACACTTTGAGCCTCATCATGTGAGAAGTGATGGAAACAAGTGTCTGAGCAAATGACTATGAGACTGTATATGTGCAGGTGGGAGCAGTTGGGAAATATGTTTCATCAGACTGGGCAAAATATGCTCTGGAATGTGTGTGTATGTTATCAGATAGCATTGTGCCTGTGATTGTAAAAAGAGTTGAACAGTATAAAAGGAAATAACATGGCTGTGGAGTCTGATTTCACATCAGACCTTATTTAGCCCACAATCCCAGTTTTTTTTTTTTTTTACCACAGCTTCAAGGCTTCTGTGTGTGTGTTTGTTTTAATCAGGCATATTTGAAGGCAGCCTCCTCCCCACTGGTCCTTCCAAGCTTAGCCAGGGCTGTGCCTGCAGAAGTGCCTGCTCTACTTCAGGAGGCCTTGGGCACCCCTCCACTCTATACAGACCCCTCCAGCCTTGCTCAGCAGAGCCTGCTTACTGCCCCCGCCCTGCTGGTCATTGGGCTGCCCTACAGCTCAGGGTAAAGTGTGTACACACACATGCATGTGTGTGTGTGTGTGTGTGTGTGTGTGTGTATGTACTTGTGTGTGATGAATTTCCATGAGTGGACAATTCTTTAGAGTTCTGTTTTATTCACATTAAAATAGAGTTTTGTCCTGAAATTCCACCTGTTATGTAAATCTCCTGAAAAGGCTTTGGAAATCATGTGTGTGTTGATATTACAGGACTAAGACGAAAGACGTGCTACATCAGAATGGTGAGTACAGTGACAGCTCTGGTCCTTGGCTATTGTTTATGAGTGTCACAGGGATTAGTTGTTGTTGCCAGTGTATTGCCCTTTAATAGTAGTCTATCCTGTGTTTGACCAGATGAGACTATTGGCAAAGTGCTACAGATCATGAAGGACAGAAAAGTGCCATACACAGCCATCTACACTGGTCTGCAGCCCTCACGGGTAGGCAAGGTTAACATGCACACCTTCACCTTTGACCTTTGACTGCTGGCAAGCACACTGTTGCTCTCTTCTGTAACCTAACGCATCCTTTGTCTAGTGTAGGACATATGAACACGTAATTTATATTGTCATTTGCAAGACTCTTTCTACTTGCCTTTGTCTGTATACTCTTATTTCTTTGATATATTTATGTTTTTCATTTCCCTCTTCATCTATCCTCTCCTCCTCTCCTTTTTCCCTTTTCTCCTCTCTTTGATGTATTCAATTCTCAAAATCTTTCCTCACCTCTCCTCTTTATCTCTATCTGACTCCTCAGCTCGTAGATGATTTCTTGGTGATGGGCGCACCGCTGGTGGGCCGCACTTTGCTCCAGTCGGCTGCTGAGACCGTTAAGCCGCCTGTCATGTTCAATAACACCCAGGGCCCCTGCATTCTGCTGTGGGCCGACAACCTTACTGTCAGCTTCCGGCAGGGCTCCCAGTGGACATCCATGGACTTGGCTCCCCTCACCTTCAGCCCCAACATGTCGCTCCAAGGATCCTCGTGTGGCGAGAACTCCTCAGTGTAAGGCCTTAACACCAGAGGACTTCATATTAGAAACAAAGGGGCATAGCCAGGGCATTCCAGGGCATTTTAGTCCATAGCCCTGTTGTTCCCCAGAGGTCACTAAGTGTCGGTAGATAAAAGAGCTAGAAATTTTGGTGAACAGGAGCTAAAGCTAACCAGTGGGGGCAAGGGGGCATTTTCCTTGTTCCATCAGTTGGTCTATGTTTTACCAAATTTTCCCATTTCTTCTACTGACAGCACTCAGTGACCTCAAACACCAAACTGGGTGATGGTAGCATAGTGATTAAGGAACCTTGCTAACATGCTAGTAGCCTGGAAAGTTGTGGGTATAAATCTTGGCTGCCCGTTGTGCCCTTGAGTAAGACACTTAACCCTAAGTTGCTGTATGGGAGACTGACCCTCACAGTCCTGATCAAACACACCTTACAATATCAGAATTATACAGATTGTGGAGTTCATTATGGTATAGACTAAATTGTCTCACTAAAAAGTATCTTGTCTAGAATTAAAACATTTGAAAGTATTTTTACACTACAGGTTCATAGTAGGCAAAAAAACTTTTATTTTGTGGGCTAAAGCTATTGATTGACATCAGTCAGAGTTGTGTGACAGAGTTTTATTGTTGTCTGTTTCAGCCTTGTACTCAATTATGCCAGCGTTCTCAACCTCACTAGCCTTACTCTGACGTAAGTTCTGCCTAACAAAAGTGTGTGTGTGTGTGTGTGCGTGTGTGCGTTTGTGCGTTTGTGTATGTGTGTGTTTGTGCCTCTAGTCTTTCCACATGCACTTCTGCAGACGTTAGCATATACTTCCTGTGTACTTTTGCAGATTTGTGATGACAAAGCGTTACTTCCCCGTGTCTGCACGCAACTGGATGCTGCTGGAACAGGTCAGGCTAGGTTACGATAACGGCCAGACCGCCACCTTCAACGGCAGCAGGGGCATTTACTCGCCAGCCGAGTACTCCTTTCACTGTCAGATGGTCAGCAGCACCAGTGACCCACTGCTGGTACCCTTCAATACATCAGATAACGCCATGTTTTGGAAGATCCAGTTCACTGACTTCCAGGTGAGAGTGAGTGGCACTGGATGTGTCAACAATGTGTCAGTGTACTCTGGGTTTGTATGAAATGCATACAATATCTCTCAAGATATGATGCAGAGACATATTGTAACACCAATATTAAATACATGTCAATACAGTAACACAAGAAGGTAAACGTTATACAAAATGTAAATGTTATACAAACAGTGTACAGTATACAAACAGCATAGTATACTAAAATGATGTCTTGCATTATTTGCTTTAGATCCAAGGCTTTAATGTCACCGGGAACTTTTCCTACGCCAGTGACTGCGCGGGCTTCTTCACGCCGGGCATCTGGATGGGCCTGCTTACCACCCTGCTCTTCATCCTCATCCTCACCTATGGCCTGCACATGCTCACTCAACTCCGCACCATGGACCGCTTCCAGGACCCCAAAGGGCCCAACATCTCAGTGCCCCTCAGCGAGTGATGGCGTAGCCTAGAGTCGGGTAATGTGGCTCTGTGCCCCTCAGTAAAAGACAATGCATGAGCATAACTTGGCACTGCTCTGCTCTGTCTCAGTAACTCTCTTTCTCCCAATGTCCTCCCTAACCGTAAACCCCTAAATCCTCAAAGATTTAACAAGTCAGCCAATTATGAAGTTGATTCATGCCAATTAAGTCTTTGAGGGTGTAGGGATTAGGGATTAGGTAGACATTGAGATTTGTATCCTTGTCATCTCTCTAACAGCCCTTTCATAGATTAGACAATAAGGCTGAAGTTAATGGTTATTTTCAAGTCGGTTTTAATTTGTTGCCTATTTTTTATGATTGATTCATTTTTTACTGATAAAATAGTGAAAAATCCTTTCCTAAAGCCTGTGATTATGTCCACAGATATTACCTAATATCACAATGGATTAAATACAACTCTAAATGTAGTTTAAGATATTAAAATATTAAATATAGTTTAAGGTGCAATTTAGACAATCTTCCTGACCAGCCACACAAACTGATTACCCGATTAAATAAATCTGTGGCAAAATCTGATCAACCAATTAAAATAATGGCAATTAATTGACTAAATGTTTAGCCCTGCATTTTAATTGATTAATTGTTGTAGCCCTACAATGCAAGTTATATGGGTGCAAATGCATCTGTACACAAAGCAACACAAGGAGTGTTTGATGCATTTTCCAGTTGCTAGGTGTGTCATCGAGGCCATGATGTAACATTATACAAATGCACGTGCCATTTCACACATTCTGTGATGGGACCGCATAGTCCATGTTGTCTGTGATGGAGCCTGTAAATATGAGCAAAAGCCTTATGGTCAGGTCACAACTGTTTGTGTGAATTATGAAATGGCCCTATAGTTTTCTCTCTCTTGAGCTCTGGGTTCACTCGGGTTCGTTTCCTGAATGTTGTTTTGCCAGACTCTAAGGTCTAAGGATCATTAGAACCCAAAGCGGTGTTCTCCTGTGGATCATTCCATTCCCCAAACTCCATCCTTTTGTCTCTTCTCTGTCCTCCACCAAATTGCTATTTAATTCATTTCTTTATGTGTGAATGGGAGTGTATGTACCCAGTGGTTTAAAGTCTGTAATATAATGTCAAAATGCACTGTATTTAATTTCATATGTTACGGGATGAGATGTGCAGCTTGTTGTCTGTGTCTACCAGTGAAGGCAAGAGACTGTCAGTTTGATTCCTCTAAGTTGATGGCTTCCGTTTTCCTGGTAACTCAGAATCATTCTTTTTTGTTCACTTGCTTCCACTTTTTTTTTCCAGAGGCGCTCTCTCTCTCTCTCTCTCTCTCTCTCTCTCTCTCTCTCAAGTGCATGTTTCTTTTAGCAACTGGGCCTACCTTGTCTCTCCAGTGCCTGTAGATTTGCTTGGTCCTCTGGCACCTACACGCCTGCTAAGCGCCTTCAGCTGTAAAGGTGCAGTCTGTAACACTTGACCAAGTGCCTGCTAAGCGCCTTCAGCTTTAAAGGTGCAGTCTGTAACACTTGACCAAGTGCCTGCTAAGTGCTTTCAGCTTTAAAGGTGCAGTCTGTAACACTTTTTGTAACATTCAGAAAATATCTCCTCACGATCTTCTAGTGCCTCATTATGTGGGGGAAAAAAAAGTTCTTCTTTTGCTGCCCCTGCCCCCAAGAGCTGGAAATAAACAACAGTGTGTAGAGTTTCTTAGGAAGTGCTGAAAAGAGAGATCAGCTGTCTCTGTCATGTTTTTTTAGTCCTTGGTTCAAACACAGTACAGGTTGGGGTATGCTGGACAAATCTGTGTGCTTAGAAATGTAAACATAAATACAAACAAACATGCCGTCATCCAGCATCGCTGACTGCACCTTGGTTACCTGTGCCACTAATAGAATGCCTTCTTACTTTCTGCTAAGTGCCAAAGTTGATTCACTGTGTATGGCTATATAGGTGTCTTGTGTAGTGTCTACAGAGGACGTTTATATAGACCTAACAAGCATTCGTGATGTCAGCCAGTCCAATCATTGATTAGAGTTAAAGGCATCTCTGCTGCACTCGGGGATGCACTGCTACTGGTAGTCTGGTTTGAAGCTCGTGGGACAGTTCCAGACTGTATTGAAGATGGGCTGATGGTCAGGACATTTTCCAGGTGCCAAATGCCATTTTATCGGGTCTTTACTGTAGGTTCTGCTGCATGTCTTTTCCCTCCATGAAGCTGCAGCTGTGCTACTGTGTCATTTGAAGACCATGGTAATATAGACTGAGATTGGTTGTGCCTTTGCACAATAAACAGTGTGCCTGTTATAATGTCTGAAAGTTGTACTGTGGTTTTTTTTGCTCTTTTGTTCTTCCTTGGGGGAAATATGGTATTTCCGTTTTGTTCTGTGGGCCTGGTTTTGGCAGAAGACCAAAACACACAACCTGAATTCCTCAGCTGTTGAGCATAATCTAATCTGCGGAGTTAGATTGAGATTTTTATGTTGCAGTCCACAGCAAATGGATTTGCACATGTTATAGCATACAGCGGTAAGAAGTAGTATGAGAACTCTTGGTTTTCTGCATTAATTGGTTATAACTGATCACAACTTTATACAAATACAATATGTCAAAGGTAATAATACAAAGGAACTCATCAGAATATGAATAGCAAAGTACCATTACCTGACTTTATCAAACCGGCTGCAGACAACTGCAGCCAGCAATGCATTCTGGGTCCCTTCCCCTTACCTCTTCCCATCCTGTTGCCTTTTATGGTGTTTTCAACCCAGAATGCATCGCTCGCTGCGGTCATCTGTCAGTCAGGTAATGTTGAACACACCTAATGACAATTCCAACTACTACAGCTACTACAACTAAGTGATAACCCTAGGTATGGAAGTTGTAAACCTAATAGAGGACCCCGTTGGCTTTGTTTACTGATGAGAATGACATCCCTAGGTTCTTCTATTATCAGGTTTACTATTACCGCCGGGTTAACTTATCTAGTTCGAAACACTAGGAATACTTAGAATACCTTCCAGTGTTGGTAAAGCCATTATTTCTATCTGTGTTCACTGGGACTACTACTAATCAACAATAAACGTTTGACATTTTTAAAATACCCATCTTGCAATGTATTCATTTGAGTTTCATGCATATGAATATAATGTGACTATTATAGTGTACTGAATACTGTAAAGCTACAGACTATGAGCAAGACTAAGGTGGACATACACTCACACAACAGAAGCATGTGTAGTTTTACAAAATCTGTGCCTTTATTGGGCATTTTACAAGCAGTCACACTAAGTGTGCTAAAACACTCTTCCTTTGTGTGGCATAACACTATCAGTGACTGAGTTTCTCTGATTTTTTAAAACTCCAGCACATTCAGAAACACAATAATACATTTAGTGCAAAATGAGAATCTAAAAGTTGAGAATGTTTGTGTCCCCTTCACATTTGTTATTAAAGATAAATAATAACCATTTCAGTTGCATTTCCTTTTTAAATACCATTGGCTAGAACATTTAAATTAGTTAAATTATATTTCACAAATAATATTTTTACACTTATTAGTGCAAGGTTTTGTGGAACACCCTTACAGCATCAAGGCACAGTATCCAGTGGATCAGACGTAGGTGCGATTCAGTAATATTTGCTGTGCATTAAGGTCTTTTTTTTCAGCAAAATAAGCAAAGTCCAGAGTTGCCACTAGAGTTTGTCTCCTCTCAGACGCTGGTAAAGCTGAAGCAAGGGGGCGCTCTAGAGTGAGGATACTGATCGTCACACATTCAGCTTGACTCTCAGGAAACACACCCAGCCCTATTCCCCTCCTTCCCATAAACAGGAGTCTCATAGGGTCAAGGAGAATAGGCCATTTTGGGCTGTAGGAAAACACAAAAGGAGAAGAAAAATGTTAGTGACACAAGACTGTGACTGTACGAACTGGGCCCTGTCTGCTGTGAGTTTTGTCAAGTTGACCCAGAGGTGTTCACTGGAAAGCCAGAGAGATATAGATAATAAGGATATCCGGATCAAAAGGCCAGATTGGCATTGGTTTGGGCACAATGTTTATTATGCCAACTTCAGATCAGATAACTAGTCTGCTTTAAAGCAGATTAATCTTGCAGCTCCAGGGTAAAAGACGCTTCAAGAAAGAGGTCATCAAAGTTCTATTCAGACTTTAGTGCTACTTTATGGGTAGAAGATATAAAACAGTCAGTTCTTTCCTTGTACACTAGCCTGACTTCGTCAAACAACAGATTTCAGACAAACACTTTAAAAGGTGTTCATATGATTTATTAATTTAGTACCATAATTTCCAGTCTATCAACTGGGGGTTGATGCATACGTTTGACTACATTTCTTCAGATCTGAGGTTAATAAATGGGAGGGTTATACATAGGAATTCATTTTTACCCCTGTCATTTTACTTTCTTATTAATCCTGATCTGATTCTGATTTATTGTTAGTGACATTCAATAACCTCACATGGGTAAGGTTAATACAGAGGTGCAGTCAACAAACGTTTTCTATTTGTACAAAAAAAAATCTTAAGAGAGTATTGGAATCAGAATGTTTGTGTCTTATTTTCAGCCAATTTGAACTTTATGTTTTTATGTTTGCAAGGCCAGACTTAACTGTCTATCCACATATGACTGTTCCTGTCATTAGAGATAAAGTGGAATATTATGTTTTGTGTTGTTTTGGTGTTTGCACTCTCTGCATTTGTCCCCTGCGTCAGTGGCTATCTGCTCTAGCATACCACGCTGGCTCTAATCATGGTCTGATTCTAAAGTAAAGCATGCTGTCTCTCCCTTGATCTGTATCACTGTAAATAAAACTCTGTACCTGATTTACCATCTGACCGTCGTCTGACTTGACCTGTTCCACTGATGTAAACTAAAAAATTACCATCAATGCTTAAAGCTAAAACTCTCTAATTTATTAGTCTGTTGCACTTTTCTGATGAAGTGGTGTTCTACCCTTTTGAGAAAGAATGTGCCTGAGTCCATGGAGAGGATGGAGTGGAGAGCTACCCAAGAGTGATGAGGTTTTTCCAAAACCTGGTCAAAATGTAAGGACCATCTCACGTAACTTCAGATCACTGGTGTTGGCGACCCATGTGAGCCCCTGGAATGCGAGTCGCCACTGACTCTACCTGACTACTTCTTGGACTGATCGATTATTGTTATCTGACAACAGTGTACATGGTGTGGCTTATGTTAGGGAAATAACTGTATGCTTAGTCTTGGCAGAGCTAGGGAAGGAACAAACAAACACTATGTCATTATGTGGGCAGTGCACAAACTACTGGAAGCTACATTAACTGTACATTTCAGAGAGAAAGCTCATAAATGTTAGAGACTGACTCAGATATAGATTTAGATGCTTCTCTAAGGCCACCTTTGGACTCTCTGTCCCATTTCCTTTCACTAGTAGCCACTTTACCTTGACCTCAATGGAAAATGTTATGCGGTAAAGGTAAGGCATAAAGTTAAATTCATCAGGACTTAGGAAAAGACAAATCTGACTTCACGTACACTTATCGGTGAGCATGTTATTGGCCTGTGTCAAGCGGATTGCTGTTTGCTGGTGCAAAGAATTGTGGGGTGTCAAGAATACACTGGTATACCATACGCTAAAGGAGCGGAGCACCCTTCCTAAACCTTTAGAGAATCCGAACAGCCATTGCCACTAAACATTTCCAGGTCATTTGACTCTTATAGGAACCTTTTTGTCATTGTTCCAGTCATGCTGAATTGTGAAACATGACTCTCTCAAAGCTAACATCAGTTCAGTGACCGTACAGAATAAAACCTGAGTGACCTGATCCAGTTTCAGGATTCCAAGTCACACTAATCCTTAATGGTGAAATACTGTCTAATCCAGAGACTTTATGATGGCAAAAATGGGTGTTGAAACCCTGTGCCAGATGATAACTTAGTGACACACACTTAGATCATCAGCATTCTGTCTCCGCACACTCACATGGAGACCACACCTATATCGAGAAACAAAAACCACACACAACCAGATAAAACCAGGTCATGCCACCGTAACCAAGATACTTGCTCTGACTGGCATTTCCGTGAACGTGCTGTTGTGCAACAGGCTTTGCTGAATGACACTAAGATCTGTTTCCATGTTGGCACTGTACTGTAGTTTGTGCTGTGCAATGTAGTTTTGGGAAAAGGCAAACTCTCTGGAGAGGCTTGGTTGTCTTCTAAAGAAAGGCAGCTGTTCACATCACTATGGGGAGACTGCACCAATGCTTATGCATACACAGACACAAAGTCATGCTTATGCCCTTATCTCCACAGAACAGAGATCCTTAAATGCCTTACCTAGTACAAGCCTTTGGAAACCTAGGCAGACGCAAACACAGATAAAGAGGTGCTTACACTGTGTGACCTGCTAAGCTGTTGCCTTCTATTACAACTGACGCATAATAATGCTGAACAGGAGGGAGTTGAGAAGGTGTAGAGAATCTGGTCACCCACCCTTTGACTCCAAAGCTCCATCAAAGGAAGTATATAACAGACCTCATCCATTTTTAAGGAGCCATGCGTCATTCTGGTGGAATATTTTTGGGTTTCAAGACTCACTGAACGCAGCGCTGCATTCACTCGCATTGAATGTATTACAATGGCCACAGATGGTAGAACGCGATATAGAAAGCGGGATCAAAGATAGTTGACTTACAAGCTACATCCAGTAGATATCTGGATAGCACTGTGCTTAGACGTTTCTGACATAATGTTGAATTTTTTACCCGTCCCCATCACACACATTTTTGTGATCTTAAATTTAGATCATACTCATGTGGTTGAAAGATAGGAGGTCATAACCTATTGGGTACCTGTCAAAGCTCATAGCTCAAGAGTATGGCTTAGTTGGTTGAACTTTCTGCCATGACAGCAGTGGGCTTTAACCCTCAGCTAAAGGGCAGCAAATTTGGATATTTGGTTTGTGTGGTCAAAGAGCACAGTCATAACCCAGAATGAATGCAAGTAGACTTACCAGCCACTGTGATCACTGTTGCCAGCACCATCCCCATAGAGCCTGAGGAGAGGAGAGAGCAAACCATACGTCAGCTCATTTCATCTAAAGACACGGCTATCCTTAGGGTAGGTTTGATGTACCCTTTTCCTAGGCTAACTATATCGCCATTATTTAGTTATTGACTTTATCTATTTTCTTTTTTATCTATATCTATTTATTTTCTCCTCTAAACTTTACTTACCTTTGCTCATCTTTTTATTCCTCAATTTTATTATTATTTTACTCTATCAGCATACAGACCGTTTCGAGAGAATTCAATGATTAGTGTCAGCTGTTTCTGTTTTACCGTCCCATATGGCTGTTTGGTGGGATATAAATGTAGTGGAAGTGGTTTGAGAATGAAATCCACCGTTCAGGTGTTGTGTTTGTTCTTACTTTTGATTTGGTCTACAGCACACAGACATTTAAACCAGAACTTAACTTTTAAAGCTGAATCCCAATTCCCCCCTTAAACCTAAGCTCTTAGCTCTCAAAGACCTAACTGGCATAAATCAGCCAATCATGAAGTCCATTCATGCCAGTTATATCTTTGAGGGTTCAGAACCTAAAGGGGACATAGGAATTCAGCCTTACCACACAAACACGCATGCAAACAGGCAAGCAAACACGCATACACACACACACTCACACACACACACACACACACACACACAGCAAAAACAAATAGCATTGAATGACAACTTACTATGTAGAAGAGGAGCTCCGTTTTTCCCACCTTTTCCATGAGAAAGAAACATATGCACACTGGTTAATACCAACAACAACAAGAGGAGGAGGCAAGGACATTATTTCTAGGGTCTCTGTGTTATACTGAACATGAGCAATAACAGTAACAACAATCCAATTATGAAACATCATCCAAACAGCATCCAACCATCTGCTAAGCAGCCATTCACATGTTAAGGATGACCTAAGCATTGGTGTGCATTTGAGGGTACATAGCATCTGCATGTCGTGTGTGCCTGTATTCGTGAGTCAGCTTGTCATAACATCTTCCATTGTGTGGTCAAATTAGGTGTTAGATGCTTTAAAGTTCTTGGCTGAGTGCAAAACAAGACAAGCAAAAGTAATGCAGGCAGGTGTATGATGGGACAAGAGCCAAGACAAAGGACTTTGTTCCCAAGAGGTCATTGCTCAATGCATCCACACAAAGAACAATAGAGGGTATTGGTCATAATTTTATGCAACAACTGGCTCACCAAGATTAAAATTAAGTCCTTAACAGAACTCAAAGGTTTGGTTCGACAGCTTTGACTTGAGCTAAATAACCAATCAGATCACCCCCTTCATTCTCTGCTTTGTGATGATTGGCTGTATGATGTTTTATGACTGTCTGAAAAACTGGTTGAGGTCTGCCATTGTTGTTTTCCAAACTTCAAACTTTTCAGCATTCAATTCCTTTCTCTTTTTTACAGCAATGATTGTACCATACCAACTATAGACCGTTTCAGACCATTGTGCGAAGTGGAGTGAGACAGTCATAGTTTTACATCTTCTTTTAGCACAATATCTATACAGGGGGCTATAATAACCTTTACAGTATCATTTAAAAAATGTAATGCTGCTGACATTTTAATACAGCAACAGTTCGGCCCATCTCTGTGTTTGCTTCGGATTGTGCCCAAAGTCAGCCATGATGCAATTTATGGAATTCAATGACTGTATATATAGTCATTGGTTGAATGAGATAGCCTAGGTCTAATGACATTGCGGTTGTGTATTTAGCTTAAAATATTCTTATATTATAATATGATGATGAATATCTAACTGTCAGGATCCTTTCACAAATGTGTACTTGCTTTTGTGCGCGAATGCAGTCCACATTCAACACCTCTTGCAATGCATTTAGATCACGTAGACCATGACATGAAGTTTCAGGACTTGACTCATCATAAAATTGACAATATGTGCAAGTACTGATAGCTTAAGACATGATAGTCTATCCTACATTAGAAAGTGGTCTGGAGCATATCACAAAGATAAAGTTGCTGTTTTCGCAAATCAGATAAGATGAGTACATCAAACTTTACAGTGTCCACTCGCGGATGCATGCGAGCTGAACCTAGTTGCCAAGCCAATGAGGGGTCAGATTGTTTGAGTTTGTTGGAAAATTGTCCACACTGCACGGACATTCTAAAACTTTACCGGACCAGACTCGACATGTCAAACTCTTCGGACTCTGCCAGAGTCTTGGTTATCATGTAATGTACACTATACGGCACAGCAACTAGTATGGGAACTGAACAATGCCAAAAGAGGGACAAGACCTAGACTAATCCAATCAGTTAGTACAGCTGCACAGTCAGCTCATGACAAGCACTAAAGCTAATTTTTATGATCACAAATGATTCTCCCACAGAACTGATAAGCAAAGTTACCTGGAACTGCCCAAATACAAACAAACATACGAACGGCTGTTTCAAGGCCTACATCAAACATGAAAACACCCACACTCTTCAAATGCACTGCAAACACGCTCAGCTCTTTCACTGAGATCCAGCGGCTGCTGGACGTGAACTCCACAGAGTTTGAACCTGCAGGTTCCACAGACAGAGTGGGGCATATCGGAGAACATTACCTTTTGTTGTTGCCTCAGCTGCAGTTCTTGGGGTAGTTCTGTCAGGAGATGTGCTCCCTAAAAACGTATGACGTACCCTTTAAGTATTTCAACTAGTACATGTAGGAATGGACTTGACCACTGTCTTTTGCATCCTGGCTCTTCAGCATTTGAAGATGCAAGAGCATGACTTGTTTCTGAATGATCTCACCATCATTAAGATACAAAGAATCTCGTTAAAAAAAAAAATGTGTGTGTGTGTGTGTGTGATCATTGCCCCCTGATTTACCCTGATTTATAACATTTTGATGTTAATTTGAAATATGATTTCTGCCACTGGGCTTACATTTAAAAACTTGATTGGAGCTGATCACCGTAATGTCAAACAGCCATTAATGAATGAAGTGCCCAGAAATCATAAATCAAGTGTAAGTGAAAGTCAAATCATGAACCATGAATCGAGTGTCTTACAGACATAAGTTGATTGACATTAAGGGAGGACTTCCAGCAGAACTGGTCCAGTGTCCTTCACACCTATAAAAGTGACCATATGGCTGCACTGAGGGCAGAAGGTACCTTTATGTGTTGTGGTTTCCTTCACTGTTGTTCTTGAGGTGGGTTTGGTAGTGGATAGTTTTTCTTCTATGGAAGTATATGCACAATGTCATAAATGTCACCATTACAAAAAGCCTCACATACAGGCTTAACACAACACTTGATTCTCACAGAACTGAGGCAGCGGTCCAAGTGCCTCACCCTGGAAAAACACACACCAGAGAGCAGTCTGGAGAGCACATGACTGTGTCGAGACAATTTGATAAAAACAAACTGGATTTGATTTAATCACAGGCCAGTTGGACAATGAGATCAAGGAGCACACAGTGATCTGTTATCCAAAAGACTCCTAGAGCCCAAAAGCCCAGTTTTTCAAACAGTATAATCTGGATGAAAGTGATTTCCGATTTGAAGATCCCATGTTTTGTTTTGCTATCTGGGATGAGGATCCAGTTGCTCAAAAGTGATCCTCGATCTCACATTTCAGTACATGGGATTTCCAAATCTAGGTCACTTTGAAGTGTTTGAATGAAGCATGCATGGTCGCATGTTACACACACACTCACACACACACACACACACACAATTTTGCACAACAGATTGTATATTCACACATAATTTACCTTCACATTTTGGAACTGCAGGAATCCAACCATTCTCTTCACAGACAATTCTGGGTTCACCATCCATCTTGTATCCTTCATTGCATTCGTACACAACGATATCCCGATAGCCATAAGGGCCACTATTTCCCTCAATACGTTTGCCATTTGGTATGTTTGGCCTTTGACATTCCACCACTGTAGAAGACACACATTGCAATATCACCTATATGAATCAGATCATAATGGCGGAGCACATAGCCTAAACATTCTAGACTACTAAGTGGTTTGTGCCCAGATTTCCTGGACGGTTCTCATGGTTAAAGGAGAAATCCTGTGTGGATCAATCTATAGCCCTGTTGTTCAGGGTCTCTGAGTGCTGTCTGTAGGAAATAATAAACAGAAAATTTGATACCACATAGGCGGAATAGTCAGCCAGCAGCTAACATCAACCGAATGGGGCATACGGAAATGAAACTAAAAGTGAGTTTCTGTGTTGGTTCGTGTTAGCTGCTGATTTGCAACTTGGTTTATGTTGTAGCAAATTTTCACGTCCATGTGAATGTAAAGGAGGTTAACCACTATATATTCCCATTTAGATGTTCTCTTGCTGAACATTAAGTTAGGGAGACGCGATCTGTCTAATTTTTTTTCTGTCAGCATACTCTAATCTAGTCACTTAATCCAATCAACACAAGTAGTGACAAGCTTTGCTAATTCTGAAAAGAGAATACTGTGGAACACCACTGGCAACTGCAGCATCCTACTTTTCATGTCCTGTGCAAACTGCGATATGGGCTGCAAGTACCAAGCAGCCTACAGGCTGAAGCTAAAGAGAAAGCCAATGCCAAAAACATACATTTGCATGTGGGTCCTCCAATCCATGATCCATTCTGAGAGCAAATTGCTTCATGGTTTCCAAATATGGTGTAGCCCTGGTTGCAGCCGTAGACCACCACTTCGCCGTACTTATATTCTTCTTTTGAGGCTGACTCAAGCTGGCCGTTGGGGATGGTGTTTGGAGGTTGTCCACATTTCACCACTAAAGAGAAAGACAAAGCAGGTCAGAAGAGAATGGAGAACCCTCTAAAAAAACTAAAATTCTAAAATGGATAGTTCCAGTCATTTATTATGATCGTTTGAATCACCTCCAGTGCCATTGCAAAACCCTGGATATACCACATCGCATTTCATTCTATATTGCTCCACCATTAGAGAAAATATATATGGTGGCTGCATTTGTGCATTAAAATGACGTTCCGCTACACGTTGTGCCAAACAACTCCCCTGAGCTTTATTACCTTCGCAAACAGCCTCACGACCACTCCACATCCCATCCTGCAAGCATATTCTTTGGCCATCTCCCACTAAGTAGTACCTATAAAGTTAGCCACAAACACAATAGATATGATAGAATACAAATGCATGTCCAAGGACTCAAATATGCAGCTTACACATTCACACACATTTACAGGGATGTAACAGGTGCAGGAATATTGAGTCTGCACATGCGCAGTATGGAATATTGCTGCAAGAGGAAAAAAAGTTTACATTTTCAGAATGGGAGAGAATTGGATCAATGCATCATTCACTTCCTTCCCACCACTCCTCTCCTCTTCAAATACAACAAAATGAGATATAAGAACCAACATCAAATTGAGAGATGAGACAAAAATATGTATGTTATGTAGCTACAGACAGACTAACGTGAACCAGGCCATCAAACACGCATGTGTGCACACACGCACACAGAAAGATAAGACCAACAAACACACACACAGCAAATAAAGAGCATACTTACCCCACATTACAGATGGCTGTGACAATGGCACCAAAGTCAATTCCTTCAGATATGTTATATTGACCATTCCTCACCTCCCCTGGACTTCCACATGACTTTTCTAGAAAGCACCCGCAAACAAATACATGTGGTACAGAGTCTCAAGAATATCCCTGAGTTATATTATGCCTTTTCACCTTGATATTTGGAATGAACAAATCTGACATTTAGTAACTACTGTATAACAATGAATATAATCAAGGGCAATTCAAAGACAACATATAAAAGCCCACGAGTAAAGGGAGTACTGTGGAACAGTTGAGGAGTTACTGTTCCATTTAAAGTGCATCTGTGAGGGTAATTTTAAAATGATGCATCTTTGTCCTTTTATGTAGTCTATCAAAGACGAGTCCAGATAAAGTCTCAATTACTTACAAAGTACGTACTTATTTACTTGTCTTACAACTGAACAAATCTAACAAATTGACAGGTTCCCACTGTTAAGGCTTTGTGTCAATATGTTGTTGCTATGTTGCTCAAATGTTGTGCCCATTTTGGTAATGCTAAATCAGTTCAAATGTACAGAAGTGACTTTACTTTTGCAGGCGAAACTCTGTGGGTTCGGGTTCCATAGGCCATCCTGGCACGTCACTGTCCGTGGCCCACCTGCATACACATACCCTGGGATACAAGTGAGCCTTACAGAAGAACTCTCTGGAAAATCGGATTTGTTTTGCGGGATGTCATTCTCATGTAAAACGGCATTTTCACTGAGCTCTGGCTTTGAGCACTTGCCTGTAGCAAAAGGAGATGGAAGCCAAAAACAACAACTAAATAAGGTTGAATTTACACCAATATATTATCATTATACCTCACACAAACAATTCCACTTAGGTGATCATAGCAGGATAGCGTGTGGCAGCTGCTGTTAAAGTGCACATAAGACTAAGTACAATATACTTTGGTGTCATGAAACCCCTCCAATGAAACCCTATACAGTGGGTGTGCTTTTGTACAAGCCTGTTTTTATTAGCAATATAGGCAAAATGGCAACACTCGTTTTTTGCAACTTATATTATAATTATTTGTAAGGTTGCTTTGCTATGCTATGTTCTAAGAAGTACAGTAACAGTAGTGTTAGCTAGCGTTCCTTAATCATGGACAAACAAATCTTTCGTTGTGCAATAACACAGTATATCAGTAACGGTATAAAAACCACCTTTATTATCAAAATTAATTCTGGTCTAAATAATAGGCTATAGGCTATGAAAAAGATAATTCTGACAAATCATAACAGTTGTACACTACACCCAGTCATATCTGTGATTGCTGGTTTGGTTGAGTGTTTTAGGCTCTCTTTTTGAATTTTAAGATCCTGAACACGCATCTCACCTTCTATTTTCGGGCACAAAAAGCACAAAATCCCCACACAAATCCAGATTTTTCGGAACAGCATTACACCTCTCTCATCATCACTTATCCACATGCTTGTCGGAGAAAAACGCAGTTCCAGGGGTACAACTGTCTTCTCTGGTCTAAAGCAAAGACACTGGTGTTAGAACTGAACAGGTTACTTATACTCTTTGCCCAAATATAACCTTCATCCAGTTTTAGCAAATGTGTTGCGTAGCAATGTTCGCTAAAAACAACCCTGGGATTATGTCTGACTATATGGTCATTGGTCTGGCCATAGTAACTAACGTTACCGGTAACCTAACTCAACGCCTGGCCAACCGGCGATTAGAACGAAGGCTATAGTTCTCGAGCTGAATTGCAGTGAATACACTCTCAAATTACTCAAAATTGGCTAATTTTACCGAACATTAACGTCAAGTACCGAAATCCTACCACACATTCGATGGCACCTAGCGTCACTCCACAGAAGACTAGCCTATCATGCTAACATTTTCCTTCACATTTGCATCTTAAGACACCTTACCTTCGCCGTCCTCGATGCCAAACAAAATAACAAAGGCGATGTGGCGATAGTCGACGGATAAAGACCGTGAATCACGCGTGGGATGACGCCACGCCCCTGCGAGATGACACTCATTCCACAGTAACAGCCTCAGCAACACCAATGCCCCCTAATGCAGACTCAGTGTACGCTCAGCCAAAATGCCTAAAAAGAAATACAATTTTAAATGACAAGTGACTTTAAAAGGTATGGCAGGTAATTCATCAAATTAAGTTCAAAGTCAAAATATGTGTTTTAGGGGATATGAAACCCCTGAGTACACGTCTTCATCAGGAACAGGAAGTCATAAAAGGCTTTTAACAAGTGATGATGTCAGTGTCCAAAACTGGTTTAATTTTTAATCGATTGTCTTAGCAATAACTCATGGCACAAGAACTTTGTATTGTGAAGTACCGCAGCCAAGATTCAAAAGATTATTGTTTAAAAACGTCATAAACTGAGTCAGTAGTAGGAGTGGCAAAGCACAAGCAGATTACTAGAGAGTGAGGCAACTCAACGGCACGTTAAGCAACTGCACCTCTTTCCTGTGACTGAAGACAGATAAGGGTCCCTGGCTTGACAAGGACCCTGATGTTGTTGTAAATAATAATAATAATAATAATAATAATAAAAAAATAATAATCATCATCCTCATCCTCATCATCATCATAAATGCACAACTTGGGCAACTAAAGTAAGAACACAAAGATTAGAACACAGCACTTGAAAATTAATAAATATACAGAAAATAAGCTACCAAAGAAAAAAAAAAAGAAATTGCAATATCTAACTAGCATGATTTGGTGGCTCAGCAACACCAAGGCCCCTTAATGCAGACTCTAGGTATGCTAAGCCAAAATGCTTAAATAGAAATACAATTTTAAATGACAAGTGACTTTAAAAGCTTGGCAGGTAATTAATTGAATTAAATTCAAAGTCAAAATATGTTTTTTAGGGGATATGAGACCCCCTGAGTACACATCTTCATCAGGAACAGGAAGTCATAAAAGACTTTTAATGATTCATGATGTCAGTGCCCAAACTGGTTTAATTTTTAATTGATTCTTAGTATTAACTCACAGCACAAGAACTTTGTATTGTGAAGTACTGCAGCCTAGATTCAAAAGATTAATGCTTCAGAGTGTCATAACCTGAGTCAGTAGTAGGAGTGTCAAAGCACAAGCAGATTACAAGAGTGAGACAACTCAACGGCAAGTTAAGCAACTGCACATCCTTCCTATGACTGAAGACAGAGATGCTGAGGGTCACTGGCGAAAGAATACCCTTTCTACACTCTTCGTTCAGGCATCAGATCCAAATGCCTTTCAACTGCATGCCTTTCTATATTTTATGCTATTTTAGGATCAAGACAGATAGATCAACTTTGGCAATATATCACAATGTGAGAGTTTGTGAATGAAGGTTTAGAGAAGTTATTTAGATTCTACATTTTTGGCACCTCAGTAGCGTAGTGGTTAAGGAACCTGGCGGTGGTGGTAGCGTAGTGGTTAAGGAACCTGGCTAGCGTGTAAGTAGCCTGAAAAGTTGTGGGTTCGAATCCCGGCTGCCACCGTTGTGCCCTTGAGCTAGGCACTTAACCCTAAGTTGCTCTAAGGGAGACTAGCCCTGAACAATTGATAGTTGATGAGTTGTAAGTCGCTTTGGATAAAAGCGTCTGCTAAATGCATAAATGTAAATGTACTGCAGTCCCACCCACCCAGAGAACATCACTGTCAAATTCGCAGATGATACAACCGTGGTGGGGCTGATAACAGGGGGAAATGAGATGGCTTACAGAGATGAGGTCCTGAAACTTGGCGAGTGGTGTGCATCTAACAACTTGGCACTGAATATCAACAAGACTAAGGAGCTCATCCTGGATCCATATTTGCACTGATTGTTATTTATTTGTTTTATTACCTCCACCAGTACATGCTGTATGCTGCTTGCCAGTGTGTACTCATGTCTATCGTATCTGTCTGTCTGTCTGGGTACTCAGTGGCTTTACATAGGTGTTTTTCTTCTCTTTTATTGCATAGTAGTTTTGTACAGTAGTTTTGTAAAGGACTTATTTATACTTTGTAATAGTTTTTACATAGGACATTTATACTTGCGCTGTGTGCACTTTTAAGGAGTTGCTTTAAATCTCATTATACTATTCTAGTTCTGGTGAATTTTACTTCAAGATGGTTAGTACAGAAGTTCCAATATGCTACAACTTCCATTTCCTAGGTCTGAAGAAAAAACTTTGCTTATCAAATATTTGCAGCACAGCAATGACAGGGAACCCTCAATGTTTAATAGTTTTCAACAAATCCATATTAGATATTATTACATTAGATTAGATTAGATTCAACTTTATTTTCATTACTCATGTATAAATACAGGTAACGAAATGCATTATGAGAAAAATACAGATGATCTTGTTACACTGAATTCAGAGAATTTGCTGTCATTTTGGGAACTGAACAAAAAAATGGTGGCAGCCTTCTCAGGGTGACCATGGCGGAAATGCCTGTCACAGTAAAAGGTCAGTATGACATAGGGATGTGTAGATATTCTGGAATTTATGGAATTTGTATTTGTCACAGTGACTTAAACATGGACTTTCTCCTGCAGATACTGTGTGACTGAACACCTGAACGGTGTAGCTCACGCGCATCTTAGAAAATGCAGGCAGGTCGACATGCTTATCAGTCAGCTTCAGTGCCATGCGGATTGAGTGCATCTTGTCTAACTCCTAAAAGTTGGCAATATGTTGCCAAAGGACACTTTTTCCTTCTGTCTAAGAAAAAATGTACATGACTTTGAATGGACTGCACATGTTTGTTTCTTATGTTCTCTTTTTTCAGTTGTAATCACCCCAGTCTGAGTCATCCTCACCATTGCCACCGGTCCACCTGCCACAGCTCCACCCTGCCATTTCTGCTTCAGCTCCACCCATGCACATGGAGACTGGTGGAGTACTTTGTGGGATGGTGTCGGGAAAACAGGATGCAGCTGAACACCACAAAAACCAAGGGAATGGTGGTGGACTTCAGGAGAACTGCCCCTCCCCCGCTGCCTGTCACCATTGACGGGGTGAATACAGAGACTGTCAAGACATACATTACTTGGGGGTACACCTTGATAACAAACTGGACTGGTCTGCTAATACTGAGGCACTTTACAAGAAAGGGCAGAGTAGGTTCTGCTTCCTCAGGAGGCTGAGGTCCTTTAATGTCTGCCGCAAACTCCTGGTTATGTTTTATGAGTCTGTCATGGCCAGTGTTCTTTTCTATGCTGTGGTATGTTGGGGGGGAGCACTCTAGACAACTGGACAGGCTAAAAGGGGGTGTCCCTTCTTTCACTGGGAGACAATGTGTATATGTGTACATGTGAGATGTGTATATGATGTGTATATGTTTATACGCTGCTGGACACCTTGATTTCTTTCGGGATAAATAGAGTAACTCCACTCTACTCTGCTACCCTGCCAACCCGGCTTCAGTTCCACCCTGTCATTCCGGTGCCTCCTGAACTTCCAAAGCTGATGGCTTTGTCAGCCTGCCATTGGTGGTGTTCTTTTCTACCATCCCTGCCACTGTTTGCCCCCTGCCATCCCTGCTCCAGCTCCACCCTGCGACCCTCCCACTGTTTTCTCATCCCTTTGCCCCCTGCCACCCCCACCCCTACTCCTCCGCACACCCCACTTAGTAATTGCTCTTATTTTTATTTCTTTATCCAGCTTTCATTAGCTTAGAATGCCCCTCTCCATGACTACCATCCCCTATTTCCTGCCCTCTCTGCTTTAATTCCACCCTGCCACTGTTTGTCCCCTGCCAGCCTTATTTTGTTAATGTTATCCCTTGAACGAGTTCCCTGCACCAGCCCTACCATGGATGTTCCCCTCATGCCACAGTCCTCCATCCCTGCTATCTCTCCCACAGCTCCCTTGTTCAGAATTGTTCTCCCCTACCACAGTCCCACCTCTGCTTTGGTTCTCCCCAGTTATCCATGGAGCAGAGCTTTCGACAGGAAGGTTTCATGAAGGCCTTACAGGTGAGCCACCCCACACACCGACAGACAAATGACTAAAATTTTAACTATTTAATATGATTTTAACATTTAATATTAAAGAAAATAAAATAAATAAAAATTAAAGACTAAATAGTCTAAGTGTCTTTACTTTGGCTTCTCAGGAGGATACAACCTGGAGGGAGCAGGCTGTTAAGAAATTAGAAAGAAAAGTGCAAGACAACACCCAAGAGGAAACTTGCTGAAGAGGAGTCCAAGAGACAGAGAATGAAAAGGAGATATGGGGATAGCCAGTTTCCCTTCTACCCCATCACAATTCCCACTGCCATCCCTGCTTCAGTTCAGTTCAGTTCACTCTAATTCATGTTTGTATGTGTTATATTTGTTTCTTTTTTCACATTTACAAAATTGCCCACTGTGTACTTTGTACATGTGAGCTCTACACGTAAATAGTTATTTTGGCGTCACACACACAATGTTTTGTAATTTCGTTACTTTGTCAAAGGAATGCAGTGGTTGAGGATTACTACATTGCACAAAAGTATAGCATCTAAAGTGAGTGTTTAGGAGAGAACTACCTGAATCAATAAAAGGAAATTTAAAATTGGCATTTGTGCAGTTTGTCTCTTTCTCATCTACTAATGATGGTTCACATTATAAATATTAGGTGATTAAGTGATTCACTGAAGGTTGTTAATGCTAGAGTAAGACTTTTCTCTTAAAATTATTGCAATTTATAGCTGCACATCCGTAAGGCATTGTCTTAAATCACCGATCTTTATTATTAAAAAAGCAGGACTATTAGCAGTGTTTTATTTAAGGTACCATTACAGCTAAGCCTATGTGTTTAATAACATGTAACCAGACAAGTTTTACTTTCCACTTTATTTTCAGCTTAGTAGAAGAACGTCATGCGGGCATGCTACAAGTTCAATCATTAAACCAAGATTAAAACAACTATATAATAATAATAATAATAATAATAATAATAATAATAATAATAATAATAAATGGCCCTCCTTAAAGTCCCGATTTTAGTTTCCTCTGCCATTACGTGGAATGTTCTCGCTAACCAATGAGTATCCACTAGTTAAATGCTAGTGTTATGAGAAATGCGGCCCATCCAACAGAAAGGGCACGAGTAACTTTCTTATTTCAATTCAAATGGAAAATCCGTACCCAGGCTGCGACCATTACAATGAACATAGAGAAATTAAGTTGGTAAACTGATGAGAACAACGAATTTAGCCGTTTAGCTCCATAGACCTCCATTGTTTTTGTAACTCCTTGTGATTGCCCCTAGCGGAATTGCAACAGATTGCTGGTACAATGGAGTTAATGGGGAGTGAACCGGCACTCCGTAGACGGTCTGACTCAACGCAAAGTGCGCTGCGTTGCCTTGTCGTCGTGATTTTCCCGTTTTATGGCTTTTACATCACCATCAATGTGTATGGACAGTAAAAGAAGTATGCCACTTTGCTTTCCGCTGGCTAATTTCACCTGCTGGTTTTGCTCTTCGCAGAAGCGCTTTACGTCACGAAGTCACTACCTGTACAGGCTACTGAATTAGCTGTGCAGCTTATCATACCTGCTTCAGACTCAAAAATACAAACGAATCCCTCCAGTTTCCAAGTTTCAACAATGCTAGTTAATGCTACATAATGCTGACCCAGTGTCAAAAGTATCAAGTCACATATCAGGAAGACTGCTAATCGCTAGCAACATAGCATGCCATGTTGCCTTGCTATGTAACTTGTAGCTAACGTTAGCAAGCTAAATTATGTTATCGGTTTGCTATTGTTTTTGGCCAGCCATGGGCGTATTTCAATTTAGAACCAACATGTGCTGTATCACCTAACCCCACAGGAGCAGACACAACCAATAGCTTGATCCGCTGACATGAAGTTATCTCCAAATATCCACGATTGCTAACTTTAGATTGCATCAACCAATGTGTTGATTTTCTGGCTTTCTCAATGGTTGGAGGAACAAACGTACATTTTTACATCTAGTTCAACTTTCAACAAGAAAGGAAGAACAAGCTCTTTCGCTGCCCATATTCACCTTTTGAAGCATTTTCAGAAGATTTCCTCTGAGATAAATGAAAGGACCACTGGTGAAAAAAAATCCTGATAACTGTTTTCAAACAAGAACAAGATAATGAAGTTAAGACATAGACTACATCATGTACACACACAACCCCACCCCCCAATCTGCACACACAAATACATTTATTACAGAACAAAGGGATTATAACAGCCATTTGGTTTAATAGTTGCACAATTCACTCTTTGCAGTTGGACACAGGATAAGATAAGATTGGACATCCTGCCTTCGAAAACAAACACCTATTAAAACTTCAGTAAATTCCTGAAAATCCCAAACACATATCTCTGAGTACAAATTTCAACTTTAGCAACACAACAAAAACTAATTTAAACTTGAAAATAAAACAAAACAGTGCAATCAAAACATTTTCCAGCTTTACATTCCAATAAATAAATACATCATATCATGATGTGATAACATTCACTAATTTGCACTAATTGGGCTCAATGTGAACACACATAGGCACGTTTTCTCATGATCCAGACCAGTGCACAGACCAGTGAGTTTCTCATTTGAGAACCAAGGACTGAGAGTGCTAAAGTTACAGGCACTTTATCTAGAAAAGAAAAGAAAGGCTTTTGCAAACTTCAGTGACTCATGAATCAACAAATGAATAGTAAGTAACAGAGCATTAGGTCATTAAAAAGGCAGGAATGTCTGTGGGGATGTTGCCAGCAGGGGAGGTGTCCTTTAGGAGTTTGTGACACAAAAAAGGTGTAGCATATCATCTCAATGCTTTAAGAAATGTGTGTACAAGCTCTGGTTACAAATTGCTGATAATTCAACTTGACCTTCTGACTTAAGGCAGTTCTTGCTGGCCTGGACTTTCCTCTGGAACAGGAACGATGCAGCCACCATTCCACTTGTGCGTGCACACGCATTGCAGCTAAGCTTCATTGTCACGCACGCACACACATGCACACACACACACACACACGGTTTTGCACTCTACACAATAACATGCTGCATGACAGGGACTACTGTTCTTTTTGAGCTGAGAAAAGAAACACACACACACACACACACACACAGAATCAGAATGTTATCCACCAAGCCAGTGCATCCCCTTAGTCTCAAGTGGCTGCAGGTCATGCAAGTAGGTAATTTCTTGGCTGAATTCCAGCGTTCCCAAGCCTGGTAAAACCCAGACACACCACTGGCAGATTTAAATTGGCTTTGCAAGCCCATCTGGCCACAGGCCACTGGAGCTTGTTACCAATTTGCCAAAAGGATCTAGGATCCAAGAACTGATTGCTAATCCAGAAGAGGGCAGGGTTTATATCATTCAAGATCAATGCAGGCATCTACATTTCCATCTATAGTTACATTATGGACACGTATTTTCCTTTGAATTGAAGGCTTCAGTTTCCCCGACTAGAATTAGCAGAACAGAAATTGAAGGTAGAACCAATAAATTTAAAGGGGAAACAAAATGGGAGAATTTGAACAAAGCCCTACTGTACAGTATGGAATATCAGTACAGTATACAGTTTTCCTGGTTGCTAAAGAGGGTGCCATGTAGCCCACATAAATCAAAATTAAAAACATTCTATCAGAGAACAAAGTACAGTACATTCACTCATTGCTCCCCTTGCCAGTCCTTAGCCCTGAACCGTTAAAACTGGTGAGGATGAACACCAAAATAGGCTGATTCATGCCAGTCTTTAAGGGTTCAGGGCTAAGGGCTGGGGAGGGGTGTATATTGGAATTTAACCCGTCTTCTGTGTGTGTGAACTGTAAAACTGTAATTGATGTGGTGACATATGTAGTGATAGTGCTACTCACAGTATAGTTACAGATGGATATTATCCTATATTATACATAAACTCACACCATGCAAATCACAGCAGTAGCCCTATCTTGCATCACCACAGCTTTTATCTGAAATGTGACCTCATCATTTTCTCCACTGTGACCACCATCCTTGTAGCTGACAGTGAACCTCCTAACATTACAAGGGCCTTTCAATGGCTCTGATCAACAAGACTAGTGTCACAACCACAGGCGGTTTACTGATGGATCTACTCACTAGTGCGTGAGCTGTTCCTCTGTTGGACTAAAGAGCGTTTTCTGCGTCACTCCTTTTCAGTTCTTGGTTCTCTGCAGGACTCTGGGGTCCAGTGTAGGTCTTCTGCTTATTCTTCCGCCTCCTACAATCCCAAAGACAAAAAATGGTCAATAATGACAAGGACCAACATCCAAACCAAGTTCCCAAACTCTACTGCAGTCGGTCACTACCCAAGGACAAACAAGTGAAGACCCACCGTGCCAGCTGAGAGAGTGGTTAAAATATCCCTGACTGGTAATGCATGTTGGCCTTATAAGACTGACGCTGGCGTTGGCTATGTCTAAAGGGATTTAAAAACACTTAAAATGCTTTCGTTCTTATTAAAACTTTCAGAAAATCCCTTCATTTGTAGAGCTTGTACACTGCCATTGCGTTCTGTCATTTACGTCACAATGCTTTCTGGGAAAAAAATGAAATCACCTAGTTGAATTGCTGATTATGGTGTATGTTTTAACCTGAGTGCACCGTAAGTCAGGAGGACAACGCTGAAGCCAATACTCAAAATTCATGAGAAAATCAGAGAATCAGGGAGAGAAATGAGAGGAAAAAAGTGGAACAATGTCAATGGTGTTAACATGCTTCAACAGCTTAGACCAGCGCAACCTGATGATGTCAATTTTTACCCATAAGGCATAAGACGGAAAAAACAATGGCAGTTTACGAGTGAAAGGATTTTATAACACTTTCAATAAAACTGAAAACTAGCCGGGGGTCCTTTTCAGATAAGATCAAAAGGGAGGCCGTAAGACAGGACAGAAACTAAAAACTGGAAAGGAAACTCGAGGGAAGGGCAAGAGAAAAAGAGACAAAAAAGAGACAAAAAGAAACAGTTAAAGTTGCACAAATCCTGAACTCAAAAGGTCACAAAAAGATCTGGTACAGTCAGGCAGATAGAGAAAACATGATTAGACCAAATGGGATCTTACCATATGCAGTATATAATTATTATTATCACTGAGAAGAGAACAGAGCAACAGAGTTAGCATCAGATCATTTCAAATAAACACGTTTTCATCTGGCTTGTATACTTCATGTACATTTATATTTACATGTATGCCATTAGCAGACACTTTTATCCAAAGTGACTTACATTTGTCAAGCTTGCTCAGTGCCTTGCTTAAGGGCACAACGGTGGCAGCTGGGATTCAACCCACAAATTTCAGGCTACTAGCATGCTAGCCAGGTTCCTTTACTGCTACGCCACCACCACAAATATTTCATGTATTACATTATTACATGTATTTTATGGATTATGATACATAATTTCATTTAATAACTTATGAATGAAAGTACAGTATGACCACACCAGCTAGAGGTAGGGACGTGTGAGAATCATCATGTATGTTATCAATGCAAGTGCACCTACCTAAAGCAGCCAATATTCCAATAATTACTGTAGAGAAACACAAACACAAGTTAGTTTTTTACCTGCTGATGCCCTCCCGATTTTAAACTAAAACCACCCCACAATACACACACGCATACAAATAAATGTATAAGTGTAAGATGTGTCATCTGAATGTAGACCTACTTATTACAATATTAGGACCAGGCACTTCTGTAGGAAAGAGAAAAACACACACAAAAAAATCCTTATTTACACACGATACATTCTGTGTTCCAATTCTGTTTGAAATGGAGAACACAATATCTAAAATGGTTTGAATGAAACAGTTAACAGATGCCATACTATTCTAGAGTCTCATTTCAAAACAAGAGCATGCCTCAACACTAGCCAGGCTAACGAGGCAGTGGGACCACCACTGAGGATTTTATTTTGCTGCAATGCTACTTCAGGCTACTCTGTAAAGACATCTGATTCTACCAAAGCGAAAATGTAGAGCCAAATTAGAAGGCTGGGGCCTACAGTTGTTCAAACAAAGTGCCCACCCATCAGGAAGTAAATGCTCTCTGTGACAAGGCTTCAGACTCTTTGTACTAAGTGAAAGATTCTGGTCCATCAGGCTATTTCAACACTGCCTCGTGGTCCAAAACGTCAGGACTGTGAATGAAACGCTCACTTGTATAAAGCCCTTCAACTATTTGAGCTGCAACACAGTCTAACTACATAACAGCAACTTCAGGACTCTGTGGCCTTAAGACCCTATGAAATCCCTTTTATTTTTTCCCAAATTCTTTTTTTATTTTTTTCAAAATTTCTTTTTTTCGGATTTATTTTTTGCTGCTTCAGATTTTGGGCTTTTCAACCTCTCTAGAACTTCTTTGACTTAAGGCCCAGTCATATCAGATGTTATTTCGGGTCAGAGGGCCCAATCCACATGCTCACCCACCCTCACATGGCCTTGCCCTCTCTTAGCCTATACCAATACAGGCCAGCCTGTCTTGTTATATGGATATAAAATAATCATCATCATGAAATTGGCTAGGAAAGCAAAGTTTTCAATGCCATGATTTTTCCCAAAATAGTTCAGAGAAAGTATGCACATCACTGCAAAAAAAACAACAACCTGAAGTAGCCTATAACATGAGTACAAAGTATACAGTATGACAAATTCTCAGGTCTCACCAGCATGAAGTCCAGGTACAGACACATACATGGACAAAGACCATTTACACTCAAACTATTTCCAATACAACACAATTGCCACTATATGGCTGTGTATCAATAAAAGTTCATGTTTTGTTTAGGCAGCAATAACAACTAGAAAATCTATGAATCATCACAGCAAGCTGTCCTTGGTTCAGGGGGTACGTAGTAGAACATCAAATGTCTCAGGGGGTACGTAGTAGAACATCAAATGTCTCAGGGGGTACTCGGCATTTGAAAGTTTGGGAACCACTGCTCTAAAACAACAGATAATTCAGACTGACCACATGATACCAACAGCAACTGCCAGTTTACCATGACCCCTGAAACAACCAACCAATCATGACAAAAACAAACCAAATGGCCACAGGCAAAAATGTAAAGGGTGTCTTAAGTATAGACAGACAATTTCAAACCAGACCTTTGCACACAGGGGGGTTGGATGACCACTGTCCATCAGATCCACATTTCAACTGAGAATTGCCAACCAGTTTCTGCTTAGCTGGGCACTTGTACGTTATGATGTCACCAGGCACATAGGGGCCACCTGTATCAGTGCGGGTGGCATTGGTGGCCGGTGGTTCAGGACACATCACCACTACAGGAAACAATGAGAATACAACAATCAAATACACATGGAAATGTTAAAAATTATCTCTCTTCAAGGTATATAAACCAGAGGCAACTCCTCAGCCTCCTCAATATTAAATGGCTTAATAAACTGTAGAGATATGAAGGAATGACAAGGCTAGGCTTCCACAAAAATGAATAGAAAATCGTAAATGGGCGGGCCTGGGAAGTGGGCTTCATGTTGTTTTACACCAATCAGATCAGAAAAGTTATGATGCAATCTAGAGTCTTGTCAGTTCATTGGTCTATCACTCAGTGCTGGTCAGATAGATTCAGATTGATAACTAGATTATTTCTCATTGAGCGGTAATGGCTGCAGCTGAGCAACGGCTCGTAAAAGAGAAGGGTTGACCTTCATCAGATGTAGCAACTGTGTAGAAAACACCATTTGAATTCTTAGCATAGCACTATGGCCAAGCCTAAACCAAGTGGTTCACTGTTAGCAGGACTGTGGCCATGCCCGCTCTTTGAGTAATACCATACGCAAGGTATTCAAAACTATGGACTGATCAGGCCCCCAGTCAAGCAGCTTCACCACTATTTTGTTCTTTTGCACAGACGTGGGTGCATGAACTTGTGTTTAAATTGACTTGCCTTGCATTTAGCGTCCTGCACCCCTGTGATAAGGAGTAATTATTTAGTCAGTTCAAAAAACTGCTTAATTTTCCAACATAGTTCCATACACGTAGTTCACGTCCATGAGGAGTGTTGGTGAAACAACAGAATCAATTTAAAATAAACCTATAATAATATGCAGTAGCTACAAACACTGTTAGCGTGTTTTGGACTTAACGTGCATGTATCAGTGTTATATTTAAAGAGTATTATTATATTATATTATTATATTAATATATTGTTATATTAAGAGTATATTTAGCCATCACAAAAATTTCAGAAGTGGCTACCTAGGCTGCTGAGCAGAGCTTAGCCTATCAAATAAAGATATTTCCCTCACCTAAGTGTGGTTGAATTTTGGAGCAGAATTTAACACCCTTACTCTTGAGCAAGTAGCATTACCAGTGGTACCAATGGATGCGCCTGCTTATCTGGTTTCACCCGCGATTAAATGTGCTATTTTTTTTTTTACACAAGGAGGATGTTATTCAGACAGCCACACAAAACATTTGACTCAAAAGATAAATCTAATTTACAGAAAACAAAATTTGGTTCATGATTTGCCTCCTTCTATGCCATTATCAGTGGAAAATGAAGGTCTTTAAAAGTTCATCCTCTGCTTGCAGCAAACCTGTTAGTTCAGTCGTCAGTCATTTGACGGTCGCCGTTTTGGCTATTAAACCCAATTCAAACATGTAGCCCGCGGGCCGGCAATTGAATAGGCCTGACCTAGGCCAAGGGCAATGATGTAAACACTATTCACTATTAACAGTATTAATGAATGGGAGGTGCAATCCTTGATTATTGAATGTAACCCTCCTCTAGAACAGTGGTTGTCAAACTGTACCCCTTCTAGTTTTTCCCATACAAAAGCAGGGAAAGTAATCTCATCGCCGCCTGGTTATGTTCCAACCTCTATGTCAAAATGAATGGGAATGTCCTTAAAAAAATGATTCGGTTCACACTCCAAAGTTAAGGCAACCGTCTCCAACTTTTGACTCTCATCTGCACTGCCTCTCTCACTACATAACAAACACTATCGTCTGCACCTGTAGGTTTATTTAATTATTTATCAGTCTTAAAGGGGCCATGTCACCTTAAAAACAAGTAGGCTACGCTATATTAATATTCTTTTGTGATTTAGTTTTTTACTAATACCAACAGCATGTATGACAGGTTGAGAAATACTGATGTAAACATACTGGTTATGAAATAGTGCTCCACTTACCCATTTTATAACCTGGTTTAGAAACTAAAATTTCTCTAGAATCAATATTGAATCTAATCAAATCATGCACCGAACTGAATTGTGATCTTGTTGATCGGAATCAAATCAATTCAGAAAATCTGCATCGATACCCAGCCCTAACGGCTTCCATATGATATGCATGTCTGGCAACTCTACTGATTCTGGTCATCATACTTAATTTTTCTCCCCAATTTTAATTGTTTCGATTGTTTTTCTAACACGGTGTTGGGAACTACACCGGAAGCAGGTAATGCATGTCAAGTTGCTGTTTGAGTGCCTCCTCCACTTGTCAGTCAAAACACTGATTTGCCTTACTTTATCGTGGGATTATAACCTCTATGTTACAGTAACTGGTGTTGCGGTACTACTCATATAAAGAGTTGGTAGTGTGTGCCTTATCCAATGCCATGGTCCAAGCTAATTATGCAAATAAACAAGGAACATGCTAATTGTGTGTAGTCCTTTTCTGACTGGAGGGGCACAATTTCTACTTTTCCCTCGTGAAGCTGGATATGTTTTTCCCAGTCATTTTAACTATTGAGAAATAAATTATAATCCACAGTATCTGAACCACACAATGTAGACTTCTAACTAGCTACGGCAGGACACGATTGTCTGTGTTCATAAAAACGCCACGGGTTCATATGGGAATCTTATTTTAATAAAAATGTTGTTTCTTCGTGATTTCACGGGAAGTGCTAAACTACCAAACATCCTGAAGTGCAAATCAGCGTACAACGGTGCCTTTGACTGGTGGAGATTCCCACTACTAGGGCGTTTCTTTGTGACAACACAGACCAAATGTGTTACAAGATTTCTCCAGAAAGGAGCTGCAAAGGAACAATAGTGGCAGGGGAAGTGAGAAACGATTAGGTAAAACACACACACACACAGATCATTAACTGGCTGTAGGTGTCATTATCGGGAGCGATGCGGCCAGTAGCCTAAAGACTGTTCATGGTACTTTTCCCACTATAAAACATGCAATGCTAATAATCAGTAGATGACCGATTTACGCACATCAAGCTCACAAATATACTATCCGTGTTATTGTAGGCCAAATATGTTTGGCATATGGACGGCTATGACAACTGTGACACGCATGGACAATGAAACAAAAATGTGCGCTGCCGCCAAACCCTGTACGTGGTAGAACTTCAAATGTCTCAGTGGGTACTCAGCATTTTAAAGTTTTGGAACCACTGTTCTGGAACAACAGATCATACGGACTGACCGCATGATAACAGCAACTGCCAGTTCACCGTGACCTCTGAAACAACCAACCAACCTTGACAAAAACGAACCAAATGACCACAGGCAAAATAAGCACAGAGCATGCAAAAATTTAAAGGGCGTCCTCAGTATGGACAGACAAAATGTCAAACCAGACCTTTGCACACAGGGGGGTTGGATGACCACTGTCCATCAGATCCACATTTCAACTGAGAAATGCCAACCAGTTCCTGCTTAGCTGGGCACTTGTACGTTATGACGTCACCAGACTTATAGGGGCCACCTGCATCAGTGAAGGTGGCATTGGTGGCCCGTGGCTCAGGACATTTCACCACTACAGGAAAGAATGAGGATACAACAACCGTTAAATACACAGACACAGGCGACTCGGAATGGAAGCCGGCTTCCTCAGTATTAAAAAGGCTTAATAAACTGTAGAGATGTAAGAATGATCTTGAGAGCTAAGAGGGTTTGTGTAACACTTACTATTTCATTAATTAAATGAATAGTAATTAAATAAATTGCTCAAAATGACCGAATGGTGCGATTTTTGCTTTCAACAGCTTAAGAAAATGGTTAAAGATGAACCAAAGTACCTGCACTGTTTGTCAGCTTGCAACTTCTTTAAATGCTTCTTTAAAACAACCGATTACAACAACAAAATACATATTTAGCTCGTTAACATGCCTGCTGCACATGTCTAGGTGGTCCGATCATCTGTGCACAACCCACAACTTGAGTATTTTATTGATTTCTGCTCAGAGACATATTAGAGACATGGCTTCTTTTAATTTGCGGTGTGGAGTTGTCCCTGGCAATATAGCAACGCCATTCACGGATGTTCTAGTGTCAAATGCAATTTCTGGGTTACTATATAGTATCTATGGGGATGCAAATAAGCTTTGATTGACATAAAATCTATACAATTAATACAGATAAAGGAAAATGACAAACCAGACCTTCAAGACAGACTGGAGGTTTTGAAGACCACTGTCCGCTTGATCCACATATCAACCGTAAACTGCCAACCGGATTCTGCCCAGCTGGGCACTTGTACTCGATGACAGATTGGTATTTATAGGGACCAACTGCCCCCTGAGTGATGGTGGCATTGGTGGCATTAACCTTAGGACATTCAATCTCTATGGGAAAGAATAGGGAACATTTAAACACACACAATACCGTGTAAACACACCAGTTGTCATGATGCTGGAAATTGTAACCTACCACCACCCAGAAAAATACTCAATACTATTTTCATTACCAAAGGAGGGGGGTAGAAAGGCTGAAAACGATGAAAAATTTCTGAACTAAAACTGACTGCAAAGGGCCTGCAGCGCTTGTCATATTGAGCCAGTTAGGTTTAACTCATGTTTGTGTTAAGCTGATAGTAAAGACTACTGCTGGTGTGTGAGTGTGTGAGAATGAATGTGTGTGTGTCAGACTGTCTGCACCAGCGCTATGTGTAACTGTGTCAACTGGATGAGGTTGGTATCAATACTACAAACAAACACACACACAGAAAAAGAGATAGATAGATAGATAGATAGATAGATAAATTTTTCGAACTTGACACATCGGAGGGGTTGATGACCACATCACACAGTCAAGAGCATCAGATAGGTAGCACAAGAGCTACTGTACTGGCATGAACACAGAGTGCACAGAATCAGAAAAACAACATGGCCGCCTTTGAATGACCCTAGGGACGCTTTACGAGGGCCAGAAAAGTGAGTCGGGCAGCATGAAAGCGATGAGGCAGAAAGGCTGAGGTTTCAGACTTTGACACGTGGGAGGGGTGGATGACCACTGTCCATCAGATCCACATTTCAATTGAGGACTGCCAACCAGCCTGTGCCTAATCTGGCACTTGTACTTGATGATAACACCATATCTGTAGGGGCCACCTGTACCCTCAATGATGTTTGCATTGGTGCCACCTGGCTCTGGACATTCCACCACTACAGAAGACAACAGGAACATGCATCACCACAACACACACATACACTCACACTCACAGCACTGAGCATAAGCAAAGCTGAAAGCAATGGGCAGCTAAAGAGGGCCTTTACTCAGCAAGGTGTTGTAAAAAATAAAAACAGAAATCGCAATAGCATCAAAAACGGTGCCAGAACCGACTCTCCTTCCTAGAGGCCCTTCCTAGACACCCATGCTAAGACCAACTCTCCCTCCAGAGCCCCCATGACTGACCCGTCCTCACAATGGCACTGTCAGAATGGACCCTCCCGATGCTACCCTCATGATCAATCTTACTCCTTGACTTTAGCATCATGTATGGCTGCTACTACTCCGTCCTGCCATAACTTTTGACAACCACCTATGACTTGACTATTACATAATGTTATGGGCCAATATTTTGGAATTATTATGAGGCTCAGCTAAAACCACGGACAAATTGTAGTTTATCATGGTAACTACTGATTGTACTTTTCCTTTATCAAAACAACAGAAATATGCACACACACACACACATATAACAAAAGGACACACAGAGACACCAAATGTACACACACACAGACAGCACAAAGTTACAGATTGTGCGTCATAGCCAAGTCAGTTGGCTATGGAGGTAATGTCAAACATTAAACGGTCTGAAGTGAACCTTATGTCCCTAACAATGTTTGAGCTCCATGGATATTCTTTAGAGACAGGGCACCAGCAGCAACACCCTGCTAGGTCACTGTGTACTGAAGCTCAGTGTAGACACACACACAGTAGAACTCAGAGAAGAACCACAGTGCACTGCAAGACAAGTGAGCAGGTTTAGAAGCAAATAAGCATAACTATGTGGGCAAAGAGGCAAAGTCTCAACCATTTCAATAGCATAAAGCACACTTAATTTAGAGATGCAGAGTGCAAAGTAGGCACTTCCTGTTGTAATAAATAATGGTATACTATTTTTACTCTCCAAACGTTTTTCCCAATTCACTAGGACTGACTTTTTCTTCAAGTATGACATGTAATATATGATATAGAATAAGCCTTAAGTCTCATTTTACTTTACCTTTGCATTCTGGGATAAGAGCCCATCCACGCTCTTCACAGACCATTCGGCCCGAATCCGTTGTCATCTTGAATCCATCATTACACACATATTCCAGGGTGGTCTTGTAGCCATATGGTCCACTTCCACCCGCAACGCGTCTGGCATTAAGGATGTCTAGTCTTTCGCACCGCACCACTGCATAAGAGAGACACAGACACTTGAACTGGGCAGAGAAGTAGAGAAGAAGCCTGGTAGACAAGTGTTGGAGCCGTTTTGCACATTGGTGTTTTCAAAATCGATATGATCTTGAGTTGCATAATGTTGATGAAATTCTGATAATGTTTATAAAATATGGTTAGATCCTTTTTTGAAATATTTTCTGCTGTTGCTGACCGGCCATGATTTGCCATCCTGTCTGACAAGTGTGATGTCTGAGATATCATAATTAATTAATCAAAATGCAGTAACTACGAAAACAGTGAAACTGAAACAGAGAAAAATGTCTTTAAAGTTTACAGTGTCCTGCAAAATGTGATGTATGTAGATGACTGGCTTAAGTCTACTTAAAAGGATTTTTTTTTTGGCATATTAACTTTGATGATTGAACTTATGTCAAAATTCACAGAGAATGCAGGTACTGTGCTCTGTCTGCAGCAGCAGAGTACAGTATTTGCTAAATGAATGCAACTTACTGCATTTTTCAGAACCAAACTCTGAGGTCTTGCAGACCTTTGATTGGTTTTAAGATATTCACAAATGAAAATATGTCTTAGTGGGCAGGAGGGTTAATGTTTTCAGTGTTGGATAAGGTAGCTAATTTGCTGCAGTTTGCCTTGGTGAGTAACTGTCTGTTACTGCGGTTTGCCTTGGTATTCGCTTGGCTTTTGTAGTTTCTGTAAAATTAACACCCCTATAAAATGGGGCATGATTGGACTGGGATATTTTGTCCCAAGACAGAACCGATGTCACAAGGCCCATTTCAAGCCTTAACTCAATTTTGAAATGCACAGTGCACAGTTATTGCGGTTTGCCTTTGTAGGACAACTGTGACGTCTGATATAGGCGTTGTCACCTGGTACCCAGGTAAAGCAGAAGTGACAAACAGTTTTTTGATGGAATGTGATTGGGCTCCATGTTGTATGTTTTAATTAATTTACAACAGATAAATTACCGGTACTGTATTTTTAAGATGCACATTATCCGTGTTGATGGTCTGGGAAGCGGTTGCTGCAAAGCCGCCACTACAACAAGACTCTTTTGCTTTGCAAAGAGTATGGATACGGTCGATAGGCATGCGTTTACTTTACAGTGACTGGGAACTTTTTAAAACTTTGAATTCACTGGTTCTGCCTTCAGCTTCTCATCCACAAAAAATGTTGTCGATGCAAACCAAAACCTTTGGAGAGTTCCCTGGCGTACTGTGGCAAAACTGGGTGCAGCTAGCCTGGCTAGTCGGGAAGCCCCTGTGAGAACACTTCAGTCACACTGTTCATGTCATTTAAATGTACCAGTAGGGGGTGATGATGTCTACTCCACACATCGTTAATGGTATGAAAAAAACAACTTATGTGTAACCTGCTTGGTCAAATTCGAGGTTTAACCACAATGTAAATCAATTGCTAAAAATGATAAATGCACTACTGAACGAGCAAAAAAAAAAAAAACTGATAAACTACTATTGTTGTCTTGACAGCCCAGTGTCTTACTAACAGTGTCTGCAGATGCATGTGGCATCTGTGTCTTATTTCTCCCGTCATTCTTAAGAGAGTGTGTGAGGTACGCAGTACAAGGTAAACTCATTGAAATGAGCCAAACCTACTTGTGCATCGAGGTTGTGAAGACCAGAAGCCAATGCTACTGCCATTGCTTGTGCAGTGCACATTGTCACCTTCAAACAGAGTGTAGTCAGCATCACACTTATAAAGCACTGCATGATCAACTTCATATTCATCTTGTGGAGAAGACAGTAATTTGCCATTAATGACAGTTGGTGCTGGTCCACATTTTACCACTGAAATCAGAGAAAGAGCAGAGTTCAGCTAGCAGGCATTTCAAAGCAACCTGTAAAAATCACACCATTATAGTGTAACTTTGATGACAAACAGCAATTTAAAGTCAGCATTTGCCTGGGTTCTCCTTTTGTTGACAACAGTGCTACGAATTCTATTGCACACTTCAATCAATGAATTGAAGAGTGTTCCATACACTTGTGGTTTCAGTAGCATGGAAACCTTATATTGTGGACTGCTTTGCCACATTTCAAACTGTAGCTTTTAATTGGATTTAAATCATAACTTCCTTATGTGTGCTTACCTAGCCATGATTTTTATGAGCATGACATTAAATTAGTACATTTATTTCTAGTAGACTAGCAATAATGTTAGTGCTAGTTTGTTTGTACACTGTCTGTCATGTCAAGTGATACAAATCAGAGCTCAGTGATGTAAAAGAGATAGATCTCAACCTTCACAAACAGGTTGTCTGCCATCCCAAGTCCCATCTGCCTGGCACAACCTTTGTTCGATCCAACTATGTAGAACCTATATCACAACATATAGACACATGAGTTGACAATGCATATTACACGAATTTATGCACCTCTACAACAGAGTGACAATAGACTCAGTCGTTAAATTTTAAGAACAGATATTTTGAAAAAAAAAAAAAAAGAAAAGCAGAATCACAACCAATAGGCTCACATGCATGAAGGACACGAAGAGCAAGAAATCATATAAACATCACACACATAAAAATTGAAGAGGAGATAGCACCACTGACCCCGACTTGCACACAGCTGTGACGACTGCCCCATATGCATTTCCTTCATGTGAGTATTCATACTGCCCATTGGGAAATTCATCTAGGCTCCCACAGAGCTTCTCTGGAAGAGAGAAGTTTGAAGAAACACTTGAGCACAAAAGTGGTGTATAACTGAGCCAAAAGCCTGAAACTGTCTGTTAATAGATAGATAGCTAACTCTGATAGATGATAGATAACTCTGTAAGATTCATGTAAACATTTTCTGTGATGTGAGGTTACTTTGACAGAGGAATTCTGCTGGTGATGGGATCCACTGGCCATTCTCACATGTGAGCCTCCATCTTGCAGAGGCTGTATACCCTGGAAGGCACTTAAGTCTAATAATAGACTTTTCTTCAAAAGACTCCTTTAATATATCATCGGGGTGTATACCAGCATTGTCGGTGGTAGTGGGCCTGGTGCATTTTCCTACATCATACAGAGAAGAAGAACAGAATTAGGTCTAGAGGATATTTGATATATATTTCACCTGTGTTGCACATAATAGATGACATCAGTTCAAATATGAAAATCTGTGTGGTTCTATGAACAGGAAAAGAACGCGGAAACCACGCCTAATCACACTGACATCATTTCTTGTTTTAATTTAGGAAGGAAGTTCTAGACCCACCACCTACTCCACTACCATTCTACTTGAGAAAGCTCATTCTTGTGAACATTTCAGCACACCTCTGTAATCCAAGTTTAGCAGTTTTATGACTTTCGATAGAGATATGTGGTGGTATCATTGAACAGTAGGAGTTCGTTGAGTTAAAATCATAGACTGAATGGAAAAAACAGCAGTCATTTCAAGGGTGTTGGTTTCAGGGGTAGTTGCGTATACTAAACGGTTAACGTTAAAACGTTGTATGCAACTGTCATACGTTAAATAACTAATGTACAGTGACATTCCTGTAGATATGTTGAATATAAACTACATTATGTCAAGTGGCGAACAAAGGAGAACATTGCTATTCGTCTTAACACTGCATCCTGCCTCGTTAGTGACAATATCCTACAAATGAAACGAAAATGTTTTGTTTGTATTCCCTACAATTACCAGTTAACTTCAGGTTAAGATTAAATATTTGCGAGCCAATACCCCGCTACAACTAACATGGATACATTTAACGGAGAGAAAGTTAGAACAGGACCTCACCTTTAACTTCAGTAGAGATAACCAACACCATCAACAAACTTCCCACGATATTTTTGAAAAAATACATTTTTCTCTCCCTTTTTTGCAAACGAAGTCACAATGATTCCCTCTTACCGTTACTGTTGGATATCGGAACAAGCTAGCTAACGACTTAATAGCCAACGCCAATGACTGTATATATAGTCATTGGCCAACGCCTACAAGCTAGCTAACATTAGCTAACTGATAAACACAGTTCGCTAGCTATACCCTACGTTATTAAGGTTTATTTCAAGATATGAAAAGCCTTTACGAATATCAGTTACAGTTCAATGCCTGATCAGATTTGCAGCTGATAAAATTATGGTGTCTTCGACACTAAACTGTCTCTGGGATTTCTCAAAAGTTATCCTAGCTGGCTAACAACAGCTGTAACGTCAGGGGCTTCCTTAGGGTTCTGCATTTCGCCAGGGGGCGTGACTTTACGTCCTGCGTCACTCAGTACACTGTGGGTGTAATTATATTAACATATTGGCATATTAACATATTGGTGTTGCTGCACGTTTTTTTTTTTTTTTTCACCGATTTTCCGTCAACGATTCCCGGGACACTGAAACTCAGGGGGAGATGAATGTTTGTAGGCATGTAGCCCTAGAAGTTTGTGAGCGAATATGAGCTTTTGGCCCCCAAGGCCCCCCCCCCCCCCCCCCCCCACTGTGCCAGTGTCCGTCAAAGAGGGGGAGACTGGCAAAAGTTTTCGCTGAATAACTCGATGAACCTTTCACCCAACAACACGAAATTTTTGTAATATGTCGGTGTTACAGAGACGTATCGACCCAGCCCATAAACACTCACTTGAAGCATAGCGCCACCTACTGATATGGGTAAATGCAAAAATTGGGATTTTGAGTTGCCAATATCTTGGACCGAGAAGGTGGGAACTGCGCAAAATATGTCATGCACGATCACCCTAAAGACTTCTAAAACCACAGCACAAGCCATGAAATTTGGACCATAGGGGGCCCTGTAATTGCAGAAAATGTCATTTTGCCTATTATCTAGAGAATGCTAATGTTTACAGCAATTTTCTTTTTATTGTGAAAACTACTGACCCTCACGCATTGAAAACACTGGTCGACGCCTACTTCCAACGAAAACGGTTTACGTGAAATTTTAACATTGCCAAAACGAATCTGAACGAACTCGTCATAGGCCGTTAATGTGAATCTCACCAAATTTGGTATACGTCATCTACAGACAATGCTGACAAAAAGTTATCAAAGGATTTATCTTGAGATAAATTGTTTCGAAGTTACACATCAATGAACATTGAACACGTAGCTTAAAATTTTTTAAAAGTACATATCTTGGCTTTTAATTGCTCAAATTTGGTCAAACTTGGCATGCCATCTCTAAACTGCTTTTTTGTCATGTGTACTAAATTTTGTGACATTTCGTCATAGGGGGCGCTGTTTATCGCCGAAGCTAGGTGTCAAAAAACAGTTTTTGTTAAATAACTCGTTAACATTTTTGCCCAAGATAACGATTTTGTGTTAGTATGTTGGTGTTACAGAGACGTATCGACCCAGCCCATAAACGCTCACGTGAAGCAAAGCGCCACCTAGTGATTAGGGTAAATGCAAAAATTGGGATTTTGAGTTGCCAATATCTTGGGCCGAGAAGGTGGGAACTGCACGAAATATGTCATGCACGATCACCACAAAGACCTCTGAAACCACAGCACATGCCATAAAATTTGGTCCATAGGGGGCGCTGTAATTGTAGAAAATGTCATTTTGCCTATTATCTAGAGAATGCTAATGTTTACAACATTTTTTTTTTTATCGTGAAATCTATTGAACCTCACGCATGAAAAACACTGGTCGACGCCCACTTCCAACGAAAACAATTTACATGAAATTTGAACATTGCGAAAACGAATCTGAACGAACTCGTCATAGGCCGTTAATGTGAATCTCACCAAATTTGGTATACATCATCTACAGACAATGCTGACAAAAAGTTATCAAAGGATTTATCTTGAGATAAATTGTTTCGAAGTTACACGTCAATGAACATTTAACACGTAGCTTAAAATTCTTTAAAAGTACATATCTTGGCTTTTAATTGCTCAAATTTGGTCAAACTTGGCATGCCATCTCTAAACAGCTTTTTTGTCATGTGTACTAAATTTTGTGACATTTCGTCATAGGGGGCGCTGTTTATCGCCGAAGCTAGGTGTCAAAAAACAGTTTTTGTTAAATAACTCGTTAACATTTTTGCCCATGATAACGATTTTGTGTTAGTATGTTGGTGTTACAGAGACGTATCGACCCAGCCCATAAACGCTCACGTGAAGCTTAGCGCCACCTAATGATAAGGGTAAATGCAAAAATTGGGATTTTGAGTTGCCAATATCTTGGACCGAGAAGGTGGGAACTGCACGAAATATGTCATGCACGATCACCACAAAGACCTCTGAAACCACAGCACATGCCATAAAATTTGGTCCATAGGGGGCGCTGTAATTGTAGAAAATGTCATTTTGCCTATTATCTAGAGAATGCTAATGTTTACAACATTTTTTTTTTTATCGTGAAATCTATTGAACCTCACGCATGAAAACACTGGTCGACGCCCACTTCCAACGAAAACAATTTACATGAAATTTGAACATTGCGAAAACGAATCTGAACGAACTCGTCATAGGCCGTTAATGTGAATCTCACCAAATTTGGTATACGTCATCTACAGACAATGCTGACAAAAAGTTATCAAAGGATTTATCTTGAGATAAATTGTTTCGAAGTTACACGTCAATGAACATTTAACACGTAGCTTAAAATTCTTTAAAAGTACATATCTTGGCTTTTAATTGCTCAAATTTGGTCAAACTTGGCATGCCATCTCTAAACAGCTGTTTTGTCATGTGTACTAAATTTTGTGACATTTCGTCATAGGGGGCGCTGTTTATCGCCGAAGCTAGGTGTCAAAAAACAGTTTTTGTTAAATAACTCGTTAACATTTTTGCCCATGATAACGATTTTGTGTTAGTATGTTGTGTTACAGAGACGTATCGACCCAGCCATAAACGCTCACGTGAAGCTTAGCGCCACCTAATGATAAGGGTAAATGCAAAAATTGGGATTTTGAGTTGCCAATATCTTGGACCGAGAAGGTGGGAACTGCACGAAATATGTCATGCACGATCACCACAAAGACCTCTGAAACCACAGCACATGCCATAAAATTTGGTCCATAGGGGGCGCTGTAATTGTAGAAAATGTCATTTTGCCTATTATCTAGAGAATGCTAATGTTTACAACATTTTTTTTTTTATTGTGAAATCTATTGAACCTCACGCATGGAAAACACTGGTCGACGCCCACTTCCAACGAAAACAATTTACATGAAATTTGAACATTGCGAAAAGGAATCTGAACGAACCCGTCATAGGCCGTTAATGAGAATCTCACCAAATTTGGTATACGTCATCTGCAGACAATGCTGACAAAAAGTTATCAAAGGATTTATCTTGAGATAAATTGTTTCGAAGTTACACGTCAATGAACATTAACACGTAGCTTAAAATTTTTCAAAAGTACATATCTTGGCTTTTAATTGCTCAAATTTGGTCAAATTGCATGCCATCTCTAAACAGCTTTTTGTCATGTGTACTAAATTTTGTGACATTTGTCATAGGGGGCGCTGTTTATCGCCATATATAGGTGTCAAAAGACCTATATATATATATTTTTTTTTATATAATACTCCATACAAGACAATCTTATGACTACCATCTCTACACAAACACCAAGTGGCAAGAGTTCAAATTAACACATGTAGGCTACATACATACTATGACAACACCTACCCTTTCATAAATCACTCCTACACACTACAAAATCACACACAATCTCATTCATTCAAAAAACACATCCATACCCACTTCCAAGACATAATTTCCAATCTAATTCCCACCTCACAACACTGTTCTACCACACACTTGTCATGCCAACAGTTCTCACATTTCAATACATTGCGGCGGTCATACCATGTATCGCTATGCGGTACATCTAGTTTTGTGTCTATCATTGAAGCAAAGAAAAAAGAGCTAAACAAAAAATTCTGCTTTGAAAACAAAAAAATCAAGGTTTCGAAATTTTTAAGCCCAACAAAATTGACTGTGTTTTAATTTTCTTTCATTTCAAATCTGACACGTTTTATTATTATGACCACCGCTGGGGGACATGAATATTTGTAGGCTTGTAGCCCTACTAAGGTGGCAACAACTAGCAGCTTTTGGCCCCCAAGGACCACACCCCTGCTGTGCCAGTGTCCGTCAAGGAGGGAGAGGCGGCCAAAAGTTTTTGCTGAATAACTCAATGAACGTTTCATCCAACAGCATGACATTTTTTTGATTTGTCGGTGTTATAGAGGAGTATTGACCCAGCCCACAAACACTCACTTGTAACATAGCGCCACCTAGTGATATGGGTAAATGCAAAATTGGGATTTTGAATTGCCAATATCTTGGGCCGAGAAGGTCGGAACTGCACGAAATTTGTCATATACGATCAGCGCAATGACCTCTGAAAGCATAGGAAGTACCATAAAATTTGCCCCATATGGGCTGCTGTAATTGTACAAAATGTCATTTTGCCTATTATCTATAGAACGCTAAAGTTTGCAACCAAATTTTTTTGTTTTGAAATCCATTGACCGTCACGCATTGAAAACACTGGTTGACGCATAGTTCCAATAAAAAAAAATCAGAGAAATTTTAAAATTGTGAAAGTGAAAGTAAACGAACTTGTCATAGGCCATTCATGTGAATCTTACCAAATTTGGTATATGTCATCTACAGACAATGCCAACAAAAAGTTATCAAAGGATTTATCTTGAGATGAACCGTTTCAAAGTTACATGTCAATCAAAATTCGAAAAGTAGCTTAAAATTCTTCAAAAGTACATATTTTGGCTTATAATTGCTCAAATTTGGGCAAAGTTGACATGCACACTCTAAACAGCTTTCTTTTCATGTGCACCAAATTTTGTGACATTTTGTCACAGGGGGCAATGTTTCTCGTTAAAGCTAGGTGTCCAAAAACAGTTTTTGTTAAATAACTCATCCAAAATTTTGACAACGATTTTGTGTTAGTATGCCGGTGTTACAGAGGCTATCAACCCAGCCCATAAACACTCACTTCTAATCACAGAAAAATTGGGATTTTGAATTGCCAATATCTTGGACCAATAAGGCGAGAGCTGCACAAATATTTCATGCACAATCAGCAAACTTTCACAAATCACTCCTACACACTACGCAAACACACAAAATCTCATTCATTCAAAAACCACATCCATGCCCACACAAGGAACCTGGGTGTCATGATCGATGACCAACTGACCACATTGCCTCTGTGGCTCGGTCGTGCCGTTTTTCCCTATTCAACATAAGGAAGATCAGGCTGATTGATGGCTCTTCTCCCATCTACCTGAATACTCTCCTAAAGCCCTATGTCACCCGCCGACCACTTCGCTCTTCTAAGGAGCGTTGCCTAGCACGGCCAAGACTTTGCGCAGGTCAATCCAGACTCTTCTCATGTGTTGTTCCACGCTAGTGCTACCAGATCAACAGATACCCTCTCCAAGAAACTCTCCTGGCTTGAATTTTGAGAATGTACTTAACCTCTTATACTTAATCTCTCTTTTATACTGCACTTTTATTACACAATTGCACTATTGGGGGGGGGGGGGGGGGGGTATGTGGTCAGAACACCAAAAAGTAGTCTTCGTTTTACTTCTCTTTATAATAAACTTCTTACAGGCCAACTGTATGCTGGATTGTGTATGTGTGTGGTCTGCAAACTTAAATGAGGGCTCATCAGTACTGCAATGAATTACACTGACATACAGTAATATAAGCTACACATTAACTTAAATTGCATCTTGCCATTTCATATAAAATCGTGGCTGGCATTACTCTATCCAACATAAATCTCTTGTACATTACATAAAGTAAGTTGAATTAAAAAAACAGAAAACAGAAAGAAGAAAAGAAACAGAACGCACAGCCTATCCCTCTTATTATTTAGCTCAACACAGTCCAATGAAGATAGCTAAATCTCTGCTTAACATGCTAATCTGCACGACAATGTGCACATAACTGCGCAATGTAAACGCAAATTCCAAGTCCACAACTTAGCAACACTTACTCAAAGATTCTAGAGCGGAGCTTACTTGTAACCAACGATGCTAGAGCGCACAAAACAAAACTAATCTAGCTGTGCGCTAGAGGACATTGCTAGGCAACCACACCTTTTGTCTTTCGTACAGTGTGGGTGGTTGGACTGCATGTGCTTATTAATTCATTCTTATGAATAAATTGAGAAACACGTATCCCCTGTTTGTTTGTGTTTAACTCCTCCTCTGATAATGTTCCAAAAAATATAGTAGGCCTCTGCTTGAACCTGGAGAAATCAGAGCTAGCTATCAGCATAGGCCTAGGCATCCAATCTGAGGTTCCAGTAGCATACTGAGCAGTGTTCAGTTAAGAGCAATTCCCCATTTCCATACTTTAACCACCTGTTGTGATGCTGTGGTCAGTCTGCTCTGGTTGTGCCACTCCATGATATAGGCTAGCATAACAGGGGACATGCCCATGCTCGTGTGCAACAAGCTAACAGATGTGCACCAATCCCAATCCCAATACATCTTGTGTCATTATAGTCAGAACACCTTCCTCGTATGTGGAGAAATATGCCTTAGTTTTATTCAGGGGGTAAATAGAGCCTGGCAAAAAAAATCCCTGGGTCTACCCCGACATTGACAGCATATTCTATGCGCATCGTGGCCTTAAACCGCCAGATCAGGCCTGCCGATCAGGTTGATTTGATTTGTGCGCGACCTGCCCCCTCAAGCAGGCCCAAGAACAGAAACAACTTTTCTCCAATTTCCTATTTTTCTATTATCCATCCTTATTGACAAAGTCGTAAAAAATGCAAAATCGGGAAAACAGCACCAAAGTCTCAACTATGGATTTATACAAAGACCAAAAAACACGAAAAAAAAAATTTATCCAATACTGATTGTGTATTAGTGATATTACATTTGAAGCCAGGCCTTAGAAGGACTTTAGCGAGGCTTCGAGGCTTGTGTCGAGCAAAAAGGGGTGTGCCAAATGAGGCCTGGGGTTCGAAGGCTTGTATCTTTGCCAAAAAATGACATAATTTTGGGGGTGGTAGTTCAGGTTCATCTTCTAAATACAGCACCTTTTAAATACAGTCAACTTTACCTCTACTTATGAACCTGTTAAACACAAGCTTCATCTGCTTCACTGCACCTGTCTTCTATGCAATGAACAACTACCAGGTACAAATGTGCTCATTTTGCTCCTATCTATTTATTGTCTCTTCATTATCACTTGAGTCTTCTTGTTTGAAGTTTGAAGTGTTTGTCATGGAGCTATAGGGAGGTATAATTGGAAACTGCAAATTTTAAAATTACTTTGGACACACTATGTGTCATGGAGAGGTACAGCACATCAGCATAAAACAATTTCATCTTGACATATGACACACACACATGCAAACACACACAGACCACACACACACACACACACACACACACACAGACCTCCAACAGGTCCTGAATGTGGCTAAACTGGCTGAGCAACCACTCTGAAATAAAGCTTGCTGTGAAACATTCCGTTTCTTCACCTCAAATTATGCCTGTCGCCTCTCCTTCCTCATCTCTGTGATTCCTTCTCAGCATGTGTGTCCAATTATGTTTCACACATTCTTTTGGCAGTATTAACTTAGCTTTTGTTTTTTCTTTCTTTCTCATCATAAATTATGTCTGCGTGTTGATTTGCTTCACATTAGAAACACAGTCAACACACTTCCTGTTAAGGGGTCGGCTCTAGGACCCTGGGAAGACAGAAGGGGGCAGAAGGCGATATTTTTAATCTGACCACAGAACCTGTTAACTGCTGCCGCCAGAGCTTCCGCAAAGACAATACACTCACTGCTCCACTGCATAGAGAGTGCGTGTCTGTCTGTGTCTCTGTCTATGGTGTGTGTGTGTGTATGTATGTATGTGTTGGTGTGTGAGGGAGACAGTGTCACTGCCTGTTTTGGCTTCAACTGTACCTACCATTATTACAAGGAACAGATACAGAAAGTTTGAGTAAGTGTCTTATGTGTTTGTATGTGTTTGTGTGTGTGTGCGTGTGTGTGTGCGTAATCAAGACAGAAAAAGAGAAGCGCAAACACAGACACTGTAGTGCAGTGTTCAGGTTCAGCCTTGGGGTCTGTGGATCTCTGTGTGTGAGAGAAGATGTGTGTGTCAGTGTGTCTAGTGTCATGAGTGGGGAAGCTTCTCCATGGACCCGCAGGTGCCAATACTTAGAAGCTTCCTGGCTGAAGTCGCCTGTAAGGAGGCTGTACAGGAGGAGGCAGAAAACAGCTTCAATGGGGAGTTTGCGGTGAGTATATGGACATGTCTCTCTTATCCTCCTCTCTTCTCCTCTCCTCCTCTCTTCTTTTCTCTTCTCTTCTCTGCTCTTCTCTTCTCTCTCTGCTCTATTCTTAAAAGCAGGGTTTGGCCAGAAGCTAAATTGTGAGCCTGTGTGGGAAGTTATTGTGAAGTAGAAACTAAGCACTCAAAGTGGAAAGTTGCATGTATGTGTGTGTGTGTGTGTGTGTGTGTGCGTGTGTGTGTGCGCGTCTGTGTGTGTGTTTGTGTGTGTGTAGGGTTGTGTTTGATAATTATATTGAGATATGCTGTGTGCATATTTTGGGGATGAGAGGTAGGATGGGGGGATAAACTGAAGTGCTGTTGTTATTCTGTGGAACTCCGATGAAGCTGTGACTTGAATAGTATACAGCTCTAGACATCTAGACAAACTAGAAACACACACACACACACACATACACATATGTATCTGTGTCTATTTAAGGTGCCTCTCTATTAAGGTCTCTATCTCTCTCTCGCTCTCTCTCTCTTTCTCTCTCTCTCACACACACACACACACATAGCCATATGCATGCGCACAAACATACACACACACACACACACACACCATCTCCCTTTGGGTGGACTTCCTCTAAAGCCAGTATGTTAGCTCTTTTTAAGAAAGCAGAAGCATAAAGTTAGCACACTCCTAATCAACCTTCTGCACGCTAACCCCACACACTGACATGACACATACACACACTGACATGACACACACACACACGCACTGACACTCAGAGAGACACTCAAGGGACTGATGCATCTCATTGAAGGCACACATACACACATGGAAAGACACTCTCATAAACCTGCAATACTGAGCAGGCAGGTGACAATTTAGGCTGAACTATCTATGTGTGTGTGTGTGTGTGTGTGTATAGGGACGGGGGCATTTTGCCAATTCTCTAAACAACAACAACAACAACAACAAAAAACTTTGAGCAGAAGGTGTGCCCTGTTTCTCAGCACAAAAAATTGCAGTGGCCCGCATAGTATATAGATACATGCACAAACTCATTCCAACACCGTGATCAAACAAGACATGAGACCATGTGGTCGGATCAGTTTTAGTTTTTCTGTTTTTGCACACACACACACACACACACACACACACACAGAGAGAGAGAGAGAGAAGAGACTCTCAATCCTCCAATGTCCATTTGAATTATATACATTGGAGGAGCTGTTGGGTGTGAAATTCATCCTCCTGTGTGTTTGTGTATGACAATAAGAATTGAGGAAGTGTTTTTGAGATTCTCATAAGGCTCAATCTAGAATGTGAACACTTTGTCACTATTTTTTGGTATGGTATATGGTACGGATTTCTGTGGCTATTTCAGCTACCTATTACTTTTACATTACTTTACATGGCAGCACTTAGCAGATGAACTGGTAGTGAGACACAGGCATTTTGGTTTGCTTAGAAGAAAATGGCAGACGGTCTTGGATTCCATTGGAGGTGGAATAAATATGTATTTCCTGCTTTATGCCTTTGAAGGAGTATTTAAAGGAGTATTCAATAGACTTAATTATGTCAATCAATCAATAATCACAAAATCATTCATTCATTTTCTAGCACATATGCAATTTATTCTCCCTCAGACATGTATGGGCACCCTTACACACACACATACACACAGTGTGTCTGTTTTAAGATGTCGGAAGTCATATGTTGTGTGTGTGTGTCATCTGGAAATTCAGGGATGCTTAAGGATGCTTAAACACACCTGTCATCTATACCAGGACCCAATCACACTTATCGTTATGATTGATTCAACAAAAAATGCTAAACCTTCATTGCAGACATCATCAACAGACACAAGATAACATGCAATAAGGCTTTTGGTTGTCTCAGGGCAGCCATGCTATTTAGTGGCATGCAAGACACAAGTGAAAGAGAGAAACCCAGTGGGACTGGGATATGATCACAGGTCGGACTTGAAGTCGTGTCCCCATGGGTACATACCTGTTTATGATACGGGCACTGTAGCCCACTATGGGCACACACCTGCTTATGATATGGGCACTGTAGCCCGCTATGGGCGCATACCTGCTTATGATATGGGCACTGTAGCCCACTATGCCACAGCATTCTTCTCTCAAGCCATTTTGGCAGTCAGATGGCCAGGTTTAGTCCAGAACCTACACTTACAAAAGTGAATGCCTGATTTCTTACTGTTTGAGATGGCAAAGTGTGACAGGTAGGGTTGTATTTCAACGCCAGATGTAAAGCTAACTCTACATATGCCGAACAAGCAATTGTGATTGGTTCCCGGCTGGGTTTTTGTTGTTCAGAAATTGGCTGCAGTGGCCTCGGCCACCTCTCCAGATGGAAATTTCACCTTCTGAGGTGCAGTTAGATGCACAGATCACGCTATTCATGCTATTTTGGCGCCACTGAAAATGGGATCACCACCGACTAAGAAAACCCTGGTCATGTGTAGCATTTCACTACTATTTTGAGGGCTCACTGTCAAGAATTCATCTGTTTCCTGGTTGTTGCATGATATGGCCGTGTAGTCCAGTTCTTGTCACTATACATGCCTATGTCTTAGTTCAAACACTCCTTGCTCTTAAAGGGAACAGGAGATGGCACACTCATTCATTTAAATGGATGACCACATGGATGTTAAGTATGACTTTAAAACCAATTTCCAATGCAGAAATTAGTTTATAGTTATTCTATTCTGGTGGTACAGAATCACACCCGTGCTCCTTAATGCAGACTATATATGCCAGAACCAAGAACCAAAGATACCAAAACGGCAACTGATGAACTAAATTAATTCATTAATTAACTACGCTTCTGCAGTAACAGAGTGCAATTAATATTGCACTCAATACCAGTGATAGATCAGTATAAATAAGGATTGTACTCGTCACTTACCAATTTGTGTGTGTGTGTTGGGGTCTGGGGCAAGATGGGCTACTTAGTAAAGGTAAAATGCTGGAATTTTATTGTGGTATTGCTGCTGGCATTCTGTCACTCCAGATTCCGTCTATCTGACAATTTCTGAACTTTTAATTATGTAACTGTAACTGCTTGACTTAAAAGTTATGCATATAGCCTATAAAAACAGAATGAAGATTTTTTTTCTAGGTGGGTGGGTGACTGAAAGGGATTAATGAGTGAGTACGCCTCAGAGTATTGTGAAACATAGTTGGAAAAGGCCTCTGGTGATTAACAATTTCTGTTCTAAAACCTACCAGGACAGCATGCATAATTATAGCCAAGCAGGATGCCTTTTACATGAGAGAGATGCATCTCAACTGTAGCTAAACTGACCTCAGGTCAGGGGCATTTTACTCCTGTTCAATATGTCCTGCCCATAGGGATAGAAAGACTGGTGATTACACTGCACTACTGAGAAACAGAGGAATTCTGGGCAGTGGTAAAGTAATGGCCTGAGAAATTGTGGGTTTGAATCTCGAATGCCACCATTGTGGCCTTGAGAAAGGCACTACGGGAGAACTGACGATGGTCAGTGGCAATGGCAAGTGGCTTTGGATAAAAAAAAGTCGGTTAAATGCATACATTCTATTCACTATCTCACTGAAAAGGTGCTTTCTTGCCAAATATTGGCCTAATAATTTATCTTGGCTTTCTTTTGTATTGTTGTAATAATGAGACAGAAGTGGAGGTGCACATCTTTCAAAATATGCATATAGCAATGCAGAATTTCTTCATCTTTGTCTTCTATTATTAGAAGTGTGGTAGAGGTATTGTAATTATTAGAACACTCTCTCACTCTATCTGTTTGTATCAATATTATCTCTTCCAAGGTCCAAGATCTATATCTCACTTTGGCTGATGCATACTCAAACTTGTTATAAAGCAAAACTATATGTGTTTAATTGTGTGTGTGTATGTGTGTGTGTATGATTTCAGAGGCTAAAGCGGCAGTCTACTAAGATTCGAACGGACAAAATCTTTCCCACCAAAACAGCAGAGAAACAAGAGAATGTGAAGAAGAACCGCTATAAAGACATCGTCCCCTGTAATTCATCACACACACACAGTCACAGACAGTGACACCCAGAGATTTACACACATACAGACACCACACTCATACGAAAGAGTACACCATGACAAATGTTATTTTTTCCCTTATAAAAGCACTATTTTACACCCACACAGTTTGATTTTGACTAACTGGGTGTTCTTTTCTCCTTCAGTTGACCACAGCAGAGTTAGAATAACGCTGAACATCTCCAATGGAGACAGTGACTATATCAATGCCAGCTTCATCAAGGTATCTCTCCTCTAACAGCTGCTCCTTAACGTACAACACGTAGTCTAAGACAACCTGGGAGTTTTATTAAGTTCTGTGGAAAAAAGTCGTATTTATTGCAATTACATTCTTTTCTATCCTGCATTGTCTTTTTTTCTGTGTGTGTTTGGATGTGTGTATGTGTTTGCACTATATTGTTGCCCTGTGTTGTCCCTGTCTGTCCAGTGTGTGTGTGTGTGTGTGTGTGTGTGTGTGTGTGTGTGTGTGTGTGTGTGTGTGCATGCGTGCGTGCATGTGTGGGCATGCTTTAATGTGTGGGTGGGTGTATTTTTCCTTTAATTTCTTGACTTCTTGTACTCCACTACTTTGCTTATGATGCTACTAAAAATGTCATTGTTCCTTCATAAAAAATCCCACATAGAAAGATTCCCACATAGAAAACGCCCAAGGAGAAGCAGGGGACCAAACTGATCTTGAATACAGTCTCAAAAGCACACGTTGGGTTGTTGGGCTGGTTGGTTGGTTAGATTGTGCGATGTCTTGGCGTGTTTGTATGTACGCAAGCTGTCTCAAAAGTTTGCACAACGTGATGTGATGTGCTGGCATGTTTGTGTTCATGGATAGGGAGTATCAGGGCAAAATGCATATATTGCCACACAAGGCCCATTGCCACACACGGTGCTGGACTTGTGGAGGATGCTCTGGCAGTATGACGTCCAGGTAAACCAAACCTAATAAACAAAATGTCGCTAGTGGTTTCATTGTGACTTTTAAAGCATAACGTAGTTGCCTAATATTGATAATTCATGCTTTAATATTCATACTTGTCATGTGCTGGACCAAACTTATGTTTTTTAACTCTCTCTCTGTTTGTGTGTAGGTTGTTGTGATGGCATGCCGGGAATTTGAAATGGGAAGGGTGAGTTCTTATGTCTATTCCTCTGTGTATTTGAACCTGGTAGAATATGAACATTATTTCTAGTCAGTATACATGTACAACAGCTTTCACTTGCACCGCCTCCACTCCTCAACCCACACAGCACAGACTGCATTAAGGCTGACGGACTCACACAGACACACACACAAACTTGCAAACACACACACACACACACGAACACGTCAACACACACACATACACACACACACACACACACACGTACACATGTCAGCACACACACACACACACACACACACAGACACAAACGTACACATGTTAACACACACACATACACACACATACACACACACATGTCAACACACACACATACACACACACATGCACACATGTCAACACACACACATACACACTCACACGCACACATGTCAACACACACACATACACACAAAGTCTATATAGCAACATGTAATGGTGGTGTAATGTTTTTTTTTTTTAAGGGATGTTTGTGTAAGTGCTTTAAGCAGTAACAAAACTGGCATGCGAACAGCTTGTTTAGGCCTATGCTGTCCTATGTATGACCCAGCCTCTCTCTTCTCTGTAGAAAAAGTGCGAGCGCTATTGGCCTGCAACCACGGAAGACGTGTTTGTTTGTGAGCCCTTCATCGTGAATTGCGTGAGTATGTAACGGCAGCAGCTGCCTCTGGCCTCACCACTTCCTGTCCTAAATAGTGCCTTTCAACAGATTCACCACATGGAAACATCCCCTGCCTAACTCACCTTACACACCCATAACCTGCCATTTTTATCTAACTGACTACATATGCAGGACACACACACACACACACACATACACACACACACATCAACCGTCATGTGTTTAGTGCCTATGTATTAACCATGATTTTGTATGTCTCCAGGTATCAGAGGAAAATAAAGGGGATTATATCTCACGGGTTTTGAATGTGACCTATCAGTCTGTAAGTTCGCATACCCTCTCTCTCACTCACACACACACACAGAGATAGATGGGTCTGTTTATCAGACCTATGTGTTACTTATGAGTAAATCACCGGTTGTCTAGAGGCAGCTTGTCTTGAGCTTGTGTTCAGTAAGTGGCTGGAGTAGCCAAAGCAGAGCAGACCAGAGTATAAATTCAGAGCTGAATTTGTCTAATTTAAGCACCTGTCCTAAATGTGTCAAATTTTGGACAAGAATGCTTGGTAACACTTCATATTAGCACACACATATTAGCACACACATATTAGCACACACATATTCTCCATTAACTAGCCGCTTATTAACAGGTAGACTGCTAACAGCCACATAACACTAGCCATTTGTTAGTCATTACACATCATGTATGAGTACCGTACTTTGCATGCACTTATTCTATAGTGCACCATTAACTAAGAAATTCTCCAATATACTCCAATAACTCCTAATTACTGTTTATTCATTGTAAGTAAATTAGTTGTTGTACATGAATTATGATCTTAAAATGCTTTGGTTAGTATGGGGCTTATAAGGAAGTAGTACAACAGGAACAGTTATTCAGTTATTCTCCTCCAATAATACCTTAAAAAGATGGCCAATTTATAGGAACAAAACACAAAACTAAAAGTGCTAATAGAGTCCAAATAAGTCATAATTACATCTTTTGGTAACACTTTAGATTAGGGTACACATGTTAACCATTAACAAGCAGCTTATTAGCATGACATCAGTAGCATACTAGCCATTTGTTAGTCATTACAAGTCACTTATTAATACCTTATTCTATGAGCTTATTCTACCCATAGTAGACCATTAACATAGAGTTTCTCCATTATAAACCTCTAATTACTGCTTATTCATAGTCAGTAAGCTATTTGTTGTATATGAATTGTGATCTTAAAATGCTTTGGTTAGTGTGGGGCTTATAAGGCAGTAGTACAACAGGAACAGTTATTCTCCTTCAATAATTTTTAGAAAAGATGGTCTATTCATAGGAACACAACCCAAAACTACAAGTGCCTAATAGTGTCCAAATATGTCCTAATTACATCTTTTTGATTGAGAATTACTGTTCCTGTTGTATTACCACTTTATAAACCCCTTGCTGAGCAAAATATATTGAGATCATAGTTTATGCACGACAACTAGCTTACTTACTATGAATAAGCAGTAATTAGGAGTTTATATTGTAGTTAATGGTCTACTATGGGTAGAATATGTTCATGTAGTATAAGGTATTAATAAGTGACTTGTAATGACTAACAAATGGCTAGTATGTTATTAATCTGCATGGTAATAAGATACAATTAATGGTGAATATGTGTAGCCTAATCTAAAGTGTTACCCATTTTTTGATTGAAACAACAGGTGTTCTTGTTGTAGGCCTACTACCATCTTATAAACTCTGTACTGAACAGTAATTGAATATATTCATATACAACATCTGACTTACTCGTCATGTGGTTGAACCTAATAAATAGACCGGAAGTAACCTCAAAAATCTATTTTTAACTGTTCAAGAAAGCAATCTAAAACATTGCTTAGTGTTGCTCAGAGCTTATTTCTTTCAAACAACCCTAACCCTAGGGTGGGGGAGAACAGAGCACAGGTCAAGCAGGATGACAGACAGACACACACACACACACACTCACACACACACACACAAAGACAGAGAGGCTACCCTGAGCCAAACGCCCACAATGTGTCTGCTTTTCATGATGAAACCGACAACACAAAGAAGAACAAATACAACATGTCAAGTCCCTTTGCTCTGTTTGCGTCACAAAGACACAGCATATTCCAACACATCTGATTTGAATTTCAAGAGTTGATTGTTTTGATCTCATGACTTGTGTGGTGTGTGTGCGTATTTGTGTGATGGTGTGTACATGTCTGTGTATGTGTGTGTGTGTATGTGTTTGTGCGTGTGTGTGTGTGTGTAATGGTGTGTACATGTCTGTGTGTGTGTGTGTGTGTGTGTGTGTGTGTGTGTGTGTGTGTTTGTGTGTTATGACAGGCCAGTCGCACAATCAGGCAACTGCACTACATGAACTGGCCGGACCATGGTGTCCCCGACTCCATTCCCCCCATACTAGAACTGCTGCAAGAGATGCGTGCCTACCAGGAGCATGAAGACATACCCATCTGCATCCACTGCAGGTACTCATGTCACACACAGATAACACACACACACATAGTCTAGAACAAAGAAACATACAGATTCATTTGCGCAAACGCTCTTTCTCTCTGTCTCTCTCTCTCTTTTCCTCACACAATCATACGTAGATACTGACCACATGTTTTCACCAACCAATGGCATCTCAATCTACATAGGGTACAATCTATGTAGGGTACAATGAGAACTTGTCCATTTCTTAACCCCCCCCAACACACACACAATCTCACACAGGAAGTGTATTTTTGTTTGAGAGTGTGGTTGACCAACAGCGCTGCCTTCCTGCTCACAGTGCACACTTATGACGTCCGACTTCACAGCACACTGCCCCAAACCCTTCACTTCACCCCCTCTCTTTCGACTTTACTCTCTGTCTGTCATCTCTTTGCAACAGAGGACCTCTCGACCTAAGTAACAATGTTGAATCAGTTCCAAACACACACACACACACACACACACACACACACATACACACACACACACACACACACACAGAAACACAGCGATGTTCCAGTCTGTGCTCTTTGAGACAACTGTCAGACAGAAGAACCAGTATTTGGTTCTTTAAGTAGTGGTGTTGGTATTGCGTAAGCAGCTCCTGAGTTCTTAAATCTGAGCTTGCCAGATCTGATCTACTGTGTGGATTTGGACAAAAACCCTCTTCTTCTGGGAAATAGCAGGCCTTTAGAGGAATGCTAATGGTAGCAGTGAAGCCTCCGTCAGAGCTCAGTGTTAATGATTAGATCTCCCTAAAGCCTTTGGCTGACTATACTTATGTGGTCTCATGTGACTGTGTGTGTCCCATATGTTACATGCAGTCTATGGTGTGTCCTAGTTTAACTCTTGTGCTAACATGTCCTAGTCAGACTGTGTGGCTATGTTATGTGGTAACATACCCTAATCTATGCGTGTACAAGTGTGGCTATGTAAACTAGTGTGGCTATATGACTGTGGGTTTGTGTGTCCTTGGATGACTGCGGGTTTGTGTGTCCTCTGTCCTGCTTGTAGTGCTGGATGCGGAAGAACAGGAGCGTTGTGTGCAATAGATTACACCTGGAACATGCTGAAAAGACAGGTAACCCCCTCTTCTCCTGACACACAAATAATAATAATAATAATAATAATAATAATGAATAATTAAGTACCAGGTAATTTGTGTAATGAATGTACATATTTGTGCAATTGTTGTTTTTGTTGTGTGTATTCTCCAGTGCATCCCAGAGAGCTTCAGCGTCTTTGACCTGGTGCAGGACATGCGGACTCAGAGGCCGTCAGTGGTGCAGACCAAGGTGACTCTGCTGCTAGCACACACCTGCTCAAACAAGCAGGGGAGTCATGAGCCTGGGCTGAATGAGCAGCTCAATGTTAATCTCTGATATGTGTGTGTGTGTGTGTGTGTGTGTGTGTGCCATCACAGGAGCAGTATGCACTGGTGTACAGGGCCATTCGGTTCCTGTTTGAGAACCACGTGGAGGCCCTTGAGTCCTCCTGCAGTGCAGAACAGCAGGAAGTGAGTGGAGCCTGGGGGGCTTTAATTGAGTGATGACTGATATATGACTGAATACATGAGTCTCTCTCTCTCTCTCTGTCTTTTTCTCTCAAGTATTTTATCTCTCTCTCTCTATATATATGTATGTATATATATATATATACATTTAGCAGATGCTTATATCCAAAGCGACTCAGCTTTTGTCAACTACCAATTGTTCAGGGCAGTCTCCCCTAGGCAAACTTCGGGTTAAGTGCCTTGCTCAGGGGCACAATGGTAACATGTAACTTTCCAGGCTACTAGCACCTAGCACGCTAGCCAGGTTATTAACCACTACACTACCACTGCCACCATCTTCTATCTCTCTCCTCTCTCTCTTTCTTTCTCTCTCCTCGCTTTTCTCTCTGTCTTCTCTCTCTCTGCTGTGTCCCCTCTACTGAACTACTGAAAAGGCGTTTCATCAGTTCCCTCCTGCACTCTTGGCAAATACCCTCTCTTCCCACACATACTCAGTGATTGCTCAGAGATTTCATAAAATGTTGTGGTGACAGGCAGTTCCATATACCAAAAGAGACAGAGAGTTCAAAAAAGAACAGGAAAGTATGTGTGTGAGAGAGATAGAGAGAGGGAGAGAGAGAAAGAAAAAAAAGATTAAAGAAAAGATTCAAAAGAGTTGTGTTGTTCTTCTTTCAGGTTAATTCCTCTCCATTGGCAATCACCCCCGACTTCAGTAGTGACCTTTCAGACCTCAGCGAGCCAGAGGATGAACTTCATATAGAGACTGAACCAAGGTAACACACAGTAAAACTAAGACAGACAGACAGACAGACACACACACACACACACACACAGAGTTTGAGCCCGAGTCTTGTGTTTCACCCACAGACAGAGCGCTGGAAGGTAGTGTTCACACGTTCCACTGAGCAGTAAACAGTAAACAGTCTCTATGGCATCAGCCCACTCCAGTCATCCGCCTGTACCTTTTCACTTCTCTCTTCTCTAAATCTCTCTCTATCTCTCTCACCATTCATTCACTATGCTTACAACTAAAATAAAATACCTTTCTAAACCTTTGAACACACTTTCAAAAGAGACGGTACAGCAATGTACAAATGTGTTGTAAAGCACAACTAAATGCATTAGCACTACGTAGTCTACGGTGTGCTAGTACAAATTCATTTTTTTAAGTGTTTATGTTGAAATGGCCTCTGTGATAGATATGTGTTTGTGTGATACGTGTTGTGTTTGTGATAAAGATTGCTGTGATATTCACCACAAACCCACTTGTGTTCTGAGTGCTTATCACTTGCAGAATCTGCTTCCCTTATCATGCTTTGGGTGGTTTTTTTTCTCTGTACTGATCATTATTTGCAACACACTTGCCGTTTTGACAGACATGTGCAGCCTGCAGAGCAGACCAATCACATGTTAAGTATGGACATCCCGATGCTGAAATCACCGCCCATGCCTGTGGAGCCAGAGGACATGGTCACGTCCACACGCAGGCCTGAGGACATTCTCCGAGACATGGCCGTCAAACCTCCCTGGAATCTCCCACCACACACACACACTCATGACACACCCATGACCCAGAGTGTCATTCAAACACCCCAGACACACACACCAAGCACCTCACATACACACCACACACACCATGTCCAGACAAGTGTGACCGGTGACAACACACATCATGTATCACCTTATCAAGACCTCACACACTCCGCAGAGCAAGTAGTCCAGGTCACACACACACTTCCAGTGCTTCAAATCCCACTTATCCAACATCTCACACACACTCCACAGAAAGCACTCATCGAACACACACCACAGATGCCACACACACACCCCACGACTCCACATGTCGCAGGCGTATCTCCTCACCCACCTGACCTCTGTGTGACCGTGGAGGATCCTTACTTCAGTCCCGTGACGTCCCCAACAACGATGGCAGGGAGCTCAGGCAACGGTCACTGCCTCAAGCCACCACAGCTCACACTTAACGATCAGCCACTCCAAGAGGTCTCACAGACACACACAGGTCCGTTCACACAGTGAACACTTGCAAAATACACACACACTCGCTCACACACACACACTCATTCTCAAACACGCACACATACACACACGTATACACCCAAACACACGCACATACACACACACGCGCTCACTCTCATACATACACACACAAAATTACAAGGCTAGAAGCATGCATACTGATACGGTGGTGAGTGAAAGAGGAAGGATGTTAATACTGTATACGAGCAAACAAACACACACACACACACTTCTAGCATCTGCCTCAACCTTATTTCATTTCCTTATTAATTGCTTGTGTGTGTGTGTGTGTGTGTGTGTGTGTGTGTGTGTTTGTGTGTGTGTGTTTGTAGCTGCTGTGGCACCCGCTGGCTCTGATGATGAAGATGTGCCTCCCCGTCTGCCTGAGCGTACGCCTGAGTCTTTCATCCTCGCCTCTGACACACAGGTCCAGTTTCCCAGTGCCCCCAAACACACACAGAATGGTAAGGCAACGAACACACACACACACACACACACACACACACACACTCACACACACAACATTTCGCTGGTGCCACCTCAGTTACTCTCACACATGACGGTTGTTTACTCACACACACACTTAATGATAATCCAAGCTCATCCTGTCAAGTCCCTGCTAAACCTGTTCTGCTACTAGTATGTGCACAGTTGCATGTACACACACACACACACAGATAGAGAGAGAGTGGTTTGGTTTTGGGTGGGGTGGGGGTACAGACTCTCCCCCGCTGAGGACCATGATTAGAAAGACCACTGAGTAAAAGGAAAGAATGGGCTTTGTGTGTGTGTGTGTGTGTGTGTGTATTATGTGTTGTGTGTTATGTATGTGTATGTGTATGTGTGTGTGTGGATATATGTGTGTGTTGTGTCAGTAATAAAAGATGGAGATTTATTCAGGTGCTGTTCACTGATGATGAGTACTCTCTCGTAGTAAAAGGGGAGGCACAGTATGAAAGATGTATGAAGATGATAAAGATGGAGTTGCCACACACACACACACACACACACACACACACACACACACACACACACACACACACACACACACACAGCCAGTGAACCAATGGATAAAACAGGTCTCCACCTCAGTAACACCACTGAACATGAGAGGGTTTGAGTCATCACTATAAAGAAACTGATGACAGCGTGAGGTGGAAAATATTGTGGATGAGGGACAGAAACTCACTCAAGCAACAGCTCAGCTCTGCCACCAGCTTTGCCACCTCTGTAACAGCTTAACGCAGCTTTAACAAGGGCTGCTACATTTGGGCCCGAATCATAATCTTGTTTCTGATGGTCTATAATCTTGTTTGTAATAATCTTTTTCCATTGTGGTGTTTTCATAACTGTGATTAATTGATTAATTGTACCATGTTAAAATCATGTGACTATAATCGTAAACAGTGACATACTAGTGACGGCAATTGGCCTATTCTACCGGACAGACTCAGACAGACTGACTTATTTTCAGCACTCTCCCAGGAATAAGTCCTTTTCTCTGGTCCTCATACATAAGGAGAGGTTGGCCCATTCAATTTAGTGGCACTGAACTAAGTGAAAGTGTGTGTAATGGTAGTGTGTGTGTGTGTAAGTATTTGACACAGACTGAGTTTGATTCTCCCTGTTTGTCCGCAGGTGACCCTCCATCTCCAGTCCCACCAATCCCTGAGCGCACCCCAGAGTCCTTTGAGCTGGCCTCCGCAGATGGTAACACACACACACACACACATTCTGTTGCTTGTTTACAAACTCATACACCATACACACATTCACACACAGTTCTATACTGTGTAAATATTTACTCATAAAAGCACACCCTTTTAATCACTTACATACAAATTAAGGTATGCTCTCTCTCTCTCTCACACACACACACACACACACACACACACACACACACACACACACACACATGCATGCACACAGACACACACGCATGTGCACACACACATACACACAAAGTCTATAAAATGTGTGTACTTCAGTGCTTACTTGAAATGTGTTTGCAATCTCATTTTTCTTTGACTAAATAAAAGTGTGTATCAATGTAACCTTCCAGAGTTGGAGAAGTTGATGAGGCAGTTAAAGCACACTGACTCCGTTGGCAAGGTTGGTGTGTCCTCAGAGTGGTCTGGAAAAACACACACCTCACCCACCGTCAAAAGGTCATGGTCCAGAAGCAAGGCATGTATCTGTGTGTGTGTGTGTGTGTGTGTGTATCAGTGAATAAACATTATCTTGTCAAATTTTTGACCTGTTCAAAATAACATATCTTTTGCTGTCTTTTAGAGCGTAAAGGTCCGAATGTCTCTCCCAGGTAAGTAGAACTGATAAATGTTACACACACACACACACACACACACACACACACACACACACTATTAAAGTTGAAGGCCAGAGAGTCAGGAGTTGTTTGAGGATGCAGACACAGACACTGACCCTCACTATGATGTTTGAAGGTGGAAATTCACACACAGGCACAGAACATACTTGAAGCTCACATGGTGCATAATGTAATGGTAGCCAGTTGGTAGATAGCTTTGCAGTAAACATTAGTAAAGTGATATTCTGCTGCTTTTCAGTCCATTGTCCTGTTGTTCAAGATCACTAAGTGCTGTTGGACGGGAAAAGAACAAGAAAACTTGGTACAACATAGACTGAAATAGACTGAATAGACTGAAAGCAGAACAACACCGACAGAATTTGCCCTTATCAGCTAGCGTTGGCAGTTGCTCTGCCTCGATCTATGTTGTACCCTTTAAGAGACGTGCTACTGAGTGAAACTAGCACCCTGAGGTTTTAGCTCACTTGGTAGCACAGACGAGCCAGCAGAGGCCTGCTAATATCCGCAGAGCAGCACATACCGCTCAAATTTGGAGACTTAATGGGCTGAACGCTATCAGACATGCACCTGTCTGCCAGGTGTGTACAGGCCCGACACTATCAGACGTGCGACTGCCCTGGTGTGCGCTCACTATCAATCCGGTGTTCACAGTGTCGTCTGTGTGTCTCATATCTCTTGTTCGCAGTGTCGTTAGCCTGGCGTGTGTGTGCTCACTATCAGTCCTGTGTTCGCAGTGTCGTTAGCCTGGCGTGTGGTGTGCCATCACCTGTTACAGTCCTGGTGTGTTCACCAGTGTCGTTAGCCTGGTGTGTGGGTGTGCACACTATCAAACCTGTGTTCACAGTGTCGTTAGCCTGGCGTGTGTGTGCTCACAATCAGTCCTGTGTTCACAGCACCTCCTCCTGTTCCTCTGTCTGTGGCTCCTGCCCCCACAGAATCCGCTTCTGTTGCCAGCCCTACCTACAAAACTCAAGGTGAAAGACTACACACACACACACACACACACACACACACACACACATACACTATAGTGACGCCCAGATGAAAACACACAGATAATCCACCCAGTGTGACAGAGGGCAGGCTAATCTAGTCTATCTGGGCCGACAGAAGCAGCACACAGAGAGCTAATGGCACCCCATAATATTCACTTGCTGTGGAAAATATATTTACACGGATCAATGATCTGAGCTAACTCATACAAATATGAGACATGCTGCTGACTCCTCAAAGGAGTTCGAGGTGTGTTGAGCCAGCTGAAAACTGACTGGTTTGTCTCTCTCTTCACAAAGCTCCTAGAAGCCTCACCCCCCCCTTACCAGAGAGGACACCTGAGTCTTTTATTGTGCCCACAGATGCAGGTAGAGCACACACACACACACACACACACACACACACACACACACGCCATGGATACAAACACAGTAATACTTATGTGACTCACATAGGTTTCCTGTAATGATGCCAGTTACTAGAAACACCTTAACATGTTTCTCACACCTACGCAAACACACAGAAACACACACACACACGTATGCACACACACACACTTACATGACTCTCTTCCCTCCAGAGGTTTCAAGAATAACCAAGCCATCATTGGCTGTCCAGCCCAGCAACTCATCAGGTGAGTCATAACATAACAAGACCATTTGTATGTTTGAAGCTCAGGAAATGTGTGTGTGTGTGTGTGTGTGTGTGTATATTGGTGTGTGGTTTCTTTGGATAGTCATACTGTGTGTGGCTATGGGTCACTAATGGGTGGGGTGTTTTACACTATCTGTTTGCAGGTGGACCCCCCTCTCCAGTGCCCCCACTCCCTGAGCGAACCCCCGAGTCCTTTGAGCTACCCTTGGCTGATGGTACCACTAAAATTTGTTACACACACACACACAGGCAAAATCACACTGTTGTTACACACTCTTGTACTCTTTTGTAGCCAAAGGAAACATATGATCAGGAAGTCGTACTCACACACTCACACACATACACAACAATGCAAGAATACTTTGCCCATTGCGTACTTCCGCTTAGCACAACCTCACACAGCAACACATACACACACTAAGGCCACCCGCTCCTTCCCACAAACACACAGACACACAAAATATAACATATTCATATAACATATAGTCCTCCTCCCCTTGGTAGTAGGCATGGTTATTAACACTGTGTTCATACTTGTCAACACCCTGGCATATGACAGTTTTAGAAAGTTCAAAAAATAACTTGCTCTCTTTCTCTCTCTTTCTCTTCCTCTCTCTTCTTCTCTTTTTTTTCTCTCTCTACTCAAAGCTGCGTTCTCAGTTCCGAGCTTGTTGAGCACTACTCTGCCTGAGAACAAGCGCCGTTCTATGCTGTGTCTCCGCGACAATGTTGTGTTGCGTAGTGGGGACAGCCAGCGGTCTCCACGCTGCACCAGCGCCATCTTCCTGCCCACCAGCAACAAGAGCGTGTCTTTGCCACGCAACAGCGCCCTCTTTCCTTCCGGAAGCCCACAGCTCACTCTGTCTGTTGCTGCTGCTGCCCCCTGCTGTGAGCCTGGGGAAGTGGAGCTGCGGCAAGCCTCCGCACAGCATAGTGGAAGCAGTATTGGCAGTAGCAGTAGTGGTAGAAGTAACAGTAGCACCACCACCCCACAGGTTCAAGACAAACAGCAGCTGGCAGCGCTCTCTGTCTCCCCCCTCAGGACAACAGAGGCATTGTCGCCTCTGCAGCGTGTGGGAAGCTCACGTGAATGGGCCGGTCCTTCTCAACCCAGAGCACAAGACCCATTCAAGAACAGAAGCAAGGTAATAGGGAATGACTATGGACAGCTGAGCACAAAATGCCACAGTTTTTTTATATATATGTATGCTACTGATTAAAATCATGGTTAATTGAAATATATATTTTTCCTGCAGAGTGTGAAGGTGAAAAGTTCAAACACAGGTGAGTATTAACCCCCCCCCCCCCCCCCAAGCAAACACACACACACCAAACGATCGATAGAGACAGAGATGCCTTTGTATTTGTATTCACGTGTGCTTGTCTGTTTCAGCAGGTCTGTCAGTATTTGCACCTGATGTGGCCATATCACCACAGGCAGAAGGTAACAGTGATGAGGAATCATCTGTTTCCCCCATCTCATACACACACACTGGGATACAGTAATACTACTGAACAACTACAGAGAATAGAAGTATAACTCCTCTGTGTGCGTGTGTGTGTGTGTGTGTGTCCATGTCGTACAGGAGCCCCTGCTGTGGGAGCATCAGCCGCAGGTCCTACTCCTCTGCCAGAGGCAGGAGCTGAAGGAAATTCTGTGACGGAAACTGATTCTGGAAAGGGCATGACCAGGAAGAAGGTAGAAGGCCTACTGTGCACATATGTAGTGTGCCAGTGTCATTGCTCCCTCCAGGCTAAAAAGCAGAGGAGACCGGGCCTTTGCAGTGATTGCACCTGCGCTCTGGAACCAGCTACCACTGCACACACGCCTGGCTCCTTACTTGGCTGTTTGTAAATCTCACCTTAAAACCCATTTTTATGCCCTGGCCTTCAATTCACAGCATGAATTTTTCATTTATTTATCTTTTTGTTTTTTTCATGTTCACTTTATGTCGTCCTTATGTCTGTTTGTCTATCGAGTCGTATTACCTGACTTGTTCAGTACCTTGGTCAGCTGTTATTGACGTTTTTAAAGTGCTTTATAAGTAAACGTGACTTGACTTGACTAGGGAAATCGAAAAGGAGAAACGAATTTCCATTCAGGGTTTTCTCTGTACCTCTCTGTATGTAGTGTGGCAGTGTAGTGTACCAGGAAAATGACAAAGAAGAAACTAAAGCAATATTCAAGAGTTTTTCTGTACCTCTTTCAGTTCTCATTTGGTGCCAGTTTAAGCTTGTACATTGTCATTCAGGCAACTGAATCATTACAACTTTGTTGTAAGCACACATATCCTAACAAAGTGTCCACTTAAAATATGAGATTAATTACTTGTAGATTGAAGTTTTCTGTTTTGTGCAGGGATCTCTGAATGTTTTCTGTGCATCATAATCAGATTTTTTTTTCCTTTTTATCATCCGCAGAGCTGGAGGAAGTTCATGCTCAAAAATAAACGTAGGTTCTGTCCTCCTCTGCCAGCCAGTCATATCATTAACCACTAACCGCTAACTAGCGGAACCCAGCTGTGTCATCAACAGACATCTGATTCCTCTTTGGCTCTTTTTTCCCCTCAGAGAAGTCTGCTCCGCCTCCTGCACGCCTCCCGCCTCCCTATTCTGCCATCGCAGGACTCAGACTGGGTGAGTTTGAGTTTGAGTCACCTTTGAGTTCCAGAGGACAAAATAAACATCGCATTGTTTTGTACATCATTCATAGGGATGAATGCAGAGGAAATGGAGCAAAAATGCTGCAAAATATTATGCCCACCGAACTTGCTTTCTTGTGTGTGAGCCAGTGATCAGTATCTGTGGGTGGCAGGGTTTTTGAGTGAGTCAGTGTGTGTGTGTGTGTGTGTGTGCACATGTCTAGTTACGTGTTTGGTCTCTCCAGTATTTGGGAATCGTCTTGGGAAGCCGAAGGGACCACGGACCCGGCCTGAGACATGGGTGTAGGAGGATGAACGTAGGAGCAAGAAGCAGATGATAAAGATGAAGAAGAGGACGAAGATGAACAAAGATGGCTGCTGCCTCGCCTCCATCAAGGCTCTGGGCATCTGGAGCTTTCTCTCTCTCTCTGCTGCTGCTGTCCCTCTAGCTCCTCGTCTCCACCTCAGGAGCCCAGGAGCCTGTAGATATGTTTGCCTGGATGCACACACACAAGACTGGAGAGCAGAGATCTGCTGGTTTGCACCGAAGCTCCAGAGGAATTCTGTCATGGCCAGGCATACTGGGACGACCCATGCAAGGGCAAACTCAACAGGAGCTAAATGTGATTATGCATCAAATGGATATTTGTTTAAGAAATAGCGCTTACTTTTTGGTAGTGTTCCTGTGTATGTTTTGTTGTTTTTGGTTTAAAAATGGTTTCTGATGGTGATGAAACTGGTACGTTTGTTCCCATTTCTGCACATTCATCGTTTGAATACTGGCCCCATTAACCTCCCATGACCATACATAACAGTTGAAACTTTTATTCAGCTGTTAACACAACTACATTAATTGAGCCAAACTTTTTTTTCCCTTCTTCGCTAAAGTGGGATTGATGTGTAGGAATCAGAAGGTAAACAAAGCTTTGAAATGAATCTAGATTAATGTGGGCATTCTTAGTTGGGGTTCAGTGGGTTCCTGTGGGAGACTGCAAACTCATGGACAAGACCAGCTTGTATTTCATCTCTGCCTGAACTGATGCCACGTGATGTCACCCTTTACTTTCCTCTGCTAGCCAGGCATCAGTACTAAACAAACTGAACAAAAGAGGGACTAAGTCAAATCTCAGGTATCAAACTGTCAACTGCAAATGCATTTCTTGTAAATGACCATGTCAAACTGGCATGAAAAATAGATTTTTGTTGTCCTCCTTATGAATTATGGAATTAAATGACAAGAGCAAGGCATGGTGTACACATCTAATTGTTCATAAACCACAAGACTTCCCAGTGTGAAAAAAGAACCACTTATGCCCACAATCACACTTCTCAACCACTTCTCCTTTAGTCACACGCACAAAGACCATTTTATTCTGTGGGAAAGTGATGGGATTTTTTTTTATGACATGAAAAACAGGAAGCAGCACTGAGGGATGGATAGGAAGGATAAAATCCTCAGAGTTGTTCCTCCATGGAGATAAACACACACCCCATATGCTTGGGAAGACTGTACCTATAAGATACTTCTGAAGGAATTACAGGAAGGAGGCTTGAATACAAACATCATTAAGAGCTTTTATTTTAGTTTAGAGAGAGACACACACACACACACACACACACACACTCATACACACGCACATAAACACCACACACTCAGGGTGCCTTCACACCTCAGACTCTCCCTCCATCTGATCCTGGCAAAAATGACATTACAAAAACAACCAAGTTAGCTGCCCAGAGAGGGGACAAGTCCTCTCTAGTTGTATGAATTTTGTCCCCAGTCAACTATATGCACTCTATATATGATGAGGAGGACAGCCTAGAGTCACTCACTCCACATGGCAGTAGCAACCCAAAGCACAGTTGAAACACAGTGGAAAACACCACTCAATCCCAATGTCCCCCCTTACCCAAAGCCCTGAACCCTTAAAGACTTAACTGACATGAAACATGTCATTCAAAAACTTGATGTAAGGACAGTTTAATCTTTGAAGAGACAGGGCTTAGGGGAGACAGGGATTTAGCCAAAGTCATATGAGCAAACCAATGATGCAAGCTGATACACAAGATCATTTAACTGGGCATGTTTGAGATGGTCGACTGACTGACTGAAAAAAAGACATACGAAAATGTGTCTCAGTGGAACTTTTTCATTGGACAAAAGTCCATGATGCACTATTCCCAAGAGCAGAATGTATTGCTTTAAGGTAGCATCGTAAGCCTGTAGCGAAAGTCACCCCGCCTGCTGTGTGCCCACTGTTGTGCAGGTAAGTACAAGTGGATGCTGGGGCTTCCTGTAGCCCGCTTTACCCCCTACTGCACCAGAAAAGGTCACAAGATCAAAGGACCCTCAAGACTATATTACCAGTGTGTCTCTACTAGTGACCTTTTGCGATGGAAATTCTGGGCAAGTTCTGCTGGTGCTCAGATGAGGAGCTCAATCAGGATGAGGTACATGACAGATCATATCTTAGCCCTACACCCTCAAGGACTTAACTAACAAGAGGTTGATTCATGACAGTCACTCCTTTGAGGCTTTAGGGCTTAGGGGTGACATTGGGATCAGTGCCATGTCAGCAGTTAGACTACCAGTAGATTTTTACTTTCTTCTGCAGTCAATCAATGTCAACAGGAAACTAAAAGCTGTGGATGAAGGGCAAGCTTCTGGAAGGCTGTGCCAACTCCAGTCGCAACCTTGATAGTTTTACTATTGGGAGTAATGGTGTCATCACCATGACTGTGATGTACATTAGCAACAGCGCTTGCCAGGTGCTCATCCCGGACTGGGACATAAACAAAATTAGCCAATCAACACAAGGCCTCAAAAGTGCACAGGGAGGAGTGTTATCTGATTGGCTGTTACACTGAAATAACATTCTTTCATTGAATTTGTAGGTCCTGTTTTTAGTGGCTTGATAAGTGAGTGACAATAGTTTGATTTTATGTAGATTTGCAGTGTTGTTCCTGATCTTTTGTGGCCTGGTTTGAATTTAGGGTGAAAAGCCTTACTTGTTTCACACTATATGGACTTGAGACACTGCTATGAAGCTAGCACACACACACACAGCCATAAGTGCATCTTGCAAGAAAATGGCCACTAAAATCTACGATGGAAACTTTGAAATTCATGCAGACAGAAATCCTCACAAAAGTAACTGTACTCTATATTAAACATGTTGTTATAACATTATAAAAATCATTACTATAAAAAAAAATCCCTTCTGATGTAGGTGACGAAGTAAATAAAACTCACATGGGCATGACATGAACATGAGATAAAAAACTGTAAATCGTCCCTACTCTTGAAGTGAAAATGAGACCATATCTACCATTGGGCGCAGATGATACACAACTAAAACAACACAGTCCTATTTTGGTGCCCCTCTAGATCACGCGGGACAGTGACAGGGATGAGTTCCACACTCAAACTATCTAAGTGCAGATGAGATGTACAGTTTAAACGCACTGCAATATGCTTTGGATAAGGTGTCTGTAAAATGACTTCATGTCAGAAGAACACATCACATATAGGCTACTGCTGCTTGGATAAGATGCCTGACAGTTTACCAATAAATATTATGTATGTATATATATTTATATATATATATAATCTATATATAAATACACAGAAAATTACACACAATTTGAAGCTGCATGGAAGAAGCAGTCAATCCAAACTGCACCTGTGTCAGTGCAGTGGGTTTTGCTCAAACTTGCACCTGTGTCAGTGGGTTTTGCTCAAACCTTAGGCTATGACGTGGTCAGAGAGTAGGGGCAGCACCAGACCCAGCTGTGCATGCGCACGCACACACACACACACACACACACACACACACACACACACACACACAGTATATTTCCACAAAGAGCCATAGCACTCTGCCAAGTACAGCAACACCATCGCCTACTCAGCAACCATCTTCCAGGGCCATTATTACGCATTGGCTGCAGGTCTGAGAGTAGAGAGCAGTGTAAGGCGAAACACACACCAATGCAGACACGAGTGTAGCCCACACTCCATATTTTCACATTCCATCACTGGAATTCAATTTTTCGATACATTTCCACACACAAGCACCATATCCTTATGCAGTTGCGATGTCAATTATGATTCAGTTCTATTTTTGTAGGCATTGCTCAATAAACTCCTTTGTCGATGGTCATTGAATACTGACCAAGATAGAGCAACATAAAACGTTACAATGTCAAACGTGAATAGTTCCGGTCTGCATAAATGGGAGTGTCACATAACGTCACAATAGAAACTTTTCAATGATCTTCTGTATCTGCGTATAGGGGCTCAACTCTAGTCTGCATTAAGGGGGATTTTCTCCCCTCCTCTTGCGAAAATAGAACACAGCACTTTACGCTAACGTTTGTGCCTCTCGCTCTGACTTTCCCCTCTCTGGTTGAATGCTTGTCAGTTGCAGAGTGTGGCACTGATAGGACAGGGGGGCAATGACAGAATGTGTCGCTGCACTCGATTTGGAAGTGGTTTTGTGTGTGTGTGTGTGTGTGTGTGTGTGTTCACTCCAAGAGTGAAGAGTGTGGAGAGAAGAGAGAAGAGTCCTGCCAATGCAGCCACTGTGTTTTATTAGTCTTTTCCCAGTGGAAGAGAAGCTTCAGAGAAGATCCTCTGCCTGCTCGTGCTAAGGCAGCCATCATGGGTGTCAGCTCTGCTCAAAGAAATCCCAACACCATCAGTCAGACAAGTGAGCTCCTCTCCTCCTCTCTTCCATCAGGCAGACAGTCAGTAAATGAGATGTGAATGGCGCAGTCAGTTAAGAGATAGGCACTTCTCTGTGTAACCGGGACATCCCACGATGCATTGCATTCCCACTGCAGATGCCGTCAATGTCAAACGCCTTTCCCTCATCCACAGATACAAGCCTCTAAAGCGACACCCTCTGGCTCAAGAGGAGTAGAGACGGTGCTTCTGGGCTCAAGAGGAGTAGAGACGGTGCTTCTGGGGTCAATTGAAGCAAATAAAAAAATAAAATAAATAAATAAAACTAAAAAATATCATCATACTTTAAAACTATTATACATCCAAGATTTTCCTCTGTAATGAGTCATTTTTTTCTCTTTTCTTTCTTTTTTAAAGAGGACACCAATGTGGAAGTGTGTTGAGGTGTTCAGAGGATTCAGTTCAGACACGTTATTGGTCATTCTGAGGGCGTGAGCGAGGGTTTCAGGGAAGGGTCCGAGTTCTCCCCAGTCGGGGCCTTTGGAGTCGTGTCCAGACTGGCAGTGGGCTGTTGCGCTGCGTAGTCGACCTCGGAGGAACCGTGCTCGCCGGTGCCGTTGCTGGCTTTGGGATCAGGCTGGGGCTGGTACTGCTCGAGCCGGATGTGCCAAGCTAAGCTGCAGACGGCCGAGACCGTCTTGAACTGGTGCACCACGTTGCGAGGGATGAAGTAGATGTCCTGGTGGCACAGGGCGGCGCGCACGTAACGGATGCCCTCGCGCCGGAGCTGGTTCAGCTTGGCGTCGTCCACCCACTGCACACACTGCGGATTGCAATCATTACTTTTATTACAGTTTCTCTCTCTTACTGCCAACACACATTCCAACAGATATCACATGCAATGATTGCGAATTGAAGGTAATGGAAGTCTTTGAGGGTTTAGGGTTTAATAAGAACAATTGGGATTTAGCCAATGATTCCTTAGTCTCCTTAGTCAGAAATGCACACCACAAAAACTGCAGTCTAACCTTGTGTCTATCCTGGTGTTAATAATTTTACATTAGGATAAAAAAATCGAAGTCGCTATTGTTTTACAACAAATAGACCTGCAGAAGACTTACACTTCAAAAAAATTCTCCCAAAAATAAGACAAAATCTAAGTTTACAATAGTTTACCTTAAACCAAACTGCCACCGTATTAAGCAATTTCTCTTGTTAAAAACACAATAACTGACAAATTCAAATTCTGCAGATAGTAAGTACAAAGTGGCCCATTAAGATCACTGTATATAGTTATAGTTTGTGAAGTTAGCGAGATCCAGGGGTTCAGCCACTGATCTTATTTATGAGGCTAAGTTTGTGTAACCAATGTCATCCCTCAAGCTCGAACATGTGACCTCACAGCAGAGCAGAGCAGATCAGATCAGATTGGGAGTCGAGCAATCTAGCCAGTCTATTGAAAAGCCCAGGCTGCCAGGCAACTGACAAGGACATCTGCTGAGGTGTTTGCTTACTAATGCTCCACACACCCGTCACACTTAAGGGAAACATGGATGAATGAATGGAGATGAAGTCTGTGTCAAACTGAAGTTATTAGGGTACAGCCCCCGTTCTGCACTTCACTGCAAGTCTTAATTTCGACTGTTCATAACATCATCGACTGGACTCTGAATGGCTTTAACTTGAAGACAAAGATTCCTTGTAGACCAGTGCCCCCCCTCACACACACACACACACATACACACTTACCTGTGACACAGGTGGCTCATAGAGGTCGAGCTGTAGCCTCTGCACCACCTCGTTAAAGTCCTCAGCCTGGAAGCACACCACGTCTTTGGTGATCCGAGGCTGCTCACTCCTAGTGCGCACACACACACACACACACACGTGTGAATTTACATAAGTTCACACTCTCTCTCAAGCTCACAAACAGGCACCCACCCACCAAACACAAGTTCCCCTTAACGTCAAAGAGCGTGCAAATCTCTTGCGCACCTTCCGCGTCTTGTGTACCAAAGCACACCCCCCCCCAAACAAGAGCAGCCCCATCTTACCACTCCTCTCCCAGCTGCACCGCCTTCAGGACCCCCACAGCAGCTGTGCTTTTCCAGTCGAAGCTCTGGCCGACGTGGTCAGCGTGTGCCCGTGTGCGGTCCTCAAACAGCACCTCCCGCCGCTCGCACGCCCGCCGCACATACTGCAACGCCCGCAGCTCGCTCACCGACCTACGTGCGCACACGCACAAACACACACACGACAGACAAGTGTGAAAGAGTGCATAAATGGATGATTTTTCTGACTCTTCCATACGTGTGTGTGTGTGTGTGTGTGTGTGTGTGTGTGTTTGTGTGTGTGTGTGTGTCAGTGGGCGTACACGCGCCTTTACCTGCGTTGTTTGAATGGTGACTTGGGCATGTCCGCTGTGGGTACCATTTGTTCCCCTGGCCGCACCCACATGATAGGGCCGTCATCACTCTGAGACCTGCAGTCCAGCTTCAGACTGGAGAGACTCCCCCAGGGCAAGGTCATCTAAAACACCCACACACAAAAGACAGCTCAAAAGGAGAAAACGCTTGTGCTGAACTTGTACTTGAAACAGTGACATGTCCCCAAACCGCAACTGAACTTTCAGGAGACTTCTTTCAGTTGCGACACAACTGAAGGGAGGGACATTTCATCTTAGGCTGAGCTCTGGCAAAGCATCAGATCACTGCAAGATCCCAAACTTGCTTTGGCAAAGCATTAGATCACTGCAAGATCCCAAACTTGCTTTGGCAAAGCATTAGATCACTGCAAGATCCCAAACTTGCTTTGGCAAAGCATTAGATCACTGCAAGATCCCAACTTGCTTTGGCAAATCATTAGATCACTGCAAGATCACAAACACAGCATGTAAACTGCAGTTTCCTTTTCACCTTGGCAGAAAACTACACCCCCTCCAATCTCAGCTGCCCCTCCCTCCCTCCACACACACACACACACACACACACACACACACACACACACACACACACACACACACACACACACACACACACTCTCACCCACCTTCAGGAAGGGTGATTCCTCCAGCATGTCCAGGAACTCTGGGAAATAGTCGCCGACTTCCTCGTCCACAGCACCCACCAGACTGATCTGGCGCATGGCCCCTGAGCGATAGGTGCCTGAGCAGTAAGTCCTGTTCACCTACGTACAGGCAGGCAAGCAGGCAAGCATACGCACACGCATGCATACACGCACACACACGCACACACACACGCACACACACGTATGCATGCACAGATGAGGAGAGAACATTTTACATTACACCACATGGGCCAACTTAAGTGTCACAGGCGGCATATGAACACAACATGACGCCCTATCAACTACAGATCCATTCCTGTCTCACTCAGTTTGTGTGTGTCTGAACTAGTTTATTTCAAACTTCAGCACAGGCATTCCTCTAAGCGAACACACACACACACACACACACAACACACACACACACACACACACACACACACACACAGGTTCACACAGAAGGGCAGGAAACTGAACCTCTTGAAACTTCATGGCCATGCCGCAAACCAGACTACAAACACCACACAGTGCATCTAGCTTGATAAAAACACTGTTTGGTTGCCTGGCAACAATCGCAGCTGGGGCAATGTAAACAGATGTGCATGTGTGCACGCGCACACACACACACACACACACTGGACTTTGGACTTTGAGAAACGTTTGCAAAACACGGAAGAGCAGTGAATGTTAAGATGGTTAAAAAACTGGCCTGAAAGACACACACAAACACACATTCTCTGTGTCAAATAAGCCTCATACCATCTGTCCCAAACTCTGAACATCACACTTCACGTTTGTCTACAAAACTTGCATACACGCACATTCACACACGCACTTATCCATACTATTTCAATGTCACAAACTCAAACACTTGAACTACCATCCATGGATAGACATCCTCTTTTGCACCATTCATCACACACACACACACACACACACACACACACACACACACACACCTGTGAGTGGAAGTGAGCGATGGTGGTGGTCTCGATGTCTTTCTTGCCCATGCTCTCTATCTTGACAGGTGTGTTGGGGAAGTTGAAGGCAAAGTAGTCGAGGAAGTCGGGCAGGTAGGCAGCCGCCCCGTGCACCACGGCCAGGGCGTAGCGGGCAGCACCGCTGCGCTCCGAGAAGGCCCGCTCCAGGAAGTCCTGAGCAAAGGCCTCCAGCTCGTCCTGCCGCAGTCGGGCCAGCTCATCCGCGTAGGCGTGCAGGATGCGGCCGCCACCGTTGGGCTGCAGCTCCTCGTGGATGAGGCCGGCGAAGCGGCCACTGGGCAACGCTGCCAGGCGAATGAAGTGCTCCTGGTGGGAGAGGAAGGGGGCGGGCAGCGGCTCAGGTTCTGGCTCAGGTTTGAGTAGCACCTCGGGGCTGGTCTGCGTCGAGACACCCGTGTCCAGATCCGTCTGCACCTCCTTATCGTGCACGCGGACACGCTTGCTGCAGCTGCTGCCACCACTGCTGCTGCTGTTGTTGTTGTTGTTGCGTTCCTCCTCACAATGCTTCTTCCTCTTCCTCTTGCGCTTTAGCAGGTAGTCCTCTCCCTCCTTCAGACGCACCTTACCATTCTCATCCCGAGCTTCTGGAGCAGGAGAGAGAGATGAAAGTCAGATACTGGCTGCTACAGGGCCACACTTTTCTATTGTAAGTATATTGTAATTTTTAAAAAAAAAAAACACATACGTTTTAGTTAATCACACAATTTGAAGAATATTGTCCCTAAAATTAGAAAGTTATTCAGAACAAAGGTGTAACGAAGGCATTTGAAAAATTATGAGTAAATATAAGTGGTAAATCAATGAAATCGATCACCTGCACCTGGTCACACTTCGCGCACCAATCAAGATGCTTCGACACCATTCGGCATAATAGAAACAGCACGCACTAGGCTTCCCTGATATCAGACTCGTTAGCGGAGCCAAAACTCAACTGACGGTTGTTGTTTTATTTCAGTAACGCCCTCATTAAACATACTCTTTCCAATGAAATATGTCTGGAAAACTCATGCATGACCTGATTAAGTTTAATAAAGTGGGACTGTTACGGACGCACACAGCAGTCAGCCATTTAGAATCTGAAAGCAAGAAAATAGTCTGCAGAGAACATGCAAAAATTACCTTTCTTTTTCTTTTTAAACATGTCAATCTTCATGTTCGCGTCAGTATTTTCGTTCTTAGGTTTAAGTTTGAAATCGCTTCCATTGTGCTTTTCCTTGTTGCTGGTGAGACTCTTGGCCTTGGCCACTTTCAGGGGCGTGAAAGTGAAGAGCGGCGCGGAAGGCAAGATCGTAGGCGCAGGCGGCTTCTGGAGTTTGGTCGGCGTCATCTTCGACCAAACCACCGATCCTTCTCTCTTTATTTCGTGGTGATGATGGTGGTTGTTGTGATGGTGATGTCGATGCTGGACGGGCACTTGTTCCTTGGTGAAGGTGCGCGGTTGAGTGTGGGTCTGCCTTTGCAGCTGCGGCTGTGTATCCGGGTGTTGTGACCGCGACAGACCATGCTGATGATGATTGTAATGATGGAGCTTCGCTTTCTTCACCTCTTTCTCCGATCGGTATTTGTCAACAGATGGGGAATGTTCCCTTTTCTTCTTCTTCTTCTTCTTTTCCTTGCCATCCCTCTCCAAGCTCTCCTTTATCTTATTTTCGACTTTCACGCGAACCAAGTCTACCTGCGTGGCCATTTTGCACGTACATTTAAATGGCTTGAAAATGTTCAGTGAGCGTAGGTTATCTATTGGTACTTGTAGTCCTCCGTGTATGTCCCATAATAGCCAATTTGTATGCGTTTTCCGTCCTGAAGTCCTAAAGTGCGCAGACGCACAACGCATCCTTTCTGGGTGCTGTAGTTTATGAGCCGGGTCCTGAAGTGGTGCGTGCGCTACTGCACGCACCCATGTCCTCCGCTCTGACTGACGTCAGAAATGGACCAGCCTACCAGACCACTCTCCGCGAGAGGGCGCGACTTCACGTCCTCATAAATACCCTAAAGATATCAGGTTTTTCTATTAGATTTATTTATCTCAGGTAGGCCCGTACGTTATGTTTACTAGACAACTCCAAACTAAGCATTAATATGATAATGAAACGACATAGTAGACTAAATTACTGATCCCACTCGAAGTACAAACAATTGAATGAAGCAGGATTTTTTTTCTAAAACTTTATTTATTGAGCATCAGCATGATGTCATGGACACTAGCTTACACATCAGTATTTCATCACTCTCTTCACTAAAGTAGATAAATCATCTTCGTTATAATTTACAAAAATAATGGAGCGACTTATGTACACATCAGCCTATAGTCTTTTACTGAGTGAAGGCCAGTATTCATACAGGTGCTGTACACTTCAATGAACATTTACAACCACCGCGTCATGTACAGACGGAGAGGCAGGTTTATCCGTCAAAGCGATGCAAGGCCACAGTATAAATACACACCCACACACACGCCTACCATGAGACGGCACCGAGAACACACACCGCAGTAACACAACAGGATGAACAGGCAGACTGCACTGTAAAATCACAGGAGTGGAGTCAGTGTTTAAGCGGACTGAATATTACTCTGTAGGGTAGATAGCCTTCATCTTGGTAGCCTATGTAAAAAAATAGTCTAGGTGTAATTTCTGTCCGTTTCTCCCCTTATGTGGGGGGACCATTACGCAACCTTTGGTACTGCTACAAACCAAGAGGGAATGTCTAATTCCAGTGATATAAGTCGCTCCTTAAACTTCAGAGGCGCCTCTTCCTTCTGAAACCATAACTTGACATGCAGTATTACTGCTGAACAGTAGGGGGCAGTACTGTAATTGCCGTCCCAACTAAGGAAACAAAATTCTTGGGAATGGATTAATGATAGCATATTATTCAGGCATATTGACAATACTGCAGGATTTTGGTATCTGACATAGAACATGAAGAGTGTCTGTCATGTCAGGTCAGCTAATGCAATACACTGTATCAGTATTGCACTGCTTGTTTGAAGGACAGACCTGAAGCTGCATTCACATGCATACCTTACCATCATGCCCCTCCCAAACAGTCTGGACACATGGTTACAGGCAACTTCAGATAGGATTCAATACATTGTGAATGAATTTCACAGCATTCTATATTCAAAATTAATGCTGACTACAGGCTAAAAGCAAATGTGCAATACACATAAACATGCACAATTTTAAAAACCATGAAGCACGTGCACACACACACACACACACACACACACCCGTGAGCGCTTGCGCACTCATTACTGACTGGATTAGAAATTAAACAAAAACAAAAAAAATCAATTATCTCAAAACATGACAAAACCCTTCCACTTGACCCCACAAATTATTGATGCAACCACACTTTTATTTTGACAGGCGATTCCTTGTGTCTACGTCCATAGAACATGTCAAACCCCCTTCCCCGCTCCCAATGGTACAAACAGAGCCAACATTACAAATAAAGCTACACTCCTCTGGTCAGAGTCAGATCTGCACGCCAGTGGAACACGTCATGTGTGTGTGTGAGCAGCCTTAGAGACAAACGCTCAGCGTAAACCTGAAGGAAAGAAGAGACTCTGGCTGAGTCCCAGGGCATTTAAAGCATTGTGTGTCATGGCTCAGTAGGCTATGGACAGGAATATATATATATAATATAATATATATATATATTTATATTTATATATTTATATTTTTCAATAGAGAGAAAGAGACAGAGAAAGACATGGAGAGATATATTCCATGTGTATGATATCTCAGTGAATTACACAATTAATTATTTCTTTCATAAACACACTAGTTAAGTAAACAGTAATGCTTGAGCACAAGTGTCTGGTCTTCAGAGCTAGTTTAGGTTAGCGTCAGTCTGGAGGCAACTGTAGCAATTCTCCAGAGCTGACCGAGAGAGTGGTCTATATGTGGTGGTGGTGGTGGTGGAGGTGTTGGGGGGGGGGGGGGGGGGGAATAGTACTTGGGGGGGGGGCTGTGGCGGTTGGTCCGCCTCTGGCTGGGAGCCAAAGGGGTGAAAATAGTCCTGGTGGTTAGTCTCAGTCTCAGACCCGCAGTGAGAGCCCAGCGAGTGGCGTGGCCTTCATATCGTCAGGACCGGGGGAGCGCCCTAGAGAGCAAGAGTTTGTGGTTTTGTTTTTTGTTTTCCTTCTCAGAGAGAGAGAGAGAGAGAGAGAGAGAGAGTCAGTACCAGTGTCCCTTCAAGGATGAGTGTGGATTTGGCACAAGAAATCCTTCATGTGGGTGGCAGTGTCAAAGCAAGACCAGGTCAAACCGGATAAGACCAGATGGGTCTAGACTAGACCACACTAGTCCAGACCAGACCACATTGCAAATTCCTGCCTGACTGGCTGGACATTCAAATCTAGGGTGATATTGGATCCAGCCTAGAGGTCCAGCTGAGAGAGATGGCCTAGTCAAGATGAGCCAGACAGAGTGACCCAGGTCCTCCAGGGCTCTTGGTCCATATCTCTGGGAAGGGTCTCACCTTATAATCCCTCCACCTGGGACTGGACCCTGGAGGAGCTGGGGACCTTCCAGGGCCCAGGAGTGATCTGGGTTTTCTTATCCCGGCTTAAGGAGAGATCTGTCGCCAGGCTGCTGTTGGAGCCTCTGGCTTGTCTCCGGCTCTCCTCGGCCTCGGAACTGGTTCTCGGCTTACTGTCCCTTCCCTCCCTCTCTCTCCTCTCCCCATCTCGGCCTCGCCCTCCCTCCCTCTCCCTCGGCCGCTCTCTCTCCTTCTCCCTGTTGCTCTCTCGCTCTCGGTGAGTCTTTCGGCTGAGTGTGCCACCGCCAACATCCGAATCTGGCACCTGGGCACCCTTGTCCCTGCGGCGCCGGTCGTTGGCACCTCCCTTGACGGTCTCTGGCAGCGGTTGGGCCTCGCCGGTCTCTCGGTCGTGCCTGTGGTTGTTGCTGGGCTCCTCGTCTCCCCTGCGCCTCCTCTCCCTCTCCCGGTCCCTCGCCACTTCCTCCGGCCTCTGCCCTGCTGCCTCCTGTGCCTCCCGCCGAGAGGAGGCTTTGCGGGGGCTTGTGGAGCGCGGGGCCCTCCTGTCCCCTGACGCCGCGTTAGTGTTAGCATTAGCGGCGCTGGAGTTGGAGGTGGTGCGGTCCTTCTTGCGGGGGCTGCGTGAACGCTCCCCTCCTCTCCCAGAGGCTCCGGGGCTGCTGGGGGAGGCGTGGGAACCTGCTTCGGCATTGGAGTTGGCAGGATGGCGGGGGTGTGTTGTTATCAGCTCGTCGGCAGTGGCGTGGGCACGGGAGGGGGGAGAGGCGGCATGCTCGTGGGGATCACTGTTGGCCGGGTTGCGTTGAAGGTCAGAGAACGAGGGGGCCACCATTTCTCTCCCACCTGCGGCACAAACACAAGCTTTGGTTACACCTGTCTCGGCACCTGCAGACGCACACAATACCCCTTACATGCCCAATCCCCTTCTACCAACAGCACTCTATACCATTTCCTTAACATGCCCATGAGAACCCAAGGGAGCTGTGCAGATCTCATGCATATGGAAAGTGCCTAAGCCACAAATACACATGCAGAAAGGCAAGTTTTACACTTGTCCACATTTCATGCTTCCACGAGCACCAGGGGATCAATTTCTCGCTTGACGGGAGCTGGGAAGAGTTCTCTGGGTGCCTCTTTTTCACTTGTTCTACACGTCTGGGGTTGAGTAAGGCTCTGCGGTTTGTACTGCCTCTCTGAGTTCCAAATGAGGCCACTGCCAACCCGTAGCTTTAATGGCAACAGTGACAGCAACAGCAGCGGCAGCAGAATTTCGGATGTCAAAAAAGCTCTTTGAAAAACACAGACACAGACAGGCCACAAGGGGGCGATCTAAACTACTAGCTCAGACACACACATCTATAATTCATTCAACCCCTTGATCTGGTGTGAGGAGAGAAAAGGAGAGAAAGGTGCAAAGCAGACAAGCACAGCACACCACAGCAGAGAGGAGAGGAGGAGAAGGGAGGAGAGGAGGAGAGGAGGAGAGGAGGAGGAAAGGAGAGAAGAGAGGAGAGGAAAGGACAAGAGAGGAGAGGAAGAGAAGGGAGGAGAAGGGAGGAGAGGAGGAGGAAAGGAGAGAAGAGAGGAGAGGAAAGGACAAGAGAGGAGAGGTATGGGAGAAGGGAGAAGGGAGGAGAGAGGAGAGAGGAGGAGAAGGTAGGAGAAGGGAGGAGAGGAGAGAGGAGAGAGGAGGAGGGAAGGAGAGAAGAGAGGAGAGGAAAGAAAAGGCGCAGCGTGAAAGTTTACCAAGGTTAACAGGGACAGACCGAGAGAAACAGTGAGGCCTTTAGTGCAGCTCTGGTTTCATATGGAAGCACAGGGTGGAAGAGTTCAGACCTGAGAGAGAGAGAGAGAGAGAGAGAGAGAGGAGGATAGACAGAGACAGAGAGAAAAGATAGAGAAAGCAAGCGACAGAAGAATGACAGAGAGAACAGGCGTGAAAGTAAGAAAAACGAAAGGAAAACGATTGACGCATGGCAGGACCACATCTCTCTGCACACACTCAGTCAGTTCCAGCATCTCCCAGCGTCAGGTGTACAACACACACCTGTATGGATCCCAGGAGAGTGTGTGTGCAGAAAGACGTGCAGATGAAGCTGGGCGGAGCAGGTGTGTGTGGCGATGTGTGTGCAGGGGTGTGTTAGTGTGAGTGTGTCTGTGCGTGTTTGTGTGTGTTCACTGCAGAGGTATGTGTAACTCATCATCAGTAGCCATGAGCTGCAGCAATGGAACCCCTGTCAGTTGAGTATGCTCTAGTGTACAGAACTACATAGAGTCTAGTATATACTCTGGGCTTAAGGGCTTGCTTACATGTATCTGATATTTTTAATAAACTGATATTTTTTTATCTATTTCCTTTTTTAATTGTGTTTCCACGTATCCACAGAATCCAGCGTTTCGAAATATCTCCACTTTAGAGGACATTTGGAATTTGACATTTGAGGTGCGAAAACTTTGTTTATGTGTAAATGGAAGCGGATTAAACAATCTGCATGTATAAAAACATATAGATCAGTGTAAACATATAGATCAGTGTAAACAAGCTCTAAGTAAAATCTCCATAGATACTTCTAGCACAAGGTGCCATGTCATCAAGTCTGTGAGCAAGACAGAAAGGCAGACTGGTTAGCTAAGTGTGTACTGTAGAGAGAATAGTGTGAATTGTGGAGGGGAAAGTGTGTACTGTTTAGTATGGGGTGTGGAGAGAAGTGTGATCTAGTGCACAGTGAGTACTGAAGTGTGGAGAGGTGAAGTCTTTGTGCGTGCGTGTGTGTGCTCTAGTGTGATGTATGTGTATAGCAGAGAGGAGAGGTGTGTGTGTTCTAGTGTGGGGTGTGTAGTGTCTGGTTTGGTCTAGCGGAGTGTGTGTAAATGTGTGTGTGTGTGTGTGTTCTAGTGTTATGTATGTGTATAGCGATGAGGAGAGGTGTGTGTGTTCTAGTGTGGTGTGTGTGAGTGAGTGTGTGTGTGTGTGTGTGAGAGAGAGGTACTCACTGGAGTCGGGCACTAATCCCAGTCCTGGCCTGAGAAGCAGCAGGACTCTGGATCCTCCTGCCTGGATGAGCTCAATGGCACGAGTGTGGGTGATGCCATGGGTGGGCTCCCCATTGATCTCCACTATCTGATCCCCCACCTGAGGAGACACACACACGCACACACACGCACACACACACACACACACACACACACACACACGAACATACATACACATACACACACAGCATTTCAATAATGTCAGGAAGAACATGTCTGACTATGCCATTAAAGTAGAGAGGAAATGATTGGCGTGTGTGAGTGTGTGTGTGTGTGTGTAGACTCACATGTATTCGTCCATCTCTGAGAGCAGGCCCGTCCTCGGCCAGGCGTAGTATGTAGAGGCCCATGTTATACTCCTGACCCCCTCTCAGGCTAAAACCAAAGCCCCGCGGCCCTCTCCTCAGCTCTACCAGGAAACAACCCTACACACACACACACACACACACACACACACACACACACACACATGTACACACATGTACACACACACACAAGCACATGTATGCACGCATGCATGCACACACACAAAATGTCACTGAAAAGACGAGGCAAAAAAACACACACACACACACACACACACCAAAATCTCTCCTCTTCCTCTCCCAATATCTTATTGCGGCCTCTGCCCCCAAGAGCTACCATTTCTGGAAGGTGTGCCGGCACTTTACAGCCATTGGTCTGGATGAGGCCAGAGAGACACATCTGACTCGGGGGGCCAATGCACTATGATTTATAAGACTGGCCTTCCTGCTCTGGGGAAACATATCACTTCTCTTCCGCTCGTTGTTTTCCCCCCTGCTCCCTCCCTGCACAGCTAGGATCAGCTGTGGTGTGGCACCAGAGATTTCTTTGCTGTACGTCTCACCTGCCTACGTGAGCACCATCACAGGCAATCTGTCTAGGCCTGACCGAAAATAAACAAACCAAAAGTGAGAGACACGTCCTGAGGCGAGAGGAGAAACGCACACACTTGCACAAAATTATGCAGACATAGACACAGCCATTTTAAAATAGCACTTTTACACACCCCGCCGCCACACACACACACACACACATAAACACACAGCTGTGTTCACACACCTGTGCAGAGCCATCCAGTGTTCCAACCAAAGACTTGTCCTCTCCATTCCTGAAAACATTCAAAGCATACAGCGTTAAACACAGCTGGGTAAACTAAGTGTGTGTGTGTGTGTGTGTGTATAGAGTGTCTGACTGGAGTCTGTTTTTCTGTGCATGTGTGTGTGTGTGTGTGTACCTGTCGTCTCTGGCAGGCTGCTGGCCCATAGCTTTGTGTTGTGCTGCTGGACTCTCCTTGGCTGAGCTGGTACCCGATACTGGACCATTGTGTTCTAAAATACAAAACAACACAAAGAGCTTAGATACACCCTCTACACACACATACACACACACAAACTGTCTCTCTCACATTACAAATCTTAAAAGCATCCTGTGTCCTTCACACCTCCAATTACTTTTTTCATTTAAGGAGGTCTGAAGGCTTTTTATGATCTTTATGTTGTCTTGAATGCAGCCTCAGGGCTCTCTAGCATTGGCCTGCACTGTATCTGTGTGTTTGCACCCAACAACATACATTTAAGACTTTTTGAGACCTTTTTATGACCATTATGACTGAAATTTAAGACCAATGTCACACCCTTTCCGTCCAAAAATTTGCACAGGTGAAATTTATGGATTGTTCATCCATAGGATATACTTTTCAATCACGCTATCGACTACAACTACCAACTTTATATTAAAAAAAAGTTCACTTCCCCTCAAATAGAAGACACACTTCAAGCAAGTGGCATGGTCCAGACTAAACACGCCACATGGTGCATCTGCAGTAATAATTTGCAACTCAGACCAATTTAAGACTAAACTAAATGTATTTTAAAATTGCTGCACAACATTTAATTAAAAATTAAGACTTTAAGACCCTGTGGAAAACCTGATGATATTTGTTCTAATCAGTTAGCCTGGCGCTACTTAATTTGCATGCTAACTTGAGTCCATATCTGACACCGAGCTAGGGCATTGTTGACATGACATCATTGTGATTGTTTTGGGTCATTTGTGAATGCTTTAACCTTTAAAAAAATACACAACACACAGCACCTGTAAAACATAGAGTGCAGGCTCACCTTCCTCGGGCACCACTGTCAGGGTGACGACTGTTCCTGCATCCTTGATGAGTTGGACGATATCATTGTGGGAGAGCTCCATGATGGACTGACCGTTGACAGCCGAGATACGATCTCCCACCTTCAGCTGACCACAGTGGTCTGTTGGGCTGCCCTCTATGATACGGCCAATCTTATGAGGGATTACTGGAGGAGGAGAGAGGGAGAGAGAGATAGAGAGACAGAGACGCAGAGAGATAGAAATCGATAGATAGATAGATATAGTGAGAGATAGATAGAGAGATAGAGAGGGAGGGAGAGAGAGAGAGAGAGAGAGAGAGGGAGATAGAGAGAGTAAACTATTCTCTGCATGTTCATTTATCCCTGTGTGTCTGACCACTGACCACTATAGTTTCTAGAGGCTGCAAAAGTTCAGAGCTCTAAATGTGTGTGTTTAGAGGTGTGGACACACTCGTCACCCGTCTGCTTCCCAGTCACAAGGCTACTCACCTCCAGGTGGTGGTTTGCTCTTTGAGGTGAGGATGACAAAGCCAAACCCCTCACTGTCTTTGCGCTGCAGCGTGACGTTGTAGGCCTGGGCTACCATCTGGGACTGGATAGCGCTGGACTGGGCAGCCTCATCCTCAGCCCCCTCTACAGAACACAAACACGGTCAGTTGCACACACACACACGCGCACACACGCTCAGACACGCGCACACACGCGCACGCACACGTGCACACACGCGCACGCACACACACGGAGCAATGGACTGCATTAGTAAAGAAGTGGTACACTGGTATTTCACATAAATGTGTCCATGCACGCACACAAACATGCACACACATACACACGCATACATAAACACACACACACACACACACACACACACACACAGACTCATAAACTGCTATGAAAATGCATTCACATACATTCTTACACATTTACACAGCAGCATCCATTGCGCGCGCACACACACACACACACACACACCACACACACACACACACACACACACACAAAATCTCCAGTGGGTGGTCTACAGACCATGAAAACTAATTACTGATGGATGAGTTAGCACTTAAACCCTTAGTAATGACCACAGTGTCCAGTGTGCAGCAGGAGGCACACACACATACACACGCACACAAAACAAACACACACACACACACATTATCCTCCACTCACCCAGGAAGGTGACTTTGCGGCGCACGGTGAGCATGACCTGGCCATTGCGGGCGGCGTTGGTCATGAGGTCCAGCACCTGCTTGTGGGAGCAGCCTGTGACGGGGGCACCGTCGATACAGATGAGCTCGTCTCCTGCCCGCAGACGACCGTCCCGCTCCGCTGCCCCCAGCGGCACTATCGCTCCAATGTACACCTGGACACACACACACACACAATCATTTAGATTACTGAAGAATTATCTAAGCAAAATACATTAGCAATATTTGGCAACAGTGTATTTTTTCAATTTAGAAATGTACAGAACCACATAAATGCTTCTGAGGGGGGAAGCACGGATATTGCAACTTATCGCAGTAATATTGACTGAACTAGCATGGCATAAGTCACATATGGTCTCATAAGCAAGTAACTCTTTTCATTACTGCAGCTATTGGTATAATTGTGTCTGCATGGCTTTGGCTCTCAAAGTTAGTGGGGAACAGAAACATGCCTGGTGGGACACAGTGGTCAGGAGGAGATTTAGTCTTGTTTTCATGCCCTTCTGCAAAACTGGCTGTCTTTATTGACAAAACACTCAAAACAGCCATGCACCAGCAAAGCCATTGGTAGGCCTGCACAGACATTTAAAGCAATCAGATGGCATCCAGGGGAGAGATGTGACATGGACTCAGTGTTCAAATGTATCATCATAAAGCTTTCACTTCCATATTTTACGATTTGCTGCAGTAATGGAGGACAGGTGGGGATGGAAAATTCCCCGTCCTCGTAAGTGGAAAAAGGTTTGAGAGCCACTACTACTTGCTTCATCTCAAACATGTTCATGTTTTTGATACGTTATTTTTCTGTTTTGGTAGAGGTTTATTCATTGGGGGAAAAGTGGCTTTTAATAAGGGTGCTGTTGCTTATCCATTTGCGTTGGTAGCATTTCTGATTGGATAGGGTAGTGTGGTGGTCTTTACGTGTACTCGGAGATGAAGCCAGACATTATCTTGCAATATTAATTGATGTTTTATCCACATTGGCACCCTGCTACAGTCAACATCCATACCTTAGGCTAAGTTCATATACCAGTGTGATGGCAAAGTCAACATCCATTCCTTAGGCTAAGTTCATATACCAGTGTGATGGCACAGTCAACATCCATACCTTAGGCTAAGTTCATATACCAGTGTGATGGCACAGTCAACATCCATACCTTAGGCTAAGTTCATATACCAGTGTGATGGCACAGTCAACATCCATACCTTAGGCTAAGTTCATATACCAGTGTGATGGCAAAGTCAACATCCATTCCTTAGGCTAAGTTCATATACCAGTGTGATGGCACAGTCAACATCCATTCCTTAGGCTAAGTTCATATACCAGTGTGATGGCACAGTCAACATCCATCCTTAGGCTAAGTTCATATACCAGTGTGATGGCACAGTCAAATCATACCTACAAGTATAACAGTGATCAAAGTCAACATCCATCCTTAGGCTAAGTTCATATACCAGTGTGATGGCACATCACATTTTTAGTTCATATACATTATCCATCCATCCATTCCTTAGGCTAAGTTCATATACCAGTGTGATGGCAAAGTCAACATCCATTCCTTAGGCTAAGTTCATATACCAGTGTGATGGCACAGTCAACATCCATTCCTTACTATTCTATACCTTATGGCAGTACTCTTTTAGGCTAAGTTCATATACCAGTGTGATGGCACAGTCAACATCCATTCCTTAGGCTAAGTTCATATACCAGTGGATAAAGTAAAATATTAGGCTAAGTTCATATACCAGTGTGATGGCACAGCAGTCCATACTAGTTCATATACCAGTGTATGGCACAGTCAACATCCATCCTTAGGCTAAGTTCATATAGTGGTCACTGTATGGGCCCCTTGTGTTGTATATTACCAATGCTATCAGTGTGGTCCCTACGATGGCCTTTCTGTCTCTCTTTAATAGCTCTCTATACATTAGAACCATCATGGGTTCATCCTAAGGGTCACTCTATACATTAGAACCATCATGGGTTCATCCTAAGAGTCACTCTATACATTAGAACCATCATGGGTTCATCCTAATGATGCAAATGGGTTTTCTAGCCAAATAGTTGTCAGCATTGGCTCTCAGTGTTTTCAGAAGGATTCTCTCAGCATTCTGAAGTCTCTTATTTAATAATACTAATGAATTATGCAGCCAAATGGCTCTCCGTCCTAAAACTAAAAGAGTGCTGACAGTGTTTATTTGTTTCAGCTGGAAATGTTATGACAGAGATATTGATGGCGGTCTAAAACACAAACACAAACTGTGCATTCAAGGGCAATTATTTGTCAAATGCATTTAATGCCACAATTTTGTAATAAAAAAGATGATATGAGAATGTCCTGTACTGAATTGTAGATGTTCTATCATAAACCGTACAAAAGATTTACTAATAATACTATGCTGTGCATGTTCTGTGCCATCCAAAATGCTGGGATTGGTTTTAGTTTCTAGAAAGTTCCTGTCGGTAGTACTCACGGGCTGTTCGGGTCCTTCTCCCCCTAGGACCCTGAAGCCAAAACCCGACTCCTGGTCCCGTTTGATGAACACGTCCAATTCCTTAGTGTTCGGAGCTGAGATGGGAGAGGAGAGAACTGTCAGATAAAAACGCGCACACACACACACACACAGACACACACACATGTACACACACATGCAGATGCACGCTTGAGACAAATGAATATGTAAAGGTGGTGGAGGAACTGAACGAGCTGTGTGTTTGGGCCAAAAGCTGCAGCAAGCATATGTGGAGATATCTTACCCCGTGCTTATGTCTTGTCAGTTACACTGGAACAGATGTTCCCAGGAAGAGAGGGAGGGAGGAGAAAAAAATGATCAACTCTGAAAAGTCTCTGGGTCTCTTCAGGGATGCGCAGTTAGCGAGTAAATATTTCAGCTAATGTGACAATATTAACTAAACCAGGGGACTTCCAAAAGCCCTGGCAACCCTGCTGGCCAATTATTTAGTGTGTGCACAGACACAGCGCGCTGCGGGGAGGGGGGGGGTGCATGGGGAGATGTGTAGCGATGGCCAAAACAGAGTCAACTACACACACACACTCTACTGCAGCTTTAAGACTTGGTGGCTGGATATCAGGAAGGCTGATGATCAATTCTGATGTGTCTGTGGTTGGACTGAGCAGATGCTGATGTGAGATGTGAGAGGATGAAGAGAAGGATTCAGTGGGAGAGGAGATCAGATGTTCCGGACCTTACAGAATGTTGATGATGGGGGTTGTGTGAAGATGTGGAGGCTTTGAGAGAGGGGAGATGTCTCATGGTCTACAAAGAGAATGGCTTGATTACAGATATGTGCCAGTGTGGATGGATGGATGGGAAAGGCCATATGACTGTGGATGTGATGCTGAAGACATTATGATCCAAGGGTGTGTGTTCAGCCCAAGGGTGTGTGTTCAGGCCAAGGGTGTGTGTTCAGCCAAGGGTGTGTGTTCAGCCCAAGGGTGTGTGTTCAGGCCAAGGGTGTGTGTTCAGCCAAGGGTGTGTGTTCAGCCCAAGGGTGTGTGTTCAGATGATTTTCAGGTGTTAAAGAAGACGATCACAGGCACTGTATGAGGCATGCAAAGATCAAGATGCAGCAGGTCTGAAAGGGCAGTTATTGTCTTTGTGTATGAGGGTTTGAGACTGTGCATGCATGTGACTGTGTGTGTGAGTGAGTATATTCGGTATGAGTGCGAAAGTGTGTGTGTGTGTGTGTGTGTGTGTGTGTGTACAGTACGTGTACATGCATGTGAGTGTGGAGCGTGTGTGTGTGTGTGTGTGTGAGTGTAGTGTGTAGTGTAGTGTGTAGTGCAGTGCAGTATGTAGTGTAGTATGGGGTGTAGGTGTGTAGTGGCAGTGTGGAGTAGTATGTAGTGTAGTGTGTGGTGTAGTATGTAGTGCAGTGTAGTATATAGGTAGTATGTAGTGAGTGGTAGTGTAGTATGTGTGTAGTGTGGTGAGTGGTAGTGTAGTATGTAGTGTAGTAGTGTGAGTGTGTAGTGTAGTATGTTGTAGTGTAGTGATGTGTAGTGTAGTATGTAGTGAGTGTGGTGTAGTATGTGGTGTGTGTGTAGTGAATGTGTAGTGTAGTATGTGGTGTAGTGTGTAGTGTGTAGTGTAGTGTAGTATGTAGTGTAGTATGTAGTGAAGTGTGTAGTGTGGTATGTGGTGTAGTGTGTAGTGAAATGTGTAGTGTAGTAGTGAAGTGTGTAGTGTAGTATGGATGTAGTGTAGTGAATGTGTAGTGTAGTATGTAGTGGTGTGTAGTATGTGGTGTAGTGTAGTGAAATGTGTAGTGTAGTATGTAGTGAAGTGTGTAGTGTAGTATGTGGTGTAGTGTGTAGTGAAATGTGTAGTGTAGTATGTAGTGAAGTGTGTAGTGTAATATGTGGTGTAGTGCGGCACTCACGCTTGTTCTCCAACATGGCTTTGGACTTGAGGTAGAGCTGGGAGGGGTCCAGCTTGGGAGAGGCAGAGCGAATCATGTTAGGGGGGAAAGGGAGGGAGCTCGGGGGAGGGGTGGCAGGCGTGGCTGCTGGCTCCGTGGGGGACAGGGCCGGCACAGGGGCCTCAGGACTGGGGCTGGGGCTCCTATCCTGCTTCTCTAGCCTCTCCTGTTTGACATGCTTGTGGTGGGAAGCCATGGCACTCTATGACATAGACACGCACACCTCGCTTTAAAAACACACACACACACACAGACACACACACAGACCATGCAGCCAGACAGACAGCCTTGCTGGGCAACATGGAGACAAATACACACACACATATATACACATAGTATGTATACATATATACCTACATGAGTATACACACACACACACACACACACACTCTCTCCACTCACACACGCGCACACACATAGATTCACACACACACACACACACACACACACACAAACTCTCTCTCACTCACACACACACACACAAACTCTCTGTCACTCACACACATACACACACACAGATTCACACACACACATACAGAAACACACACATATTTGCACCCCTATACCTACACAAGTCAGTTTAAATACACAGATGGACACACACACATGAAAAAGAAAAAGACACAAACGCAGATGCATTCACACTGACACAAATGAGCACAGAGACCTAGACACAAACACACACAGACAGACAGACAGACACACACACACACACACACACACACACACACACACACACACACTCTTCTGGAGGTATTACCACAGGATTCCTCAACATTTCTCTGTGCTGAACAGTAGAGACATTTAAGCGCTCCTGGTGAATTTCACACATGACTACTCGTGGAGGAAATGTGCTCTGACTATTTCAAAAACCGCCATTGTTTTATGGAGTGCGTGGAGTCCAGTGGTGTTTCTGCAACATCGGACACGCTGTAACTATTTCAGCTGAAGCCTTGCCATCTCACATCTACACAAACACACTGTTATTCTGAAAATGCATAATTGCACAGATGACATCCAGCTACTCTTCAGGAAAAATGGCACACATTGTCAATGTAGCCGGAGATTAGAGGTGTGCAAAAATGATTGCTCAGGAGTCGACACACCGCTAGCTGTGTTTACCAAAGCGCATCACATTTCCTTCATCTCTGATCATTATTCACAAGGAGGGAAGGGCGTATGAACGAGCTCGCGGCACCCAAATCTTTTGTCCCCCCTAATCTACTAGCAAAAACAGTCCACTCATCATCTGTCTATGGGCCTGCTAGCAGTCCACTCATCATCTGTCTATGGGCCTGCTAGCAGTCCACTCATCATCTGTCTATGGGCCTGCTAGCAGTCCACTCATCATCTGTCTATGGGCCTGCTAGCAGTCCACTCATCATCTGTCTATGGGCCTGCTAGCAGTCCACTCATCATCTGTCTATGGGCCTGCTAGCAGTCCACTCATCATCTGTCTATGGGCCTGCTAGCAGTCCACTCATCATCTGTCTATGGGCCTGCTAGCAGTCCACTCATCATCTGTCTATGGGCCTGCTAGCAGTCCACTCATCATCTGTCTATGGGCCTGCTAGCAGTCCACTCATCATCTGTCTATGGGCCTGCTAGCAGTCCACTCATCATCTGTCTATGGGCCTGCTAGCAGTCCGGGGCCAACCAGGCTCAGGAAGCCCTCTTTAAAACAGCACAATCCATTGTAAAACACCAGCCTAACAAGAGCTTACTTTAATTGGCTTCCACCACTGTAGTGTGTGTGTGTGTGTGTGTGCGTGTGTGTCACTGTGTGTGCTCAAATTAAGTAGGTACCACTGCTGAGCACAACTGAGTCTCTAGGAATGCTGCCAGGTTGAACGGTTCAGCAGTGAGACACACACACACACACACACACACACACACAACACACACACACACACACACACACACACCACACAAACACACAGCGCCAGAAGTATCAAGCCCTCTTATATAACAGTGCTTTAATAATGCACACTCTCTCTCTCACACTCTTACACACACACGGCGCACACACACACCACACACACACACACACACAAAATGATAGCATCAGCAGCAGCAGCAGGAGCAGTGGCACACAACCCTGCGTCACAGCAGGCTCGTTAGACACATTTACACGTTTCCAGCTCACACTCACCGGCTTGAGAGACTTCACAGGAGATGTGTGACCTGCAGAGATAGAGATACAGAAAGAGAGAGAGACAGAGAAAGAGAAAGGGGGGGGGATGTACAAAAAACATTTACTTGGAAAGTGAAAAGGTGCAAAAAGAAAGTAATTTGTCACAGAAGTCATTACATTGCTCTGTGTGTGTGTGTGTGTGTGTGTGTGTGTGTGTGTGTGAGTGTGTGAGTGTGTGAGTGTGTGTGTGCGCTTGCTCTGAGTGGATTTGACTGATACCCAAATACTGGGGCAGAGAGGATTGAGAGACACATCAGTCTATCCACTGCCCATCCCTCCAGCACTCCTGACACACTCACACACACACACACACACACACACACACACACACAGACACAGACACAGACACACAGACACACAGACACACACAGAGAGAGGTGTGACAGATAGAGATTTGTGTGTGTAAGCAGCAGTTTGTGGTCTGGCAGGGCGAAGGCATGAGGGCTGGGTGAGAGAGATGACAACATTTGATGGGGTTTGGAGCGATAACTAAACGAATGGCTGCTAACCACCGTTTCCTCAGCCATGACTCACAGGAGCTTCCATCAGCTCACAACGCAGTGAAACATGACACACACCTTTGCTGGCAGTTTGAACTCCACACTCAATCGTGTGTGTGTTCTCACTCAATCGTGTGTGTGTTCTCACTCGACACGTGTGCTCTCGCTCGACACGTGGGCTGCTGTCCTTACTCCACCTACCATACAAGGCATTTCCACGAAATACGTTCGGTTTGGAGTTGTCTTGAACGCAGGCTTGTATCTGTATCATTCTACCACATTGTATATGTGGTAGAGTGTGACGCAGGAGAGCTATCCTGCTCCTTGCTGATTTGCATGCTAACTTCAGAGCATGTCTAGACAGCATGGCGCTTAGGCGTTTTTGACATTACGTCAGTGCATTTGTTTGTTTATATTAGGTTGCTTGTTTTAGGTCAGTTTCAGATGTTTTGGACCAAAACTAAAATACAACAAAAGGCACCTTATACACTGACACATGACCAGTTCTTCTCCTGAGCAAGAGGATCAAATAATCCATGCATCAGATACATACATCAGATACGATACAGGCCATCCCTAGCAGGATGCATGTACACACCAGCCAGCCCAATGCACAGCCAGGGGAGCCGCGATATGGGTGAGGAAACAAAGTTGACATTCCACCACAGGGTGGCGCTAAACTCTCAGCAGATTTATTACTGTCACGTGTGAGAGTGGCATTCGTCTGAGTGTGTGCCGCGTGTGTGTGTGTGTGTGTGTGTGTGTGTGTGTGCATGTCTGTGTGTCTTCAGTGTGATAATTCAGCCTGCTGGCTAGGACACCCGAGGTGAATCGGAGGGCAAGGGACGTCCCAACTCCTCAAAGCAGATGTCGGCATGTATGTATGTGTGTGTGTGTGTGTGTGTGTGTGTGTGTGTGTGTGTGTGTGTGTGTGTGTGTGTGTACGCGCGTGCATGTCTGCATCCCGCGCCGGTGTGTGTGTGTGCGCATATGTGGAAGCATGCATACACACTCTATCAGAGGATCATCCCGTATCCAGCCAAGGACAGCAAACAAATCATGATTCATGTTTGAGTAAAGTGACAAGAGAAAAACAACATGCTTACACACACACACACACACAACACACACACACACACACACACACACACACACCACACACACACACACACACACATATTAGCCAGCTTATTTAAAGCTGTGATGGAATGTTTGTGTATGCTAGTGGTGTGCTTGTAATAATATGGGTACGTGGGGCGTGTGTGTGTGTATGCATGTACATGTGTGTGTATGTACGTGTCTGTGTGTGTGTGTGTGTGTGTGCGTGTGTGTCTTCCTCTATCAGTATTCTGGGAGTGTTCTCTCTGTTCTCTGTATGCATAGGCCTCCCAGTCGGCTGGCAAATTATTCTGGTGAAGGAGAGCAGCTAACAACCCTGTCACACTCAGAGAGCTCACCGCAGCCTCACACACACACACACACACACACACACCTCACTAAAGCCTCGGGAGCTGTTTGCGCGCACGGCGTGCCTCATGTGTCCCCTGGTCCGTGTCCATGCATATTCTCATAGCTTTTTAGCATCTCCTAATTGCAAATGTCAAAGAGTAAATCTAAGATGATGGCCTTAACGCGGCAGCGAGGCGCTCCCACGCCCCACGCTAACCTTGGGACGCCCCCGTGCCCATCACCTATGCACACATCAAGCAATTCATCAGCCTCCCAATTTGAGTGAAATGAAACTACATTGCGCAGGAGAGGATTAGGAACACACACACAGATACACAGGCGTGCACACGCCAACCTCCTCAATCACCAGTGGTGTGGTAGTGTCCCTTATTAGGAGCTGCTTGGAGGAAATATTTCACACACACACACACACACACACACCACTGCTTAGAGCACCAGCACTGTGGTGGTGCCCCTTGCTGATGTGCGCACACACACACACACACACACACACACACACACACACACACACACACACACACACACACACACACACACACACACACTCACACTCACACTCACACTCTGACCCTCACCTCCGCGGAGCACCAGCAGTGTGGCAGCGCCCCCTATGGGCAGCTCCTTGAGCAGGTCCACCACCTGCGTGTGGCTGAGTGTTTGCACGTTGCGGCGGTTAATCTCCTTGATGACGTCGCCCTTGAGCAGCCCGCGGCAGCTCTGTGCGTCCAGAATCATCTTGACCTTTTGACCCAGCGGGCTGTCGGCAATGGCGAAACCAAACCCGCCGGGCCCCTTCTGCAGTGCCACCTCCACCAGCTGTGGCTGGAGCAGAGTGCTCTCCATGCCTCCTCCGATGAGGTCCCCGGGGGACACCAGGGCGTCGGCGGGCAGCATCTGGCCGTCCACGGTGGGCAGCAGGATGGGGATGGCCTCGGCGATGCCCCCGGGGCCGGTGCCAATGCTGGCGGTGCCCTCCTGGCTGGAAGCAGAGTCGTCAGGCAGCGGGTAGCCGCGGCAGAGCAGCAGGTCGGTCTGCTGCCCCACGGGCACAGCCTGGAAGAGCTGCACCACCTCGGCGTGGGTCTTGCCCAGGACACAGCGCCCGTCCACCTCCACGATCACATCACCTGAGCGGGCACAGAACACACAGGAGAGCAGGATGAGAGACAGGTTGGGAGAAGAGAGGAGAGAGAGGGAAAGAGAGGGAATGAGAGGGAATGAGAGAAGAGAAGAGAAGAGAGGGATGGAAAAAATGAAGGAGAGGAGAGGAAAAAGGGAGAGTGAGAATATGGAAAAGAGAGGTGAGGAAAGTGGAGGAGAAGAGAGGGAGAGAAATGAGGAGTGATGGAGAGAGAAATGAGGAGAGGACAAAAAGAAAGGTTAAGAGAAGAGAGGGAGAGGGGTTTGAAGGAAAGGAGAAGACAGAGAAGAGGCAGATGAGAGGAAAAGAGAGAAAAGGAGAGGGGAGGAGAGGGAGAGAATAAAGAAACGGAGTAAAGAGAGGAGGAGGTGGAAGAATGCGAAAGAAGGAGCACAAAAAAAGAGGAGAGGAGAGGAGGAAAGAAGGGTTTGGGTAAGAAAGGGGAGGAGAGGAGAGCCAAGGGAGCAAGGAGGAGGATTGACAGAAGAGGAGAGGAGCAAAGATGAAGGGAGGGAACAGGAGATGAAGAGAAGGAGAGGAGGAGGAGAAGGAAGAGGAAGAGAGGTGTGGAGATGAAGAGAGGGGACAGGAGACAAAGAGAAAGAGAAAGAGGAAGAGGAAGAGGAAGAGGAGGAGGAGGAGGAGAGGCAGCAGCCACGTGAAAGACAGGAGACAGATGAAACAGGTTCCCTAACTGGATATTAATGAATCATGTGAACTCTTCTCTCGTGTCGACTGCAGCCGAGCAGTTGGGAGCTGCTTCTAAAGAGGAGCCCAAGGCTTTCATCCAGGAGCAGCACTAGCTGTGGACCCCCCCCCACACACACACACACACACACAAGCCCTCCCCTCTCCTCTCTCTCCCCTCTCATTCTCTTCATCTCCTCCTCCTCGTCCCGCACTCTGGATCCGCCGTACGTCTGAAGTCTCTCGTTCCTTCCTTTCTTTCTTTTGCTGTGTCTTTTTTCTCAATCAATTTTCTATTGATGGCTTTCGCATGCTCCATTAGATGACAGTGCCAATGAGGACGTACACAGACACACACACACACACGCACGCACGCATACGGGTGCAGTCAATCACACCCTGGGCTCCAGACGCTGGAATATAAATGGTCGTATCTGTGATACCATATGAAACGTGAGAATTATGACCGAGTTCTGCTCATGCATGTGTGCCTGCGTCTCCATAATTCATCATTTTGTGCTCCGACAGAGGGGCAGAGTGAGTATGTTGTTCTGTACATTTCTCCTGCAGTAAATGGGCAATGCAATCCACACATAAATTACAGACTGTTGACCAAACAAGTCCTCAGTTCAAATCACATCAACAAACTAATTAACAATTTATAATGACCTGAAAACGCTTTACTGAGCCAAAGACACTGCAGAGAGTAAAACACACAGGCATCCATGGGGGGAAAATCTAACTTTCACTGGAAGAAACTTTGAGTGGAGTTCAAAAGAAGAAGAAGAACCGTATCAAAGGCCTTGGAAGAAAACTTCTCCAGTCTTCAGCTCTCCAGCTATAGATCCAAAGATCTTACTGGGACAATATGAAGATCAATTTTCTGTTCCATCTGTATCAAATAATTCAATCTGAGAAACTGAATTATGTTGGCCAACACTCTATTTTACGCCTCTTTGAATGAAAGGTATTTGCATGTTCTTCATGCCTGTCAGACAGCTTCGATCAAATGCAAAGCGCCATGTACTGAACTGTATGCAAAACTCCTCCGCATCACCGGTTATACAATGTTCACCTTATCATACCAACTTTAACTGGTTAGATAAGTTTATCTGAGCATCACCTTGATAGCTACGTCCATAAATAAAAATCACTCACTCAACATTTCCAACTGCCATAAACTTGTTATACTGTTAGAATTACACTGTGCTATGTCTACTCTTTCATATCTCGCACCAAAAATGACAAAAATAAATACTCACACCTTAATTAAA
>PYXC01001758.1:835000-837500 GCA_015244755.2 Tenualosa ilisha
GTTTATTTAGTCCCTTAGAGTTTTCTTCGAATGCGCAGGAAACAGGCCAACAGTATGACCAATGATTCATTTATGTCATAAATACTGCTAACAAGAAGGATATGAAATGCGTCTTTAAAATATGTTGTGCTTATTTGCTAATATATCGACCAAATAGTCTTAATATTGAACTGGAATGACAAAAATATTTAAACCCCTCCACCCAATAATGGGTGTAAAGCCTTTAACCGCAAACAGCTGTGATGTTTACAGAAATCCTTCAGCTTAGTCATGTTAGAGGGCTGCTATTGCAAGAGCCCTCCCACTGGTCTGGACAACCACATTCCTATTGGATTAAACCACATTTCTTTTTCTCTGCAGTTCTTTGATAGACTAACTAGTCTCTGATTTGTATCCTTCAGCAAAGATAATCAATACACGCATTTTCCATTGGAAAGACATGACTTGCTTCTTGCTCTTCTCCTCCCATGCATTCAATTCTGATCCAATTTTCTCCTGATAATGAACTGGTGGAGGATAGGCAGCAGAGTATTCTACAGTCATTATGCCCTCTCTCTCTCTCTCTCTCCCTCTCCCTCCTCTCTCTCTCTCTCTCTCTCTCTCTCTCCCCCTCTCTCTCTCTCTCTCTCTCTGACTGGAGAAGAAAAGCAGGTCCTCACAAGTAAATTCACACAGAGCGTCTCTCTCTCTCTCTCTCTCTCTCTCTCTCTCTCTCCTCCCTCTCCCTCTCTCCCTCTCTCTCTCTGACTGGAGAAGAAAAGCAGGTCCTCACAAGTAAATTCACACAGAGTGTCTCTCTCTCTCTCTCGTGAATTACCTGTCAATTACTTTTGCCTTATTCCATTTAATTCCATTCTATTCTCTCTGTTCTGCTCCGCTCGTAAACACCATCTGGTTGGAACTCCCACTTCCTCGATAGAGATGATGCCTCCGTCCAAAGCCCTGCGTTCAAAAGCTGTATTAACAACACAATTCCATCTGCTCCGCCGAATACTTCATACCTCCGAAAATAGCATTCTCCATGGATACCTGTCTCTTCATTAATATGGGTGGCAAACTCAGCCCATAAGTGAATGTATAGGATGCTCTGCCACTTCTGTCAATCATATATTGGGAACAAGGTACAATATAAACAACAGCAAGTAAAACTGTATGTTCATAATACATCTCAATGGCCTTTGGAAGTGGGCATGACTATATGGTATAAGGCATAAGGTAAATACTTTATAAGGTATAAGGTATATACCGTAATGTACACTTTGCATTGTTCTGCTCTGTCAGTAGCATACAGCCTCCATGCATACATTACATTGGGAGGTTAGCAGAAAGTGGAGACCCTGCCACTATTGTTTGAGTGTGTGTGGTGGGGTTGTGATTAACCTACTAAAGCGAAGTGTGTGAGTGTGTTTCAGAGAGCAATGCTCAAGCCAAGAACAACACAGCAAAAGTATGTGAGGTTTGGAATAGGGCCGTGTGTATGTGTGTGTGTGTGTGTGTGTGTGTGTGTGTGTGTGTGTGTGTGTGTGTGTGTGTGTGTGTGTGTGTGTGTGTGACAAAGAGTGCGCTAAATGTTAGGAATGTAGGACAGGCCACAGTGGGGAGCTGGAAGAGGACCTGAAAGAGACCCGTGGTTGCAGTTGTACAAAGCAAGTCGCTACCCTCGTCCCCACTATTAGTGATAGCAGAGAGACAAGAGGAGACCCCCCCCCGACACACACACACACACACACACACACCACACACACACACACACACATCACACACACTTACACCTGACTTACCTCAGTCTCATTTTTAAACTCTTGTCACTGATCCCCCTCTGGGCATTTGTTCTCTGTCTCTCTCTCCCTCTCTCTCACGCACATACACACACACATACACACACACGCACAGACACACGCAGACGTACTTGCACTCACACAGACACACACACACACACACAGACACACACAGACACACACGTACTTGCACTCACACAAACACACACACACACACACACACAGAAAAAACACACACACACACACAGACACAGAGAGACAGACAAACACACAGAGACACAGACAAAGAAAAACACACACAGACACACACAGACACACACACACACTGTAGATGTAGTAGTAGATAGTGCCTAATGGAACAGGTCCACATATTTAACCTGAGGCTGTATGAGGTGACATCAGCTTCTCAGCTGCTGATAGAAGCAGCCAAGCCCAGCTCTCTATGATCATCATGTGGAAGGCATTGGCTTGCACTGAGAAAACACTGACCTCTGCCCCGGCCATATATTGACAAATAGAGACCTCGGACAACCCATGCAGTGTTCTGAGACATAAACCTCTTCCCACACACACACACACTCTCATTTGCTCACTGAGCCATACACACACACACACACACACACACACACACACACACACACACACACACACACACACACACAAACATCAGAAGAAAAGGAGGGATCAGAAAAGCTGGTCTTGCCATGACGCTGATACTCTCT
>PYXC01001758.1:852500-912500 GCA_015244755.2 Tenualosa ilisha
AACCTGCTTATGAAGGGGACAGGGTCAGGGGTTAGACTACTTGTGTGTGTGTGTGCGTGTTTTAAATAACCATAACTCAGCAGGTTAGCTGCCTTGCCGTGGCTATATGTGCTGAGTTCATCTGCTCTAATGGGGAGCAGCTAATCAACTAGCCTGAGCTGAGAAGATACTGCCACCCCCCCCCCCCCTTTCATCTCTCTCACTCTGTCTCTCTCTCACTCTTTCTCGCCCCCAATTTCAATCATTCCATCCCACTACATCTTCCTCATCTCGTATATCTCTTTAACCCCCCCCCCCCCCCCACACACACACACACACACACTCTTTCTTCAGTCAAACCTTGGCTGCTCTCCTTGGCAAGACAAAGCCATGACAGGCGATGCACCTGTGACAATAAGCCAATCACACCTGTTGGTAACAAAACACTCGTCATGCTCTGTCCTTCTAACAGACAAGGCCCTTCTTCAAAGAGGACACAGACAGAATTCCATCCATTTTTGCGCTGGCCTATTTACAATACACACACACACACACACACTAACACACACACAGACACAGACACAGACACAGACACATGAGGCTCCGTCACTCCATCAACAACAACACACACACACACACAGGCATGCATTCACACACACAATCATACACACACACACACACACACACACACACACACACACACAAAACATGGCAGCCTTTGTGTGCTTTGAACACAACAGGGCAAATAATGAGCGAGCGAGCGAGTGAGAAATGAATCAGTAATGTCCCAGAATAGGACACAGAGTTACCACACACACACACACACACACACACACACACACACACACACACACACACACACACACACACACACACACATAGAATGTGTCCCAGTGATTCAGATAGGACTTGAATGAAGATTATTATTAGTGGGTGGTATGGTCGTTCAGGGCCAGATACCATCACATTTCTCACACACACACACACACACACACACACACACACACACACACACACACACACACACACACACACACACACACACACACTGGTCCAAACCCACCAACCTCTATCCTTGCCAGCATTCCCACTGAACAAAAACAAGACTGCATCCACTGGAGAAGGAGGCCTTGTCTAGTTTTCTTTAACTGTTTGTATAAGAGAATGACTGTGTGAAACACATGCCACCATCACTGTGTGTCCACACCTACAGTGGCACACATCGATAGTGCACATGCGTGTGGACACACACCTACAGTGGCACACATCGATAGTGGCACATGCGTGTGGACACACACCTACAGTGGCACACACCGATAGTGGCACATGCGTGTGGACACACACCTACAGTGGCACACACCGATAGTGGCACATGCGTGTGGACACACACCTACAGTGGCACACACCGATAGTGGCACATGCGTGTGGACACACACCTACAGTGGCACACGCGTGTGGACACACACCTACACGTGCCACTGTAGGTGTGTGTCCACACTGCCACTGTAGGTGTGTGTCCACACGCGCGTGCCACTGTAGGTGTGTGTCCACACGCGTGTGCCACTGTAGGTGTGTGTCCACACGCGCGTGCCACTGTAGGTGTGTGTCCACACGCGCGTGCCACTGTAGGTGTGTGTCCACACGCATGTGCCACTGTAGGTGTGTATCCACACGCATGTGCCACTATCGGTGTGTGTCCACACGCGTGTGCCACTGTAGGTGTGTATCCACACGCATGTGCCACTATCGGTGTGTGTCCACACGCGCGTGCCACTGTAGGTGTGTATCCACACGCATGTGCCACTATCGGTGTGTGTCCACACGCGTGTGCCACTATCGGTGTGTGTCCACACGCGCGTGCCACTGTAGGTGTGTATCCACACGCATGTGCCACTATCGGTGTGTGTCCACACGCGCGTGCCACTGTAGGTGTGTATCCACACGCATGTGCCACTATCGGTGTGTGTCCACACGCATGTGCCACTATTGGTGTGTGTCCACACGCGCGTGCCACTGTAGGTGTGTGTCCACAAGCGTGTGCCACTGTAGGTGTGTGTCCACAAGCGTGTGCCACTGTAGGTGTGTGTCCACACGCATGTGCCACTATTGGTGTGTGTCCACACGCGCGTGCCACTGTAGGTGTGTGTCCACACGCGCGTGCCACTGTAGGTGTGTGTCCACACGCGTGTGCCACTGTAGGTGTGTGTCCACACGCGCGTGCCACTGTAGGTGTGTGTCCACACGCGCGTGCCACTGTAGGTGTGTGTCCACACGCATGTGCCACTGTAGGTGTGTATCCACACGCATGTGCCACTATCGGTGTGTGTCCACACGCGTGTGCCACTGTAGGTGTGTATCCACACGCATGTGCCACTATCGGTGTGTGTCCACACGCGCGTGCCACTGTAGGTGTGTGTCCACACGCGTGTGCCACTGTAGGTGTGTGTCCACAAGCGCGTGCCACTATTGGTGTGTGTCCACACGCGCGTGCCACTATCGGTGTGTGTCCACACGCGTGTGCCACTGTAGGTGTGTGTCCACAAGCGTGTGCCACTATCGGTGTGTGTCCACACGCGCGTGCCACTGTAGGTGTGTGTCCACAAGCGCGTGCCACTGTAGGTGTGTGTCCAAATGTAAGTATCTTAATGATCCTACTCACAGGCACGCGCGTGTGGACACACACCGACAGTATGTGTAGGACCTGTGAGTAGGATCATTAAGAGGAGGAGCCAATACTTACATTTTTGACAAACAGGAAAATCAGGCATAACACTTCACCTGTTTATCTTCTCCTCAGAGGCCCCATAAAGCTTCTCTCTCTCTCTCTCACACACACACACACACACACACACACACACACACACACACACACACACACACACACACACACACACACACACACAGGGTAGCAGAGTTCATATCACACATACACCTCTCTCCAGCAGAATTCTCCAAACAGAATCCCAGTCCAGTTCATGTTTTGAATATTCCATATGGATGTTTATGTCACTGTCCCTTCATCAGCCACACTAGCACACCCAAGGGTGAGCAAGAGAGAATGAGAGGGAGGGAGAGAGAGAAGAAGCGAGCAAGACAGAGAGAGAGAGAGAAAGAGAGAGAAGTGAGCAAGAGAGAGAGAGAAAGAAAAGCCAGCCAGACAGAGAGAGAAGAAGTGAGCAAGAGAGAGAAAAAGAGAGAGAGAAGACAAACCAGCAGTGAGAGAGAGAGAAAGAGAGAAAGAGAGAAAGCACGAGTGCAGCTCAAGGCTGCTGGAACACTTGGCAGGCGGTGATGAGCAAAGCCTGCCTGTGCGTCTCTCACTCGGCTCCACTCGTTCACTCACTCCACTGCCAACGCCTAGAGTGGGCGCTCTCTGCTGCTGCAAACCCACCCCGTGTGTGTGTGTGTGTGTGTGTGTGTGTGTGTGTGTGTGTGTGCCTCCCACTGCATTTCACTGGAAGATGAGACGGCTATATCAGTCTGCACCAAATGAAGAATGTGACAGGGGTGCAATGTAGGTACATATGCCTCTGTGTGTGTGTGTGTGTGTTTGTGTGTGTGTGTCTGTGTGTGTAGGGGAGGGGATTAAGTGCTTGGCTGTCAGGGGGGAAAAAAAACACAAGGAAGGAAAACTGCCAAACACCTGCCACTACACACACACACACATATGCACACGCACACCTACAGGCTGTACCACAACACAATTTAATGTTTATGGGGAGCAATCAATACTGTTTCTAAAAATTGTATCCTGCTTGCTCACAAACACACACACACACACACACACACACAAAGTGGAAGACAATTTGGGATACAAAAATGTTGGCTCCTTACATTCCTGCACAGTGCAAGAGAAATAAAACAGACTGCAGGCAATTCTCTGAGCAGAAAACACACACACACACACACACACCACACACACCCACACACCACACACACACAGTTTCAACTTCACTGTATGGTACACATCATTACGACAGGAGACAACTCTTTCTTTTCTTGTCTGGATATCCAACTCACCATCCATTGCCAGCTGACGCAGGCACACACACACACACACACACACGCACACACACACACACACAGATAGACACACACACACTATCTGCAGTACTGTGTTTGGCACATTGGGCTCACATCTGCACCTCATCCCTCTTTGCACAAGTGCGTGTGCGTGTGTGTGTGTGTCGTGTGTGTGGTGTGTGCGTGGTGTGTGCGGGAGGGAGAGAGAGTGTATTTACTGATGTCAGCCAATTAGACAAAGACTGAGCTTGACAGGATTGTCAGCTCTCTAGGGCAAAAGCAGACAAACACACATACACACACACACGCACGCACACACACACACATCTTCAGACTTAGAAGCACATGCCATCTGATCACAAGTGTAACATTTACTCTCTCTCACACACACACACACACACACACACACACACACACACACACACACACACACACACACACACACACACACACACACGACTGGCATGGTCGCTCCTGCTTTGGTATTAAGGCCAGCATCAGTTGCCTCTTCTCCTTACAAGTTATCTGGTCTCGGGTCTCACTCCTCTCCTCTCCTTTCTCGCTTTCCTCCATTCCTCCACTCGTCTCTCTCTCCTCTGACTACCTCTTCTCCACACTCATCTGTCTTCTTACAAGCTATCCTGGTCTCGGGTCTCCACTCCTCTCCTCTCCCTTCTTCTCGTTTTTCCCTCCATTCCTCCACTCGTCTCTCTCTCCTCTGACTACCCCTCTTCTCCACACTCATCTGTCTATCTCCTTTCTTCTCCCCTCATTCTATCCACTCGTCTCTCTCTCTCTCTCTCTTTTCTCTCCTATTCTACCTCTTCCCCCCACCACTAACATCACGGTCACTGAGCAAAGGGCCTCTCTCCCCAAGGGCCTCTACCTGGTGAGTCATGTGAAACACACACACACACACAGCCACAACCTGAAAGACTTAATGTTACGCTCTGATCTTATCAAGTGAATAATAAAGTATAAGAGAAGAAATAGTGCAATTAACCCAGGGAAAAGAAACATAGCAAGTGTGTGTGTGAGAGTGTGAGTGAGCGAGTGAGTGTGTATGTGTGTGAGTGTGTGTGTGTGGGAGTGAGTGAGTGAGTGAGTCTGGAAGGTGGTGAGAATGGACAGAGAGGGAACAAGAAAGAGAAACTGAAAGGGAGAGCGAGAGAGCACAGAGGAGGGGAGCGAAGGAGAGAGAGTGCAGAGGGGGTGAGAGAGAGAGAGAGAGGGAGAGAGAGAGCTGGAAAGCAAGAGAGAGAGAGAGGGAGGGGGAGAGAGAGAGAGAGAGGGAGAGAGAGAGAGCTGGAAAGCAAGAGAGAGAGAGAGAGGGAGGGAGAGATAGAGCTGGAAAGCAAGAGAGAGAGAGAGGGAGAGGGAGAGAGAGTGCAGAGTTAATGAAAAGGGAAGATGGACGAAGGGAGCAGATAAGCATTGAGTAAAGTGAAGAGCGGAGAAGAAGGATGAGCTGGTCAGATCAGAGCAGCCGACTGGGGAACACTGCTGCACTGCAGACACACCCCCACATCATATACACACACACACACACACACACACACATATACACACAAAAAACCCAGGTAGTGTCCAAACATGGTTGTGCTTGGTAGTGTATAAACAATACATTCACTATAGCCAGAATATAGACAACTGATATACACACCACAGAACAGATAGTCTGTGTGGAGGGGGTAGGATGTAGCCTTTGTCTGTATGTTGGTGTTAATGTAATGCTCGTCCCTGTTTATGCCTGTGTGTGTGTGTGTGGTGTGTGTGTGTGTGGTGTGTGTGTGTGTGTGTGTGTGTGTGTGGTGGGGTGAACGCTGTGACCAGTGCCACTGACTCACTGTGAAACAATGGAAGGTCAGACAGCAGTGGTCCGATTAGAGAAATAGAGAGAAGCATTTATTCAACGTCCCCCGACATATACCGTACACTTCTCATGGGAGAGACACACACACACACACACACACACCACCACCACCACTACCATTGCAGCACAAAAAACATAGTTACACAGTCCAGTGAACCCAGAACACACATTTGGACATGCTTCTTGTCTATAATGTATAAGCTCTGAAAACATAACTGCCTCGTCTGATCAGGCCAGCCACCTTAACATTTTCTACTAAAACAACAACAACAACAAACCAAGAGCAGCACAGACAAATTACACAACTTCATTCTCATTCTTGAATCAAGTCAACACAAAAAACGGTTTGTGCTCCTGTAGTTCACAGAGCTATATGTGGATCTCTAGTCTATATGCTCATCAATGATTCACAAACGTGGGGGCAGGGGGTTAAGAAACAGACTGCATAACGTTTCCAACTGACTAAAAAACATAGGCTATTAGATACTATGTGTGTGTGTGTGTGTGTGTGGTGTGTGTGTCAAGTTGAATCAGGTGGGTGTGTGAGGGCGAGGAAGACAGACGACATCTGTGCCACGCGGAGTAAAGAAGATTATCTTCACACACACACACTAAGTTGATTGCACCGTGAGCCAGAGGAGTCCCTTGTGGAACGGTGGAACGGGAGATCGCAGGCGCGGACGGACGCAGAGGACGGCACCTGACACTAGCGCTCAGTTACCTGTGGACTGGGTGTGTGTTTTCCAGTTACCATGGCACCCATTTGCAGCCAGCCAGACACATGAGCGCGAGCGCGCCAGCTCACGTTCGCGCGCGCACACACACACAAACACGCACGCACACACACACACAAACACTTACACATTCATAACATACCTTTGAGTGTGTGAGTGACTACGTCAATTTACCCCGTCCTTACCGGTTTCTGCATACGACATGCCTACTCTCGTCTGAAACTGAAATTGCTTTTTTATTGAAAATAACCAAAAACCCTAGTCTTACCAATAGCGTGACGCCATACAGGCTTAAACTACCCTCCATGAACATTACAAAACGCGGAGGGAAAATGCCTGTGTTTATGTACATCAACTCACCAGGTTTCACAGTCTTAAGTCGAACAGGCTCTCGAAAGTGGCGGATCACAGCGATGGTGTCCCGATTAGTCAGTCCACTGACGGGAGTGCCGTTGACCTCCAGCAGCACATCTCCAGGGCTCGGGAACCTGCCGACATGGCAAACCATCGCATCCGCCAACACTGTTCCAAGATAAGGAAATTCCCCTCGCTCGGCGCCCCCTCGCACCTCCACGAAGGAGGCCAGCTCTCCGGCGCTACCCCATGAGAGCGCGCACTCCTGTACTCTCGCAGACCAGTGCTTCTTTTTCTTCAGTGTTTTGGACATGACCGTCGGTGGTCTTCACCTCGTTACACCTAAAGGCTGTCGGCGAAAGATTTGCTTTTGTGGATGAACAGTTTCTCTCCGGTTTTAGGAAACGATCCTGCTGCCGGGACGGGCGGAAAGGCAATGCGCGCGCTGAGTTCGGTTAACATCTCTTGGTCAGCAGCCCGCAGGAAGCGGCGCGGATATTCCCCACATCGTCCAGCTCTTCCGAGCGGTCAGCGGAGCGTCAAGGTCGGCTGCGGGTGTTGAGATATAGCACAGACCTCTCTAAAGCAAGACAGCGCGTGTCAAGCCGCGTGAAACAGACGCATGCAGGAGTAATAGATAGCTGAAACCAAGCCAGCTGCACGTCAATACACAACCTACACGTCAGTAGCAATGCAATTTACACGCATTCGATAGCATATAAATATCTGTAATGAGGCGACGCACAGGGTGAGCCTACATAAACACCTGGTGCTCGCCTGCTCCACACAAGGAACGCCAATTACTCGAGCAGCGATTCAAGTTTATCTCACCGGAATGAGCGTTCGCCACCGACTGTCACTGCTTTGGAGTTGTCGGGGTTTGACGCTACCGCTGGCGTAGAACAGCTGATTCAACATTCAATGTAACGTTACCGCTTTTCTCTTGATCGAGAACAATCCTCTCGGCGCACCTGCTCCTTTACTAATATGACATCAGCAGCACAGCATTCCAGGGAAACGGAAACAAGATACCTGCAGCTCGCGGAATATTACCCGTTTTAACTTGATGCTGACCGGCCACTCACGCACTTTTCCGGACAAGTGAGTCACGAATAAAACCCCTCATACACATACACACACGCAACAGTCCTTCTGAAGGTTTTCTCCTACACACAGCCTACGGGCTGTCCGAGAAGTTTCTCACGCATTTTCATCTTGTTAGTTGCAGCAAGGGAAGTCCAGCGTAGCTGACTGCTGTGCCCTGGCACCAATGGGAGGCGGGGAACTGGAGTCAAACCGCATCCCGGGAGCCAATGACGACATCAGCTAGGCGGTTCTTCCGCGGCGGTTGTTGCCTTGTAACGCCTCCAGCCCGCTGTGCCCGTCTCTCATGCAGCTTAATTATGTCCTTAGGGGCTAAACGTGGCTGTCGTTGTTTCACAAATCCAGCATTATTTCGCAACCAGATTAAAGCTATTGGTCTTCTGTTTACATTTGAACAATTGGCCATTCAGCAGTCCAGTCTTTTTTAACACGTTAAAAGGGGATGGTTGACAAGAATTCTCTAGGCCGACAGATGATATGTAGGCCTAGGCGCATCGTTCCCTTTAATCCTTCCATTAAAATTCAGAATAGTTGCCTTGACGCCCAGGCTAACTCTTCAAAGTCAGCAGAGCTCTGCACATAGGCTACATCTAGCCTAGTTGGTTGGCTCTACAGATGACTGGACTGTCTGTTGATTCCACCAGTTATAATTAAGCAGAGGGGATTTAAGGACTGTGCGCATTCATGTTTAAACACTGCCACCACGTGGAGAATTGCGGCAAATACGCTTCTGAACCATTCACACAAACACACACACACACACACACACTAATGCACACACGCACGCCCTAACTCAGATTTTTTTTTTAGCTGGCAGACTTGGTCTGCACGGGGCTACGCAGAAGGAGTCTTGGAAGTGTGTGTGTGTGTGTGTGTGTTGGGGGTGGGGTGGGGTTAGTCGTGTAATGGGAAGCAGGGCCAGGGCCAGAGGCATCCAGCAAAAAGTGCTGGATGTCACTCAGCTGTAAGTGTCTATGGGACTTTCACTTGAGTGCCACTGAAAAGGGCTGCTCGGGGTGGATGGCCTACACTGGCCTACGTTGGCCGCGAATGAAAGCTTCCTGTTTCCTAATGGTCCACTATACACTATCCTTTGTTGTTATGTAAGCTGAATCACTAGGACACATGCTCTAATGCGTTCAGAGATGTAGCCATCTGTGTCAAGTGTACTTACTGGAGTGATATTTCCTTAGTGGCAAAAGATAGGGTGAACATGTTCAAATTGAGCAGTTTTCATGCTGTAATCTTGGTTAATGTACATGCTTTTTTAAAATTCATTTAAATCCAGTCATCTTGATGAACAGGATTAGTGTCATCATATATGTGAGCCTCTAATTGGTGGCTCCAAGGCTCCAAGTTGTCCTGAAAATTAGCTGTTTTTGAAAGATCATGTTGCGTACAGATAGTTGCCTAAGGATTTCATAAGCACCACAGCAGTGCTGATCTGTCTTTATGGTTTATCCCCCTCTCCCCTTAACTGGGAAGTTAATCATTCTTATAAAGCTTAGATCCACATTACACAGTCCTTTGATTCACTTTGTACTAAATGAGAAAGCAGCAGTTTGAAAGAGCTAGTTGCTAAAGTAATGAATAGTGAAATCTATTCCACTCCACTCACAGTTTCAATACAAACCTCACGGATGCACGAGTGGATTGAGTTTCCCAGCAGTACTGTTGTCAGCCTTGGTCTAGTGATGATGTATAGAATTGGCTTCTTTTATCTGCCTTTTCATACTGAATGCAACGCTCTTTTAAGGTGTTCATACCATTTCATCATGCTTATTCTGTGTGTGTGTGTGTGTGTGTGTGTATACATATGTGTGTGTGTGAGAGAGAGAGGGAGAGAGAGAGAGTATAATAGAATGAAAGAGATGCCCTCATTCTCTTTGTCATGTGTTTTCATCATCAAAGAAAATCCTAACATTCAAACAAACATGTGTATGAGCTGTGCACCTTTTTTCTCTCTCTCTCTCTCTCTCACACACACACACACACACACACACACACACACACACATTCAAACACAAAGAGAGCGGGAGCAAGACAAGCACAGACACACACACACACACACACACACACACACACACACAGGGAGCCATCTGGGGTTGGGAAAACAACAGCAGGATGCAGATGTTTGATAAGGCAACAAAGTGAAAGAGAAGAGAGTGTGATTTGAATGTCGAGTATGTGTGTGTGTGTGTGTGTATGTGTGTGTGTGCGTTTATGTGTGTATGCTTGCTCTGGGATTGGTTATATATGTGTTGTGTTTGCTCTGGGGTTGGCTATGTGAGACGAGCAGAGAAGAGGCCATTTTTCACAGCTTTTGAGCTCCAGTCAGTAACACGCTGTGGACGGACATTTATCACCTTCCTGCAGGGTGCTTAAGAGCTGACACTCCTGATCTATGGGGAGAGCAGAGCACTGTAACTGAGGAGAGCAGGACAGCAGAGTGGAGATAGGCTCCCCAAAGACTCTGCCAGACTGCAAAATGAGACATGCTAAGCTGGTCAGAACGGAGGGGAAAATGAGACTTGCTAAGCTAAGCTGGTCTGGGCCAGAGTCTTCTAGTCACTTCTGCCTCTCCACACTATGGAGCACAATGATAGGTAATGATCAGAGGGGAAGATCATGCCGTAGCCAAGTTAAAATCCCTCTCAATTTTATGGTGCCATTCAGCACACAATGAACCAGTATTTAAAAACATGTCAGTTCATATCTGTCTACATTTACTTAAATGGCAATATAAACGATCTCATTAAATCACAATTCTATATGAATTTGAAGTTAAGTGCTTAGTACAGCTATTTCCCCATACACAAAGGACATTGAAAAGCATTAAATATAAGTAAATATTTGAAAATGGCCAACTTAATATATTTCACTGGTTTTCTGAAACAGCCCTGAAAAATGTAATATTATGCAATATATTTGTGTAATTTTGAAATCATCTCCATATAATGAAAAGTTCTTGTTAATACATCCAGTATTCAAATAGGCTTATATTTCTTTTGTGTATGGGAAACAGAGACATCCCTGAAGATGTACTGGGAGCTCAGACCCTCACAGTGCTTTTGCTCCCTCCTGTGGAGGGGGGGATAAGGCATGTACACTCCAGGCAAAATGGAGCTCTATGGTGTCCTAATAATGTGTGTTCAGCGCAGTGGTCTTAGGCTGTTATTATGCGTACATTTTCTATATGCTATTGGCTTAAGACATTTTTTTTTGTTTGTTTGTTACTCTGTGTGTGTGTGTGTATTTTGGTCCTCAGGGCCACCATAGTATGGGCTTATGCATACATCTAAAGAATGTAACCTTTGCATGATAAGTTAGAGATAACGGCCGCCGAGGTGTCTCGATATCGGGGAAAAATGGACGAGACAGGGGCAAAGAACGCCATGATGCCGCAGAGTGAACGCCACGATGCTGCGGAGTGCCTTTTGTTTCCGCCAAGTCCATTATTCCGCTATATCGGGACAACTCGAAGGCCGTTATCCCGCTTATCACCTGGTTACCACTTTTTTCATATTTATTTAATTATTCTCTTTAAGCAGTGATCTAGAAAAAAGAGTCTGGTTTGTAGCTTTGGTGTAGTCTAAGGCTTCATGGGAAAGTAGATCCATTAGGCTGCTCTAGTTTAATCAACTGTTAATTAGGTTCTTTGTTGTAGTTATCATTCTAAAGAGCACTGATATGGAACGATGATTAAACCTTTTTACCAAACCCTGTCAGCCAATTAGTAAAAGAGTATTTAATTTCTCTGCATGCTAAAGTTATATAATGTGTGTGCAGGTTAGAAAGTGTGTGTGCAGGTTATTTGGTATGTTTCAGAGTTTATGGGTTGGTTTGCGTACATTTGTGAGTGAATGAGCGAGAGCCTGCCTCTGTCAGCCTGGCCTGTCTGTTTCACAAATTTTATAACAGTTCCATAAACGCTGTGGAATCTTCCAGAAATGTTTACACACGCCGCGTCAGATAAGAGAAAATGTCATAAGATTAATGAGTCTTTAATAACCATCATCCTGCCCCATGAAGATCATTTGGCTACATAGAGTGTAAAGCTCTGTGTGTTCATCCAGGGGGATTTTGTCGTCCATCGGGACTCTAAAATCACAAACTAATTTGGAATTACAGAAACATCAAATAGGCACCAGACCATGTGAGCTTCTCAGAAAAAAAGTAAAGCACGGAAACCACAGTCCTAGTGACTCTTTTGAACTATCATGGAACCCAAGCACAGAAAAACACAGTCCTAGTGACTCTTTTGAACTATCATGGAACCCAAGCACAGAAAACACAGTCCTAGTGACTCTTTTGAACTATCATGGAACCCAAGCACAAACAAAAAGTAAAAAAAGAAAGAAAGAAAACGAGAGAAGAATCCAGGCAGTTGGCAGTCGTGGCGGAGCTTCAAAAGTGGAATGTGTGTTGAACGTCAGTGGTCTGTCTGTGTTCCGAGACTCCCGTGACGAGGTGTCAATCATGCACTTGACACCGAATTCACAACACAGGCCTGCAATGCATAACTCTCATTCAATAAAACCAAGCCTGCACTCAACTACAGCCCAGTAGAAACAGCCAAGGCCACTTTAGTCCTCCATTTGTAGGATTATCTGTGGCATCCACTCCATCTCACTATAAGGACCCACAGGGACTGGGGTGCTCGGGTCAGCCCAACACCAGTGGGAATCTGCATTTTAGGATGGTCAGGGAGGACGAGGGGAGAAGGTTCTAGAAACAGAACAATGGTTTTGACTTCAAGACGATGAAGGATATAGAGTAGAGTCATAGTTAGATACTTTCATCATGTCAGCTGTTTCTGTACAGGGATATTTTTACACACACACACACATACACACACACACACACGCACGTGCCACATTGGAGGTGCTGTCAGTTCATCTCCATACAGCAGCAGGAGTGTATCTAGAGATTGTACTTTCGTTTCAACGACATTCTGGAGTTCATACAAATGAATTAAATAAACAATAAGTATTAATTTATTAAAAACATCTTATCTATTGCTTCTTAACAAGTAAAATCTGTGGAAACATTGTCAATAACACCGTTTTGTTGCCATGCCTTTTTCATGCACTGGCAGTTGTGAATACGGACATTTACATGTGTGTGTTTTGTATGTAAAATGCTTTGCTGGTACCATGTTAAATACTGTAAATCATGTAAACTCACAGAAGGAGCAGCATACACAGCAAACTAGCTATCTAAGACAGCCAATAAAATAATCTCTGATTGATTGAAAGTTTTCATTCTAGATCGGAAACACATCAAACGATCAACAACAGATCCAAAGAAGAAGTCACGGCCAGGAGAGAGCCCACAGTGTATCAGTGACCCTGTGCTCTCTCTCTCATTCACTCATTTGCTCTCTCGTAGTGTGGACAGGATGGATTGGACACTCTGAGGCACTAGTGCAGGAGTGTCTCCGAACCATGGCAGTGTATCTGAGGCAGCCAACAGCAATGTTCTTTATCATAGTCATCCCTTTACTCTAGGTGGAAAAAAAAACAGCAACAACAATGATGCTAAGAGAACATTTATAATGCCCATGGATGCTGTGTCCATGAGTCTGGCCAAAACAGGAGGACTTCAGAACACTGTGGTAACATCTATCGCCTCGAGACTGATGAGAAACAATGGAGGGGATTCAAGCACACAGCAGGCGCTTCCCCTGGAACTCTGAGGCTGAGCGGGGTTTGGATTCTCCCTGGCAACAGAAGCAGCAGAAGATGCAATTGGCCGTCTCGTCTTAGGGGCCCTTCTTCCTTCTTCTAGAGTCTGAATGTACAAAATGGCCACCGCTTGCACTACACCTTGCAGCTCCAGAGGGAGGTTGGGAAGAGGATGTAGGACATCGACCACAGCAGGTAGTAGACGCATGCTGGCGGGAAAGAGGAGCAGAACACCATGGCGATGCCTGTGGAGAACACACATCATCAACGTCACACAGTGTCACAGCTGAAAATTAGGACAACACACTGAGGAGATATGGAACTGCCATACCGATCTAACATAGAAAAGTTATCTTGGATTATAGACCTTTTCAGTGCTAAAGATTGGATCAAAACCCCAAATCAGATATATTGGCCAAGTACAAAGGAATTTGACTTAGATGTTAACTCTCTATACATTCAACATATAGATATGCAGTATAGATATGTAGATAAAAAAATGTCTGAAAGTTCTATTTCATTCCCAAGCTACTTCTGCTATGTTTCTGTCATATCAAACAGCCATATGTACTAGTGAGAAGGGACAGTTTAAAATGTGGAAAAAGGACACAAATAGAAGCAACACATGGCTGGACTTCACATGGCTACTCTCTAAAGCTGGACTTTCCCATCTCTGTCAGTGTATCAACAGACAGACAGACTTCACATGGCTACTCTCTAAAGCTGGACTTTCCCATCTCTGTCAGTGTATCAACAGACAGACAGACTTTACATGGCTACTCTCTAAAGCTGGACTTTCCCATCTCTGTCAGTGTGTCAACAGACAGACAGACTTCACATGGCTACTCTCTTAAGCTGGACTTTCCCACCTCTGTCAGTGTGTCAACAGACAGACAGACTTCACATGGCTACTCTCTAAAGCTGGACTTTCCCACCTCTGTCAGTGTATCAACAGACAGACAGACTTTACATGGCTACTCTCTAAAGCTGGACTTTCCCACCTCTGTCAGTGTATCAACAGACAGACAGACTTTACATGGCTAATCTCTAAAGCTGGACTTTCCCATCTCTGTCAGTGTGTCAACAGACAGACAGACGTTGTGGAAGTGAGACCCAGCCAGTGTGTGTTTGTACCTCCAGCGTAGACAGCTTTCTTCCAGGCTTGTGACTCCAGGACGCGGTCGTGGGGGTAGAAGCTTTGGCTGACCATAAAGAGAATCATGGCGACGGCAGTGACGCGCAGGACCACAGCGTTGCCGCTGGAGAGCAGTGAGACGCAGGCGAGGATGGCGGAGGAGTAGATACAGGGCAGGCCACGGTACATGAAGGGGATCCCTGCAGCGGACACAGCAGCACAGCACAGGATGGGGGGTCGGAGGAGAGGCAGCACGCAGACACACATGAGCACGCTCTAGATTCATAAACCAGACAGTAAGAGGCTGGCGGTCCGCCACAGCCCCCACTGGAGGCCAAGCTGGTGGTCCGCTGGGGTTTTTGCTCATTGGTTCTCCAGTGTTCTGCCTCCATTTCACCATATATGGTGTTTCCCCAATAGCAGCACAATAAAAAATACCATATATGGCAAAATGGCGGCGGCCTGGAGAGCAAACAAGCGTACCACCAGTGGCCTGCCAGCCTCTTGTTATCTGGGATATAACACAATTGACAGTTTCTGTGATGAACAAATTGACTGATGGGGACGACTCTGGGACGGTTCCCTGTACATGGACTGAGTCTGGCGATGAACTAAAACTTGAGACTTCCATTGAGAAAAAAGCTCTTTATGAAACCCTATTAAACCCTAAATATTACATATTAAATATTAACCCTAAATATTATTACACCCTAAATATTAAACCTTTTACGCTCATTTTAAACATTTTAATAGCTGAATTTGAATCGCGTCTCCACTTGACAGTTGAAGTTAAGGGATTTAAAGTCTTTAAAACTACATGATTTAGACACAGTGCATTCGTAATCCGATGTGTCAAGAAAGGATAAGATGACAAGTCATATTCTTTGGTGAAGTTGACGGAATTAGGACTTTATGAACAGGTTTCTCAGTACTGATGGTGAGGAGCTGCCTTCCCCCCTAAGACTCACGGGAAGGCAGATTCTGTGAGTGTGTATGCATGCATCCCAGTGTCCTCCCTAAACCCTATGCCCTAAGTCCTAAGCCAGGGGTGTCAAACTCATTTTTATCATGGGCCACATGAGCATTATGCTTTTCTTTAGAGGGCCACCATACCTCATCTGCATTTGTGGATACAAACTGTCAGGTTTTCTCATGTTTCTGAGCATCGTCCTCACCATCGCCAGGACAGTCCTAATGGGTCTGTGTTCTGACTTCCTAACCTCTTCATTTTGTCCACCTCTCCTGTTGGTAAGAAGTCCCATGATGCACCTCATAGTTGAGTTCAATAGTGGCATGTCGTGCATGTGAAGTTGCCAAAATTGAGTTACAGAAATGAGATTATTATTTTGTCTATTGTTAAAACTATTTTCAAACAGGCCAAATAGCTTCAATTATTTTGTAAGTTTTTGAATCAGGCCACATGAAAAGATGTCAAGGGCTGGATCCGGTCCCCGGGCCGTATGTTTGACACCCCTGCTCTAAGCCCTGAGCCCTATGCCCTATGCCCTATGCCCTAACCCTAAAAGCACTAAAGGTTTAAAGCCTAACTGCTACAAATCAACCAATCCTTAAGTCTCTGAGCGTTCAGAGCTTAAGGCCACTTTGTCTGACACTTTGTAGCACATGTAATATTAGGTAGATAGATACTTTTACTATCCCATAGACAATTCTGGTATCCTTAAGCTTCCACAACATGGCAAACACAAGACATACATTCATTATAAAAATACAGAGAATAAATCCTATTATCTGTGGCATTAGCCTGGAACAATAAAACCCCATCAACAGCAGGGGGTTCGGAAATTGTAATAATACTTTTCAAGGTGAGCTCTGTTTAAACAGCATTTTTTAACTTTATGAAAACCCAGAACACATTGATTGAACTCCTTGAAAAACAAAACCTGAGCAAGAGATTCAGTTTTTGCCCACAAAATGTGTTTGATTTTTTACCTCTCTCCCAGCACTCCCTCATCAAAGAGAAATTTCATATTTTATTTATGTTCCGAGCTGTTCGCTTTAGCCCTTTTTTTTCTGTGTTGCAAGGACTGCAAGGCTTTCGTAACTCCACATTTTGGCAAACACAAAGGGGAAAATGAACATAAGCCAACCTAAACCTCCAAGCAAGATACCTTCTAGGCTTTAAAACTTGTTGAACTACTCTGTCTGTGTCTGTTTGCTAAGCTAAGCTTGCTTGCCATTATACGTTTACCTAAGTAATTCCAGTGGGGGCTATGATAAATAATTGAACCAATCTGAACACAGAATTATCTTTTAAGGACATGGCAAAACTAAAATTTAGCTATAAGCTATAAGCTATTCCTTAGAGTAACCTGGAGACAGTGGCACAGAGGTCTAATTTCAACCCCGCGAAAAAAGTCAACATTCGCATCAACTAGAGACATAACATGCACAGCCGTGTCTCGCTACTCTACTTCCCTCTCTGTCTTGTGTTATAACAAACACATTTAGCAATGCCATTTGAGGGTACAAATAACACTCTACACAAGTGCTTTAAACAACAAGTGCCTATTGATTCCTTTAGCTCAACTTAGACCCCACCTTACTGGTGTTACCATAGTAACACACTTATCAGTGTTTCAGTATGTCTGTCACACACTATCGTTAAAAAAAGAAACATAGACCCTCTCCCCCATCAATGCCCACCACTGGGTAACATTCAGACCAAACCTATGGCAGAGGTTGAGTATACATGAATTAGAAATGTACTGTATGCAGATGCATTAGCGTTCCATGTGCATGTGTGTGTGTGTGTGTGTGTGTGTGTGTGTGTGAGAGAGTGTTAAAATAAAACATTTCTAGAGAGTTGCTGGGTGAGGAGAATGATGAGCCCTTATGAGGCACAGCCTGCTCCTCTCTGGCGATGTGAGCCTGGGGTCACGCTCACCCATGGTGCTCAAACGGCTCTTCCCCCACCCACTGTGTGTGTGTGTGTGTGTGTGTGTGTCTGCACACACGTGTGTGCGGGTAAGTGTGTGTGTGTGTCTGCACACACGTGTGTGCGGGTAAGTGTGTATGTGTGTGTGTGTCTGCACACACGTGTGTGCGGGTAAGTGTGTATGTGTGTGTGTGTGTGCGTGTGTGTGTGTGTGCATGCCTCTGTATGTGTGTGTGTGTGTGTGTGTGTGTGTGTTTGAGGGCGCATGTTCAGTCATGGCCTCCTTATGAATATGTTATGTCTGTGCCTGTAGCTGAAACAACTTGATGAGGATGGAGATGTTTGGTAAATTTTTCATCAACCATGGCGTGTGTATTCAGTGAACTGCGAGAATTACTAAACTAATTCATTTCCGCTGTTCTCCAGACTTACACAGAACATGTCGACACCCACCCACGCATACAAAACCCAAAACAACAGCCAGCCACTTCATTTCATCCTGGCTTTTACAGTACACTTGCATTACTTAATCTTAGTTAACATGATATAGGCTGTAATGTAGCCTATTAAGCTGCCTTGTTGGCTGTATAGTAAACATGATACAACAACTTTTTTTTAAGAATTCGTAGATGGCATGCAATGAAGCTCGTTCACTGAAAGCAAACCCTCTGGGTCTCTGAGTTATCTTTAGCGCTGAGGGCAGCTTTAGCGACAGACTATGAGTGAGCAGTTTGGGTTTTTTTTTTGGTTGGTTTTAATCTGGTGAACATATGATGTTTCTATGTACACTTTTAAAAAGTGGGTCACCATTTTTAGACACGTGAGGCTTTGGGACTTTGAGGGTTGGGGGTCTTCGGCTCTCTCCAGAGCTGCCAATCACACTAAAAATGGAAAAACTCCATCTGGCTGGGAGTCCGTTAAAAACATTAATGGTTTCATTCCGTTAAAAACATTAATGGTTTCATTTGAACAGTATCCAAATGCTTTTTTAAGGTGGTAGGTAGCATAGACTATTCATGTCATGTCCTTTTGTTGTCTTCCTGAGTTTCCTCATGCATCCCCAGTCAGCAGGGCAGCAGTGTTCCCAGTGTTTGAGGAATCTTTGCCAAGGCGGCCGAAGTCTCAGCTCTATCCAGCACTGCTAATGCAGAGCACCAAAGCGCTCCATAGGCCCCAAGTAAATGAGGGAGATTTTGGGAGGGGGGTGTATTGATGGAGGCCGCGTGCGTACCGTTTTAATGAGGCTGATGTGGCAGGTGCTCTGGATGTGTTTGCTGGGATGGGTTTGGTGCAGGCTTGGCCTCAGGTGGCAGTCTAAGCCTTAATTAGGCTTGAACATTATCCCACAGACAGGATTTACACACGTCTGACTGTGTGTGTGTGTGTATGTGTGTGTGTGTGTGTGTGTGTGTGTGTGTGTGTGTGTGAGAGAGAGAGAGACACCAGAGAAACACTGCCTAATGGGATTCCAGCAAAGGCGCGACATTCAACCCTGAACGCTGAATATCCTCTAATATGCTCACAGGGTTGAGACAGAGGTTGAGTCTCCTCCTCCCTACCCCCTACCCTTACACACACCCCTCTCTCTCACTCTCTCTTTCTCTCTCACACACACACCGACACATGCAGACACACACACACACACACACACACAAACACACACACAAACAAACACACAAAACCCATCCACTAATGACATTCCTGGGTAATTGGTTGAGGCCTGGCCAAAGGATTTTTCTAACCCTGAAATAGCTCTGTATGTCAAAGACACACTGATGCTTTCCCATTCAGCCGCAGTGGGGGATGCAATACAATAACACATAGAGTCTCTCAGGGACCATGAGCTAACAATCAGCCCTATTCTCAGTAACCCTCCTTGGCATTAGGTCATAAAACACAATCTCACCTCTGTGCATTGCTCGAAGGATTTTGTAAGCTAATCTATTGTAGCGATATGAGTTTTATATGCCATTGGATTCCATTGGCTTTACATTGTTAGGATGGCCTATTTGACATGTGCCGGTGACTTAAACTATGAATCATTTAAAGGGACCCCTGGCTAGTAAGACAAGTTGGCCTTATAAGATTGATAGCATCAGCTATATAAACGTGATTGAAAAACACTCAAAATGTATTTGGTTTCATTTAAAGTTTAGAAAATCCTTTGTGACATCACCTGGTTGAGCTAATCAAGATCCAATCAAGGTGCGGCAGTCAAGCTGTTGCTGCACATAGACACCATCAATATGAACCGGATGATGTCAGTTTTTACCCAGAAAGCACTGAAGCGTAAACGGCTGCTTACGAGCTCGGCAAATGAAGGGAAGTTTTAATAAAAAAAGTCTTATAAGGCCAACATGTCTTACCAGTCAGGAATCCAATTCAAGGTATTCTGGTATGGTGGGTCCCCTACAAACTGCACACCTGTTACCTGTCAGCTGTACACTCGTGCGTACGCGCGCAGCTTCCATAGGTAGAGGTATGAAGGTTTCAGCTTCTGTGCTCAGCTCCTGGATGAGTCTGGAAGGACACAGACAATGTGTGTGTGTGCGTGTGTGTGTGTGTGCGCACGCCTGTGTGTGTGTGTGCGGATGTGTGTGTCTGTGTCTGTGTGCGTGTGTGTGTGTGCGTGTGCATGTGTGTGTGTGTGTATGTGTCAGCCAGCTCTGTGTGTCACCGGAAGCTGACCACTCATGGGAGAAATAGCACACTTATCAAGGCTCCCCTCACGTGGACACCATTGTCAGAGCAGAGGAGTCCTACCACCCACCCCACCCCCAGCTGTCATCTTTCCCACAGGAGACAACGAAGGAACGCCTAGGAAGACTCAGGCCTTCTCTCATCTCACCCTACAGCAGGGTGCATGATGTTGAAAGGTGGGTTATTACACTTTGCCTAAGTTTGCAGGAGTTTCTCATTTCTTGTATGGAGACGACAATCCAGTTTTATATTCTATCAGATGGGCTGGTGATTGACTGGTTGACTTGGCCCTGGCTAGTGGGATATAACTCAGTTATAAGCCACATCTGCATCATTTATAAAGGCTTTATAAATCATTTAAGTGTTGAGAGATTGACAGGGTGTTAATCGTGTCCTTGAATGAAACGGTCTTGAAGTATCAACACACAAACTCACATCGGTATTGACACTGACATTCACATAAACATTAAAACACACACGTGTGTACATGCATGTACACGTGTGCGCACTGGCGCACACACACACACACACACACACACACACACACACACACACACACACACACACACACACACACACACACACACACAGACAGACAGACAGACTGCTTACCACTGGAGAAGAAACAGAGACGTGTGAACACTGACAGGACGTAGCACATGCACAGCAGGTTGTCCAGAAGGTTCTCAGTTCTCAAGAGCAGCGAGGTAGCAATCCCAAATGTGGTGAAATCTGCAAAGTCATCAAGCTTTGCACCTACACACACACATACAAACAAAGCAGGAATAGGTAAGTCCACGATCATACCAAAGATCTGCACACACACATACACATACACAAACACACACACACACACACACACTCCGTGGGCACACTATAGATCTGCTCATCAGTGTATGGAAGAGCGTTTGCACGTGCGAGCATGTGTTTAAATTGTCTGCGTCAGCTTTCTCTCTTTGTAAACAAAATTCCCAAAACATTTCTTTATTCCTGGAAACGCCTGGTGCTGTTTTTCGCATAGACCCTGCACTGGGCATGGCGTGATGGAGCGAAACGGAATTCCACAACTCGGGCCAAGGTATTCGGACCATGCCTGGAATGCCGTGATCCCATACGGCCGGATCAGGCACACAATGGCCAACTGATCCTGCTATGGCCTGCCACACCGAGAGGTTTTGTTCCAGAGGACAAAACAACACTCTGCAGTGACTCACGAGTGACTGACTGCTGCAGAGCTATTTCAGGCTATTGGGAAATATGTTACTGTACCCCTGCACCCCTCAAAACACACACACACACACACACACCCTCTTTCTCTTTCTCTGCCCCTCTTTCCCTCATACATACAAACACACATGTAAATGTTCTCTGTAAATGGGCTCTTTGTCAATACACATACACACACACATATATATGCACATGCACACACACACACACACACACACACACACACAAACACACTCACACACAAACTCTCTCTCTCTGTTTTCTACACTTACCCAGCGCTGAGCATGCATTAAGTCTCCTGGCAACCGCCCCGTCAGCCAGATCAAGGAGGTAACCAATGAGGACGAGCCAGCAGGCAGCATACCAGTGACTGGAGAGGGACAACACAGAGGAAATGCAGAGGAAATGTGACCTCACTTGTCACCAGTTCACACATTCATGTTACACACAAAGGTGAGCTCAGCGTCCATCAACACCATCCGCGCACACACACACACACACACACTTTCTCTCTCTCTCTCTCTCTCTCACACACACACACACACACACAGATACACATACACACACATACACACACACAACAAAGGTCACTAAGTTTACAGTAAGCATTGAAACTTCTACTATGGGTGACCTCAGTCACCACCCACACAAATGAGGTGACTGGCTGCTGGCCTCAAACAACCCAGTGACTTCTTGGAACTGGTGTGGATCATATACCTGTAGCTACCACTTTCACATCCAAAGAATCATCATCATCTCGCTCTTTCACTGCCTTTGAGGCCATTAAATCTGGAGATAAAGAAATCATAACTAAATGTGGAGATTAAGGTGTTGATTCAATGACCTGATTGAGTTGGCCTAGCAGGAGTATGGTTAGCTTTCTCCACTAGGCTCATTGGTGTTCACTGAGTGTGCACGTAGCTTTCAGTTTGATGTGGTTTACAGTGAATAACATCAGGCTACCATAGCTAATAAACAGTGAAGTGCATGCATTCAGGGAATTATGTGTTTATGTGCACGTATCCTCTGGTGAATAAATATTAGCTAATACGCGTAGGGTGAGTTTACTTCAGAAATCATACATTTCTGTGTCGTGTCATTCACATCTCATTCACACGCCCTTCTGCTAACCTAGCATCTGACATGACCGGACTGTGGTGCAGTAAGCTTCTCACAAAGCGCTGCTACCCTCCTGGGCTTCAACTCCATCTCTCACACAAGAGGCACTGAGGATTCTCATCCTCCATTTCAAGGAGCAGCGATAAGACTGTTTGAGATCTGGCCACTAGGGGGCAAGAATGAGTAAAGGTCATCATGCATTTGTTGTAGCAAGCCTGAAGGGCTGAAGGAACCTCTTGGTCTCAAATATCTGGCCAACTTGTAGCCTAACCCGCATCACTTCAGACACACAAATACCCAGTGACAGCACACATAACCACTGCACCTATGCCAGTGATACTGTGCTAGATTTGATACAAATATCTCATTACTTCTGTTATGTTATTGAAAAATATCGAAAAGATAAAGCAGTCCTTTATACAGTCGGTTAAGGAGGGAAACTATTCGGTCCTGAGTGTTTGGCTTTGCTAGATTTTTCATTTCTTCCTGTTCCCTCACACAACTTTGTTTTCCTCTGCAAAACATGTCTTTGTGCTGCTTATGTTCGAGTGTCACAGTCAGCTAGTGTAAACTTTAAATATTTTAGGGGCTACTGTGGACTGGACAACACTTAATTAAATAAAACTAAGCACTTTCAACAACAAGGGTAAAATGTGTTTTATATATGTTCCTTCAGGCTATTTAATTTAAATTATTAAATGCTATTTATTTAACAGTTTCCTTCATGGCTTCTGTTGGAAGCTTTCAGCAACGGAATGAATGCAGGACAAGTTCTACACGTCACATCCTATTTGTGCACCGTAATGTGAGGAATAGCTGTCTTTACTTAGCTTACATCAACAGCTATAGAGCTATACAGAACAAGTGTCAGACTGACTGTTTGTTTAAGCAACTTCCTGGCCTATTGTGTTCCCATGTTGGGATTGTAAGCCTATCCAAACCCATTACTCATTTCCATATTCATTTTCAACATAGGGATGTTATCTTATGCCTTCGGTCTCCTGCCGTTATGGCTGGGCCACAGTCATGGGGATATCCCCCGCCAGTGCCACTCACATGTGCATTATTGGTCACCTCAGAGTCGAAATAATATCCACAACTAACATCCACACCAGCACCATATATATATATATATATATGCAAATTATATATGGGGTTTAGAGTAATGGCTTTCATGGCATGAATCATGAATTTCATTCTATTAGCCAGAGAAGGATCTACAGAGAACAATCATAAACGTTTTCAATACTTCTCCATATGGTAATAATAGTGCTTGGTCTCTGCCTGTCATTGAAACGCCCCAGAGTGTCCCAAGTGCCCACTCACCCATTCAGACTGCTCAGGATGGAGGCCATGCCCATGAGCATGTTGGCGACAGACAGCATGTTGGCAGCGTTCTTGCGGGCAAACTCCTTGAGCTGGAGGCTGCCGGTGCTCTTGGACAAGAACAGCTGCTTTGTGGGTGGGAAAAAACCTGAAGCCAGGAACCAGACATACTCATCAAACCCACAGAAGTGTGTGTGTGTGTGTGTGTGTGTGTTTGTACAACCTTAAGTATGTGTTTTTGTGATCTAACTATGAATAAAGAAGGTATCTTTTTGTACTGCACTTTAGACCATAACCTGAATTCATATCTCATGCTTGTTTTTGAATCAAGACACATGTCTTTGTACAAAGTACCTAACAGACACACTACTCTCAAACAGCATGTCGTAGCTGTGCTCACATCAATATTGCGTATCGCATGTGTGTTTGTGTAACAGCAGCTAGACCTCAACACTCTGTAGGCTGAGCAACTGCTGCTGTTGCGTTTCAATCAGGAAAAACAAAGAGCTCTCTGTCTGTGTTTGTGTGTGTGTGAGTGTGTGTGTGTGTGTGTGAGTGTGTGTGTGTGTGTGTGTGTGTGAGAGTGTGTGTGTGTTTGGAAATGTATCTAATTGGAACAGTTTGGGAGAACAGGGCAAAAGGAGTTAGCAAGCAACAGGAATAATACATGAACATGCACACACACATACACACACACACACACACTTACGAAATGTCTCCGCAAAATGTGTTCGCTTAGAGTCCATTTCACGCAGGACGGAAATGACAGACATTGTCCCCGGAGGTGTGTGTGTGTGTGCATGTTCTGGGACCAGAAGCATGCACTAAAGTGTGTATGTGTGTTTATGTGAGCATGTGTGTGTATGCTGTCTGTGTCTATGTGTGTGTGTACACATAAATGAGTGCATAACTGTGTATACAAGTAGGTGAGAGACCAGCTCCATGCAGGTTCACTAATATGCATACAGCAGAGTTTTAGATGTAGATGTCCTACATTATAGTGTTTAGTACCCTGAACTTCATGAGATTCCAAAGCCAGTCGATTGACTCTTCATCTGCAAAAAAACACCCATTAACAACAGCAGCACTGCAACCTTTGGGTACGCGTCCACTTGGAAGGTATTTACACTGCATTCTGGTTCAATTACGTGTCATTATATGGGGAATGCACCTTAGGATGACACGCTCTCTGTCATAGCCTTTGCACAAATATGCCAAAGCAAACAGCATCTCTTGAAGGGAGGGTTTGCCTGAGACAACCTGACTTCACACATGGAAATGACTTTGTTTCATTTACACTCTAATAGCCTATTTCTTCCTCAACATCATGGATTTCAGCATAATAAGATTACTATCACACTAATAAAGATCAATCCTATCTAAATCTATTATGCTAAAAATATGCCCGCAATCAACACAGGACAGGGGCTCAGTGACTTACTGCTCTTCCAAATGAATTATGGTGTGCATTTGCAGATTTATTTTGTGGTAAAAGTGGGGATAAAAGAGAGAAGAGTTGAGATTTATCAGATTGCTAATCAGATTGGTAATGGTAACAGAACTACTGACAACAGTACCCAATGAAAATGTAACGTTAATATACACCATGAACAAAAATCTGTTACCACATATTGTCATGAGTTTTTTATTTCATGGCTAAATTGTCAAAGGTAAATCAAAGACAACCTTAACACTAACAATTCATGCTGACTTGGCCACCCACAGCTGATCTTCAATTAGTTAACGGCAGGCAGTGACTGGAATGACATGGAGGGCATGTCAATTATTCACCACAAGGTCTGACTTTTCAGAACTCTCTCGGCTGCTTCTCTGTAGCATTTTAAATGATAGATTGACAGAAATTACTATGCTGGTATTTCTGTGTTACCTTCAGTATGAGACTGGGCTGTCTCAAGCCCATGTAGGAGAGTGGGGAAATATGTGTGGACTTCTATGGATCTTCATTTATTCGATTAGGACAAAGTAGAGTCATATAGTCATAGCCAGCCTGGGGCTTGAACCTGCAACCTCACAGCAACCTTGGAACAGGAGCCTGGTGCAAAAGCCAGTTGACTAGGAGGCTGTAGAGATTTGGGGAGGGAGGTTTACTAATGTTTTCATTAGGATGTTTCCAGATGAGCGAGAACACTAAGAAGTCTGATTATACTCCATCGGTCTCAGCTTTTCAAGTGCCCCTCACCAATGTCCTCCAGGAGGTCAGAGGTCATTGGAAAAAAGCAACCAATCAGAATGCAGTGATGCGGCTTGCAAGTGGATGCGCACCGTCACACACACTAACACATTGCACAGAGATATGCAAAGATCAGTCAGAAAGCCCCGACATTGCACAAGACAACAAAGCCTACAGACATGAAAGATGAACAGGAACGATGAGAAAGTTGTCCTTAAAAAAATGACACGTAAAATTACAAATTTATCAAACCCAAAGAAGGGTAAGCTGATACAACCAACCTCAAGTTGTATATACAATCAATTATGATTTTGACATTCTGACTGGACTTATATTTACATGTAAAGGTTTCCTGTGATATATAAAAACCAGCTAAATTAAAATGACAAATTATAAACTAATACAATATTATTTATCATGTACTGAGTATGTTGTTCCTCCGACAGATTTGCCCTTTGCATAAAAAACTCACACACAGCTTCTCTCTCTCTACCTCTCTCTCATCCATACATAGTATGAGGCGTTATTATTGCCAGCGATGTTGTGTGTTGTCCTTTATTTAAGACAAAGACACACTCATTTCTTTTTGATATTAGCCTACTTAGCCAAGAAGCTGAGCCCAGATAACTGTTCTTTGTGCAGGTTTAGAGGGTAATAGCCAAGAAGCTGAGCCCAAATAACTGTTCTTTGTGCAGGTTTAGAGGGTAAATAAAACTCTGTTTATAGCGAATCTCTTTTGGTGTTCCTGGCAGGCAGCTCTCCCAGGATGCATCTGGGCTCTTACAGCTCATTATGTGGAGCACACACACACACATCACGGACACACGTGGACACATGCACACACATACACACAGTCATGCACAAACACACATACACACACACACACACACACACACACACAAATGCACGCACTCATCAAAGCAAACACTCAGTAGGATGTGTGTGTGATGTGAAGCTGAACCTGTCCGTTATGTGCCTGTTATGTGTCGCCTAGTTACTCTCCGACTTTGGCAAGTAAGCGAACTCTGCCCGAAGAGGTATTATGGGATGGCAAACTCCTTCAGCAGCTGACAGCTAACCATAATAAGCTACCCCCTTTGTGCACATGGAAACGTAGCTGACAGGTTGAATGTACCCACACACACACACTCACACACATTTACATTACATTTACATTTATGCATTTAGTAGACGCTTTTATCCAACGTGACTTACAAAAGAGGATAACCTTCAAGCATACACACACAAATTAGCAGCAGACATCTTGCAAATGTTAAAATAACACACAGGCCTCGTTCAGACACATACAGGCTCCACTGTGTGACCTAAATCTAGGTGTTCTACTAAAGTCAGAAGTACAGCTTTCACAGACTATAAGATACACTGATAAGTATTAAGAGATCTGTTACAATTTGCGTAGCGGTTAAGGAACCTGGCTAGCATGAGAAGTTGTGGTTCGAATCCCAACTGCCACTGTTGTGCCCCTGAGCAAGGCACTTAACCCTAAGTTGCTCTAGGAGAGACTGGCCCTGAACAATTGATAGTTGACAAAAAATGTAAGTCGCTTTGGATAAAAGCGTCTGCTAAGTGCATAAATGTAATGTAAAGATCATTACAAAGTCAACTAATCATGACATGCACTTACCAGAGGAAGAGCTCAAGAGGATCATGTTTATTTCCTTGGAACCTGTTTCTCAACACAGCAACTGCATACACACACACAAACACAGCCATTACCAAAAAAAAACTTTCACAAAGATCAGAAAGTTACAAGTGGTCTGACTTTTCTCTTTAGAAAATTTCCTCTTCGACTTTGATATGCTCCTTAGGAATGATAAACACTATCAAGGAAACTTTTTCCAGAGACTGACAGCTGTTAGCCCACTCTCAGATGGAGGTTGCTGTTACATAAGTAAAAGTGAGAGTGGGTTGTACAATGACAACAAAGATGACGAGAGGAGTTACAGCTACCTGTTGCCATTTATAAAACGGGAATCACATTAACGTTAAGATACCACCTCAAGCCAAGATTTTGGGGGAATTATCTGAAAACATATCTCAGCTTATGTTCCAAAACCTCATTTTAAAAAACGTGTGGCCTAAAATTGCATTTGTAAATATCCAGCCAAACATTCTGCTACGATTAAGTTAACGCTTCCCAAGGGACATGACAAGCTTTGCCTGTCGCTAGTAGGCTACTCTAACCAGGACCACCGAAGCCGGCGAACTCCAAGATCTCAAATCACCTTCTACAAACTGTGTGAAACTGTACTAACAAATGCACACAATTCTAAGATCTGGTTAAATATTATCTAGCTCATCCTGCAAAAAAATAAAATAAATAAAATAAAAGTAATTGCTGTTAATGCTGGATTTATTGCAAAAAGGCTATTATAAATAATTGCAGTTATGTTATGACTTACCTGCACGGACCTGCGCAGATGCACCAGAAAGCAGATAGCAGATAATTTACACCTCTATGAGAGTAACTTTGGTGATGTTTAGCCAGTCGTAACTTTATGTGATTTTTTTTCAATATTAGATTGTATTTTTGAAAACAGGGGTGTGCATTGGGGACGGTTAAAAATATATGTCAAAAAAGTGCGTGCTCAAGTGCAGCGCGTCCTTTTTAAAGGCAAGGTTCGGTTCGCTGGAATATTCCATCGGAAATGACGCAGGGGTCTTTCTAGTTTTTTCTAAGGACACTGCACTGTGGTGGAGGATGAGGGAGGGAGGGAGAACTTAGAGTGTGTCACATGAGTGCTAGTTATTGGGGCACAATACAGTTGAAGATTTTATAAGACACGTTACTTGGACATCATGGTGGCCTGTTTAGGACAAGTTTCAACCGTAGATGTAAATATGGCGTTCAAAATATCTTACCCGTCCATGCATTATTTCACAGGCGGACTTGTGTCGCTCATGGTGAAAAGGTTTGCACTTTTTTAAGTAGACTAATGTCCTGTCTCCTGACAATAATTTTGGTGTCTTTGCAGCTGTGACGAATGATAATAATGTTACCCTTAACGCTCTGAGGTAGTTCAGTTCCTCCCAAGTTGCTCCAATAGCAGCATCATTTCGCCAACTTTTATGTGATGGGGATGCTGTGAAACGGAGCTTGCCAGTGAGTTCGTTACTGTAAGATAAATCAGCCACAGTGTCCTTTTTCAAGCCTGCTGTACAGTAGCCACTTTAAAATGAACAGAGAAAGAAACATCTGAATGGGAGTAGGGAAAAGACATCAATATACTTTTATTTGATGAACAGTAGAGTGCTTTCCTCAAAATAAATAAGACGCAACAGATAAATAAATGAATATATTCAAGTATTTATTTTCATTCAATTTACACAGGGAGTGGGCACGTGTTTTTTTTTTTTAGTTTTATTCTCTGAAATCACTGGGAACCTTGAGTCAGCCTTCGCCATATGATGATTCTATAGTCAGGGGCGCCACTAGAAATTTTGGGCTCTGTGATAACAGAAATCATTTTGGGCCCCCTGAAACATTGATTATATTATTAAAATATTCTCTGGGGTCCCTTGTCAGTGCCAGACCTGTAGATTCATCCTAATATAACCCCACCCCCTGGCGGCACCCTGTCTATTGTGCAGTTGTGTGGATGCTTGCAGAACACACAAAAACAAGACTAAACATTCTTCCATCAGAATGTAACTGATCTGATGTAACTGATTTTTTGTGGCTTACACGAGTATAAACTGCCACATCACATCCAGAATTCCATGGTCTTCACCAACAAGATCAGAAAACTGAAACTGGACCCAGATGAAACAATGGGATCTTATGGTATCTTGTATCTGTATCTTGTCTCATGTCTATTCACCTGCATCCCCACAACAGAAGCAGTAGAGGCACTTAGAAACGGACTACGAAAGGACTAGTTGTTGTAAACTAGAACCAACCTCCAAAACCAGGAAGTGGAGGTCTTTACTAGACACATCAACATAAGTCAACAGCTACATCAAATTCACCAGGGAGGACACCAAAGACAGAAGATTACTATTTCTCGATTGTGAGGTACTTGTTGAAAATGATGGAAGCCTTGTCACAGCGATCTACAGGAAATCCACACACACCGACCAGTACCTACTCTTTGACTGTCATCAGCCATTGGAACACAAATTGGGCGTCATCAAGACCTTACAACACCGGGTGGACAGCATCTCATCCAAAACAGAAGGTGAAGAAAAGGAACATACACATGCAGGAAAAATTGTAATATCCTAGAGATGAATATTAATATTAAGGCCTGTCTTAGTCCAGAGCGATAAGGAATTTCAAGAGGACTTGTGTTGTGTAGTGGCATACTTTCAAGATATTCCAGATCCAGATTGTTAAGAAAAAGGGGTACCAATTAAAGCATGCGTTGAGACCATCAACATGGCCGGCATAATTACAAGTAAAGCTACGCTGCAGAAGTAGTAGACCTGTCACCTGGTTTGACATCTTTGTTTGCAAACCTAAAATTCTTATCCACATGTGGCCTTAACAACAGTGCAAAGGAAATGGAATGGTATAGCATAATTAGTTAAAGGCTGTCAAGGCCAAATGGTGAACCTTGAAATGATTGTCCTTTTCTGGGCATTTATTTTCTTTGTGTCTGAACACCTAAGTTGTTTTATGGATCAGCAATTGGGATGTGTGAGAATAGATACGCTTTGTTTATTTTGGGTTTGTTGAGATTTGGAAAAATAAGAAGTTTACCGATACCTTGCCACAAAGATGGAGAGTCCCAATCCTTTTTGTTGTTGTCTAAAAGCTGTAACATCTTGCCTCTAAAAATTTACCGCCAACAGTTAGTAACATTTTCTTTTATGTAAACTGCATTGAAAGAGGTGTGCCAATGTTGGCACTGTGGCAACATAAACATTCCTGGCCAGTGGGGGACTGGAGCATCTCCTAACAAAAATTGTAACTCTGTCAGGAGAGAGTTAAGTAGGTGGGTCATAAACTCACTCCTGACTGGTGAGCCCTAGATGCAGACAGTATCTCAGTAAGACTGCTTGACCCAAGGCAATGTATAATATTGCACTACCTATAAAGTTTAGTGCTTAGTTTCTAAATTTGTTGTGTGCACACATTCTCAAACTTTAAAGCTATGACTTACTAGAAGGATGACTTGGACTGACATGACTATTGACTGTGATGAGATTTTTTGTAGAAGTGAAATGACTTTAGTTTTACCTTCAACAAAGGATTTTCTAACTTGTGAGCTGTTGAGCCTGTAGGTAGCCTTCGTACATCCACATTCCACACAAGGTGCTCAGTGGAGCTGCAAGAAGAGGCTTTACATGCACACACCCGCATCCTGGCATATCAGCATATGACATTGACTCTCTTGCATGTGACTCTTGTGCGTTGTACAATATACTGTAGTATCTATGGCAAAGTTCACGTAAGAGTTTTATTTCTATGGGCACAAACATTTATGGCATGCAACTCTGCAACTCTGAAACAAATGTTTGCCAATCCCTCTGAAAAAATGTAAGGGTCTGGAGAGGTAAGAAGTGGCTATGCTGCAGTGAATCAATTTGATTTGATGCGGGTACTCCCTCCTAGAACATTTTGAGATTTGATACCAGTTACCTTAAGATATCTCGAAATCCTAAGAGGACAAACTTTGTCTTGCATCAGGATTCACTACAGCAGCTGGTGCTTATTGTGAAAGGTGCTTTATCTGGCTACTCACAGTGCACCCACAACGGGAGTCAAATTAGAGCTTCACTCAACCCATGACGCAGTTTAAGCCTACTCTGTAAAAAGTCTTGCCTAAGATAAAGAAAAACATCAATGTGTATCGTACAAATAAAGCTGCTTCAGAGACATTACAGAAATTGAGGCCGGGTAGCAAGATCTACAAGGCACAGTGCTTGAGAAATCTTGATAACTCGTCCCATACCAGCCCCTTACAGCAATATAACGTAAAAAATGGGGAAGATTGACTAGTTGGTGTGAAGAACTGATACTGCTCTGTCTTATGTTTCCCAACAGGTGATGTCAGCCCTATCAGAGTTTCCAGATTACACACCAAGTGCAACCATGGTCCTGAGTGCTCATCTAACAATGGAGGAACAATGGAGAGGACCATACCGGTGGAAAGGACCAAGTGTTATTGTCCACATTAATGGCCCAGAGGATGGCTGAAAGCGACTCTGTGATCCAATGATCTCAGCGCAAAGTGGTGAAGGATTCAGAAGAATAAATGAACTGTGCTGAATGGCATAAAGAACACACCCATCACACCAGAACTAGTCACTTTGGTAACAGGAACAGGAAGCAAGCATCACTAAGAACTCTTTTGGTGGAAACATCTGAGCTCTTGGCTGAATATCAGGCCTAAGTTGAATTTAAGGTTTGATAACATACTGGAGAGCCTATACAAGCTCCTACAAAGAAGGGTTTGTGTGTGTATCAGTCACTGCCAACAAGAAAGATAACACAACAAGAAAGCAATTAGTAGTAGGTAAACGTCAATTTATCTCAATGCAAATTATAACATGTCAAACTTGGAAAACAAACAAGAAAGAAGTATTAGACCAGCACTATGGTTGGAAGGAGATTATTTTCTGCTTTTAGATACAGTGAAGTACCTAGTCCTAATTTTAATTTTGCTCTTTCTTTAAGCATGTATTGGGTATGTGGGAATAAATCACATTCATACTGGCCTTCTGAGGCAGTAGGAACATGTTACATAGCTGCAATTACACCATCAATCTAGATTGTAAAGATAAACATCTCCATTAGAAGGACCAAACAAAAAAATATATAGATAGACAAAAAAGAGTCATGACCTACACAGCAGGAGGAATGAGCGAATGAAAAGGTTATAGCAGATACTTGGACCGGCAAAAGAGACACAATTGGTTGGACATTGTCACTGTGGGTGGCGCAATAGCTGCATTACAAAAAATTAATGGATTAGCATATCAACTGCAAAGGGGGCTAATGAAACAGCATCAGACTTGTCAATGCTGAATAAAGATGTAAAAAGCAATCAGAACTGAATTAATAGCTTCTAGATTAAGCTTGGACTTTTAGCTATTGGCATGGCAAGGAGGTTTAAAGTTGAGATTAGCTTAATGCTCAGCCCAACCTAGGGAGAAAGTTGTAGACTATCACCAAGAGTAGTTACTAACAAAATGTGACCTGCATGACCCCTGGCAGTTGGGTCTGCCCCTTGAGCCGTGGATCTGCCCAAGGTTTCTACCATAAATAAACCCAAGGTAGTTTTCCCTTGCCCCTGTTGCTCTCAGGTGCTCTGGGTTTAACTTGTGGCTACCCCAACTGGGCATTCAGCAAGACAGAAAAGAGACAAGAAAAAGGAACCAAAACACCAACCGACACCAACGGCAGAAGAAATCATATGGTGGTCCTCTACATATCTGGATTATCTGAAAAACTAAGGAGAATCTTCAGCAAGCACAAGATCCCAGTCTACTTCAAACCTGGCAACACTCTTAGACAGAGACTGGTTCACCCCAAGATCAAAACTCCAAGTTTTTGGTTTTTGCAGTTCAATGCAGTGAGGAGTGCCCAGATTTGCATATTGGAGAAATGAAGCAACCACTTCACAGACGCATGGCCCAACACAGTAGGGTGACTTCATCAGGGCAGGATTCAGCAAAATATCTACATCTAAAGAAGAAATGACACTGATGTGCACATTTTGGACAAGGAAAATGGGTGGTTTAAAAGAGGAGTGAAGGAGGCCATCTATGTCCATCTGGAAGAACAAACTTTGAACAGAGGAGAGGGGCTGCGTCATCATCTATCTGCCTTGAGATCCCATCCCAGGAAGTTTAACTACTCTTCACCATCATAGCAGCTAACACTCTCTGGATCTTGTGATAATAATGACTCACTGCAATTCACACATTAACTTATGTTAATGGTTGACCCATGTGACACATTGTCACATGATGAGGGTTCTGGTCTACAGATCACAGCTCCACCCACAGTGGTCCAGAGACATACCTCCTGGTTCTCTATCATCAGATCAGAACTGAAGAGGCCTTTTGGGTGAAAGGTGAAACGTCTTCAAGCTCCAAAAAAGAAGTCCAGTTGCATACAACTTAGCACTATGTGACCTATGATAAGGAGGACGCGTGTGTGTATGTCCTTGTGTGTGTGTGTGTCTGTGTGTGTGTGTGTGCATGTCTGTATATGTATGTCTGTGTTCGTGTGTGTGTCTGTGTTCTCATGTGCGTATATATATATATGTGTGTGTGCGTGTGTGTGTGTGTCATTTGAGTGCTTCAGGAGCAGAAGTCCAGGGGGCAGGTGAAGCGCACCTTGTAGTCCTGGCATCTCCTGCCCCCTTGCTCCGCATTCACACAGGCGAAACCATGAGTGGCATCATACCTGTTAAAACAAGGCAGAGAGAGAGAGAGAGAGAGAGAGACATCAACATTGCAGTACTTCATCCTATGCTGTTAATGCTGGCTGCTTCATATACTGATTATTGTGCAGGTCACTGCACACAGCATTACACAGCCCACTACACATGCCACAGTGTGTGATACCATCCGCTAGAGCAGGCACAGCCACGTATGGCTGTCATGCACTTACGGCCGTGTACACCAATAGCATTTCAGCAGCCGGCAGCATGACACAGCTCTGTGAGAGGCTTGCTTACACTTGAAACGTGTCGTCCGTCTGGAGAGCGGAGACGCCGCTGGTGGTCATGGCCTCGATGGCTATTGGCTGCCTGCACACCGCCTCAGGGAAGGCTTCCAGCAGCTGCTGGAGGGTCTCGTAGTCCCCGCGACCCGTCGGGTCATCCAGGTCAAACCACTGAGTTCGACATCCTGACATAGTACATGGGACATAGGGTTCATTATTGACACATAAAATAGTCTTCTTCTTTAGTGATAATAACTGATAATGATGATGATGATGAAGATGATGATGTAATACAATTCATAATATGTTTTAGAGGGGTGGTCTTGTTGGAAAGCCTACCTTGACAGAAATCCGAGGGACAGGTTAGCATCACTTGGTAGTCATTGCATGTGCCTTTCCTTTGCTTTGAGTTGATACACACAAACCCAAAGGTGACATCATAGCTGAGTGAAAACAGAAACATCCGTGGTCTCAGTAATATGACACCATAAGGCATAGGACACAGTAAAGCATAGAACACGGTAAGGCGTAGAACACAGTAAGGCGTAGAACATGGTAAGGCAGAGAGCACAGTAAGGCACAGAACATGATAAGGCATAGAACATGGTAAGGCATAGAACACGGTAAGGCGTAGAACATGGTAAGGCAGTGAGCACAGTAAGGCGTAGAACATGGTAAGGCATAGAACAAGGTTAGGCGTAGAGCATGGTAAGGCATAGAGCATGGTAAGGCATAGAACATGATAAGGCGTAGAACATGGTAAGGCATAGAGCATGGTAAGGTGTAGAACATGGTAAGGCATAGAACACAGTAAAGCATAGAACATGGTAAGGTATAGAACACGGTAAGGCATAGTACATGGTAAGGCGTAGAGCATGGTAAGGCATAGAACATAGAGCATGGTAAGGCACAGAACACAGTAAAGCATAGAACATGGTAAGGCATAGAAAATGGTCAGGCATAGAGCATGGTAAGGCATAGAGCATGGTAAGGCATAGAACATGGTAAGGCATAGAACTTGGTAAGGCATAGAACTTGGTCAGGCGTAGAGCATGATAAGGCATAGAACATGGTAAGGCGTAGAACATGGTGAGGCATTCAGCAGCACCGTGTCTGTTTTTTTCCTCGACTCAACTGGTCTCAGTTTTTTTTTTATTGTGTACCCAGGTCTTTTGATGTCTCACTGACTGTAAGTCACATCACACTGTAGATCATATCAAGGTAACAACAGTTGCAGTGGTAATGGTGCCTCTGGTGCCAGACCTCTCTGTTGACAGAGGATGACTGCATCCCAGAGGGCTTAATGCTATTCTTAAAGGGATGACTACAGCACTGGCAGCGTGATCTGGCCTAAAATGCTATTCTTAAAGGGATGACTACAGCACTGGCAGCGTGATCTGGCCTAAAATGCTATTCTTAAAGGGATGACAGCAGGATTGGCAGCGTGATCTGGCCAAAATTCTTATTCTTAAAGGGATGACAGCAGAATTGGCTGTGTGATCTGGCCTTAATTCTTATTCTTAAAGGGATGACAGCAGTAGAATGGGCATGATGATCTGGGCTCACATCCAGACATGGGTGCTCTAGGATGACAGCTGTCACATGGGCTTTTAACCTTGGCAGAGAGCTGAACAATGAAGCTACAGTGGCATCTCTCTGCCACACGTGTCACTTTGCAAGACATCCCTCAACTGAAGTCCTTTTTTTGCTGAAAGAATCAAATGAAGCCAAAATTGTCACCTCTGCACTCAGACAAGTGACAAATCACCTCAGCTTGATCACTGCTGTTGTTGATGCTGCTGGCTGCAGCCGTGGGTGTCCCTTGGGACCTTATTACAGAGTCTCACCCCGTTTTCTCGGACTCAGTGTCTCTGTCTTTTCCCCTGCAGTCTCTGCACTGGGCTCAGCCTGTGATCTGATTTACGTAAATAATAAAAGCTCTTGTTGCATCAATCATGTAGTCATGTCATTTTTTGTAGGGTGTAATGTGAGTATGTAATTGGGCTTTGGTAATAACGTTATTGTGAGATTCATCCCAATAAAGCTTTATTGAATTGAAATTGAATTGAGAGAGAGAGAGAGAGAAAGAGGAGGCTCAGAAGAGGAAGATGTCTCCAGTGTGCTTTGCGGAGAGAGGGAGAGAGAGAGACTGAAAAGAGGAAGCTCACGAGAGGAAGACGTCCCCGGTGTGCTTTGCTGAGATGCCGTAGAGTGTCTGGGCCTCCAGGCTGATGGGATTCTGACACACCTGGCCCGGAAACTTCTGCAGCAGCTTCGGGAGCGACTCAACGTCGCCCTCACCTGACGCGTCATCACTGCTCAGCCAGCGTGTACGGCACTCCTCTGACACTAATGCAGAGACACACACAGGTGAGAACATACCATGGGTCCTAATATGAGGACACACACACACACACACACATACACACATAAAGTTGTGAGCAAACAGGTAATCTTCTTCATGAAAAGAACTCACAGTTTGTGTAAAAGAATACAGGCAATCAAAGTATACCTTACACATTTAGTGTGTGCGTGGGTGGGTGTGTATGTGTGTGTGTGCGTGTGTGGGTGGGTGTGTGTACTGTGTGTGTGTACAGTATATGTATGTGTGTTGACCCTAACCTGAACAGAAGTCACTTGGACAGGTGAAGCGCACTCTGTAGTCCTTGCATGTGCCACTCCCCTGATCTGCATTGACACATGCAAACCCATAGGTGGCGTCATAACTGAAGTAGAGAGAGAGAGGGAGAGAGAGAGAGACAGACAGAGACAGAGAGAAGCCAGTGTGAAATATCTGACAAGCAGCCCAGGTTGAGAGGAAGGGGATGAGGGGCAAATCCCATGTGGAAACTCACACCAGGTAAACATCTCCTGTGTCTGATGCTGATTGGCCAGAGAGGGTCTGGGCCTCAATGGCGATTGGCTGTGGGCAAATCTCTCTGGGGTAGGCGGACCAGAGCATGCTCAGAATCTCAAAATCTCCATTTCCCGTCGGGTCGTCAGAGTCAAACCAGCGCGTCCTGCAACCTGGAATAAATCTGTGGTTACTGGAGCATGCAAACAGAAGCATGCACACACACACACACACACGGAAGTATTCACTGTCTGATGAACACACACACACACACACCCCACACATACACATCTGTTCATGGTGTAAGATCTTACCGCTGCAGAATGATCCACTGCAGGTGAACATGACTTTATAGTCCTCACACGGCCTTTTTGTCTGTTCCTCATTGAGACACACCACACCTTCAGAAACATTTAATCTACACACACACACACACACACACACACACACCACACACACACACACACACATACACACACACAGAGAGAACCAATGAGTCCACACCTCAAGAGGTACACAGAGGATTATTAAGAGTTCTTTATTCTAAAGCCCTGATCACATATGCAGCGTTTCGTTCATTAGCTGCTCAGCTGTCTCTTGAGCTGAAATCATTTTACTGTTTTTCATGATTAATAAAACACTAAACCTTATTCTCTGAATCAAATTCTCAAATGCCTGAACACATTTATTGATTTAAGCACTTTTTTGGCAAAACCATAGACTACTTTTACCTTGGCAGGTGCATTTTGTGAACATTTTTGATTGTATTTCACTTTTTGATTGTAGATCATCAAATTTATTTTTATTGCACATTCAACGCTGAGTCCTGACTTCTTTTTTGGTCATGCAAAATGCATTTAGAGCACTGTATCGCAGTACAAACATTTAGGCTGTGGGTCAAATGAGTGCCCCCCATCCCCCCCCACACACACACACACACACACACACACACACACACACACACACACACACCTCTCAACAAAACCTTTTTTTTGCATACTGTGGCCATGCTGAATGTGAATTTGAATGTTACTGTAACAGTAAAAATATAGTACCTGCTTCAACCATGCCCAATGCTTTCAAAGCCATTTACAGTCATTCCATAGAAATGCATTAGAAAACTATAGATAGTCTATGTGATGGAGGAAGTTGGGACAAGTCTCAATGTATGTTACAGTAAATCATATCTCAGAAAATGTAGTTTACAGTAACCTGTGTATGTGCTCTTGGTTTATTCTTGATTCAAAAATCTTTAACATAGGCCCCATAGTAGAGAAATAATGTATTTTTTGACTTATGGGGTGTGGCGTTTTGAGAATGTGATTTGAAAAATGGGTTTTGTGTTAACAGTTTTGAGAAAAAGGTCATTTGCCCAGTAGTCTTTTCATCTGAAATCTCAAAATTTCATTCCCATTACACTGTCTGTTGGCCCCATATACAGTCTATGGTTGTCACTGGTTGCTTGCAGTGTGAGCAGGCCCTAAGAGTGTGTGGAGGGGTGTGTAGCCTACTTGTGGAAGATGTTTTTGGTGTGTTGGGCTCTGATGCCAGCGGTGGTCTGGACCTCCATATGGGTGGGGTTTGAACAGATGGAGTCCCTGTGCTTCCTCTTGAGGTCCTGCACCAGCTCAGAGTCGCCCTCAGTGGACACGTCCCCATTATCAAACCAGCCTGTCTGACAGGCTGGAGGATAGACAGAATAGGGCAGCAGATGGAAGAGGAGGAGAGTGGGAGGAGAGAGAGAGGAAAGGAGAGGAGAAGAGGGGGGGAGGAGAGAAGAGAGATAGGAAGGAGAGGAGGGAGATGGAGATTGAGAGAAGAGGAAGAGGAGAGGGAGGGAGAGAGAGGGGAGGAGGGAAAGAAAACAGCAAGGAGAGAGAGAAGAGAGGGGGAGGAGGGAGATAGAGAAGGAGAGAGAGAGAGGGGAGAGAGAGAGAGGAGAGAGCAAAGAGAAAAATAGGAGAGGGGGAGAGAGAGAGAGAGGAGAAGGGCAGGATGGAATGGTAAAAGGGGGAGATGAATAGACAGGGAGGGAGATGAAAGCAAGAGGTATTGGAAAGGAGTGGATGGGAGATGATGGACGTGAAGAACAGAGGATTAAAGAGGTGCGGGCAAGAGAGACGTGAGCAGAAAAAACACAGAATCCAAAAGTGGGTTTTGTGATGCTCAGATCTCATAACCTGTGACCAAGTGATACATAAGACTTGATATGTCTGAAAATTCCATTGTAGACTACTCACTCTCTGTAGCTGTAGTGGCCATATCTCAGAAGAAGAAAGAGACAAGAAAATTATGCACATTATTATTATTGTTATTATTATTGTTATTGTTATTATTATTATTATTAGTAGTAGTAATTGTATTGTTGTTGTTGCTGTTGTTGTTATACCAAAGACAATATTAAATTATTATATAGAGAATAGCACATATTAGCACGTGAGAATAGCACATATTATTATATCTGCTGGTAATAATTATTATGCACAACTGATTTGAAAATAATACTCACTAAGAAGTAGACCAGCCCACACTGTCAACACCTACAGATTAAATATAAACAAGAGGGTCTGACTTACTTCCAAGGGCATATCCAAAAAAAACTCAAGATATGTTAAGTGAACTGAACTCACAAAACATCCAGCTTGAGAAGACATCTTCATGGCGTCCTTTTGGATGGGAGGAGAAATCATTGACTTGTGTATGACTTCAGTCAATGCACTTTTAATAGCAAACCACCTCTGACTGCCACTCCTTTTGAAAACAGATCAATACTACAAACAACACATTTGTTACTGCGACAAGTTTTGCAATTGTTTTCATTACAACAAATGACCATTCTCAGTAAATTTTTTTAGTTCTCAGCTATTCAATCTGTCTATGAATATGTACTGATTATTTACATCATTGATATATTAATTATGTATTGTTATTTTTTATTAATATGATACTCACCAGTGAATGCAAGAGTGTTACCGTTAGCTGCTGAGGTGTAAAGTGGAGAGAGTGGCCTCTCCTAATAAACTTCACTTTGAGACAAATGGAGAATAATGGTTCCAGTGCCACTGGCCAATAGCTTGTGTCTCCTCTCTGTGGGCAGAGACACCAGGCTCTCTCCCTATGTCCCTTCCCCACCTCCTCCCCTCTCTCTCCCCTCTCAGGTGTCATACCTTCCCTAAACACACACACACACATGCACACACCCTCTCTCTTTCTCTCTCACACACTCATGCACCCAAACACCCCTATGCACGCCTGCTGTGCATGTGCTTTAGACATGCACACAATTAAGACATGAATGAGAAACAACCATAACTATGGCACTTTGGATATGGGTGGATCTTTAGGTTCAAGGTCAGTAACCACACTCTTTTTTACAGTCTGAAAAAGGTATTGGGGTAAGCAGTAAGCTGATGTTTTTGTGTCTATCTATCCTGTATGCCTGCTAATTGTAAGTCATATGGAATGAAGGACATGGGCTTTGTGTTTCCTTCTCCCTGGTCTGTGTTCATACAGCAACTATGTCATCATGTCTAGAAAATTCTCTCTGGAGCATCCAGTTGGAAGCACCCCATTACTTCAGTTGCTCACACCTCGCTTGGTCTGTCATGTGAATCTCCCTCGGAGCGAGAGCTCTCCACCTCCTTCTCATCATAGCTCACTCTCTCTCTCTCTCATAGCTCATTCACACACACACACACACACACACACACACACACATGCCTCCTTCTCATCATAGCTCACTCTCTCTCTCTCTCATAGCTCATTCACACGCACACACACACACACACACACACACACACACACACACACACACACACACACACACACACACACACACACACACACACACACACACACACACACATGCCTCCTCCTTATCATAGCTCACTCTTACAAACACACACACACCTTCTCCTCCTCATAACTCACTGCTCCACTGATCCCCACTGTCATCTCTCCCCCTGTTGCCACGTCTCTCCGTCTGTCCTGGCTGTCACCTCTGTCACCTGTTCTCTCCTCACTGACACCTATTTCACCTCCTCACCCCACTCTTTCGTCACCTCCTCACAATCAAGTCTGACACCTCATCACCCAAGACTGTCACCTCTGCGCCCGCAGAGCACCCTAGTGACCCCGCCACCTCAGTGTCGCTGGCTTTGAGCAAATAGCAAAGTCTCTCCTCACCGTGAGCTGCTGATTTGTGTGTGTGTGTGTGTGTGTGTGTGTTTTTATTCTTGATTTCTTTCTTAGCCAGCCTAATCCCCGCATGTTTCCTCTTCTGCCATGACATCTCCTGCTGGATGCTGCCTTTACCTAAAGAGCCCATTACGCTGGAATCGACCACACAAGCCATCGCAAACATAATCTGTGTGAGAGAGAAACCGCCATACAGATAAGACTTAATCTCATCCTGAGGCTTACGGGCTTCACCGTGCTGCCTGTGCCAAAATCTGGAGGGGGAATCTGGGTGATTATCTTAAAACCCATACATGCACTTTTGAAGGCTAATCTTCGTGAGATGCTCATTTCCATCATTGCAGTAGGCATTTTATTCTCTCCCGGGTCCCAATGTATCGCTATCAATCTACACTTGAGCGGAGCTGGAGGAAGTTGGACACAAGCCCATTGGGTGGATATGTGGTTTGGGAATATACATCTGCTCCGTCTGTGTGTATCCAGTGACAAACTGATACACCTCGCCCAGAGCGGACACCATAATGCATGTAGACACATCAGCACGCAGTGTCCCATTTAGTGGTTTCCTGCCCGGCCAGGACAAGCCATTGGCCCATCTTTTCTGTGGCTCACAGCCACGTCAGTGTCAGGCTCAGAACAATGCACCTGTCAAACACAAACAAAACACATACACACACACCACACACACACACATACACACATGCGCACACAGTCCAGTAAACACACTCTGACAGGTGCCTGAGGCGAGACTGTGGCAGTGAAAATGACACACAGGATCGTTTAAAATGGTGACCTGGTGTTACAATGTGTGTCTCACGTCGTAGCACAACAAAGGTCAATCACCAAACACCAGGACACTGGGAGGATGGAGTGTCAACCATTGCACACATGATAACATGATAGGCCAGTTGTGGTTGCACTGCTTACACACACACATACACACGCGCACACACACGCGCACACATGTGCGAGCACACGCGCACACACACACACACACACACACACACATACACACACACATACACACAGGGAGACATCTGCCGTAGGGACAACAACACACACAAACAGACAAGTAAACAAAACGCAGATGCACAGTTGAAACATCTTAGCATCTAATCACACAAATAAACACATATAAACACAGGCTCAGCCGCTTACAGTGATGCTCAGTGATGCTGTAAACACAGAATTAAATCATTCTAAAAGATCCCAGTAAATATGATTCTGGTTTATCTGTTGCCAGAATGTTTTTATGGATTACTATGTATCATTGGCATCAATGTCTCTTATCATGCTTGTTCAAAAGTTTATTCAAAGGGAATTCTGGGGTTAAAAAAAACTAACTACGTAAATAAATGTTTAATAAATGTTACAGTCTTGTTTGTCCGTTATACTGAGTCATTTACTCACTCCTAGATGCACCATGTCCATGTTTTTGTGGGTAGCTTCTCACAGTATTTGAGCCAAAACCAAATTTATTCTCCACCTCTGGAGACGCTGACTATGATAAAGCAGCCATGACCCATGTTTACAGCACTTCAGAGTTCAGAAACAATGTGTAACAGTGTCTGCTGTAACACTGCATTTCCAGTGTGTAACAGTGCATCATACTGCATTTCCAGAAGCGTACTGGGTCTGCCTTGCAGATAATGCTATCAGTGTGTGACAGACAAAAGTTGGTCACAGGGACAACATGGTGACCCACTTTGCCAGTCAGAAACCTATTGCAGGCTGAAACCTTGGCACACGGACTTTCCCCAGTGCAGGAGTCACTATTACCCAGATAGATGACAAATGCCACACTGAACTAAGAACCAGCTAACTGACTGTATGCAGGTTTATTATATGTAAATCCACCTTTCAACCAGTAGTGACTGGCACAGGCATTCTGCTCCACGTTGCCCGTCATTAATTCCAGCGGCCTAAATGAATGGACACTTACACATTTACACATTTGATACATTTAACCCATTTACACATCCTCAGGCACTTGACAGACATTTAAAGTTTAACACTTTTTAAACACAGTTTTAAAAGCTGTCCAATTTGCATGTGTAAATCAAATTTGCATTAATGTTGTGATAACATTTCAACTGGTCCACTTCATTTGGTCACCCAAAAGCATCTTCTGATACTGGAATCTGCATGTTTCATCAACACGTTCGTTTGAAATCCATCTTTCATGTGTAGTGAGTAGAGTTTTACATGTTTTTCTCATCACTCTTGAACTATCTTTATAGTATAGTTATGTAACACAAGTGAAATATCAGAATAAATACGTCTGTCAGGTGATCTTGTTAAAGTGGTACATTTTACAGCAAAATACATAAACAGATGATAGGAGCGCATGAGAATAGCCTTGAGAACATCATTCTTCACTAGCGGGCCTCATATGAATGGATTTTATCCTCTATTGTGTTCTCCACACATGATCTATGCATGCCCTTATCAATGGCCAGGACTTAAATGCTGTTATGCAACTGTTGTACTATGTGCTTTGCAATCCAAACCTTCAGCCCTCCCCAAGGATGGGATTATGTTTGGTCCTAGTATGACTGATGCCAGTGAGAGACGGATAAAGATTCGATGATGGAACTTTATAGTCTAAAAATCTAGATGTACCCTAGTGGTGGTAACAAGTTTTGCTCAGCAGGTATGTCTAGCCACACACCATAGGGCCTCAGCAAGTCAAGGTTTGGTAGGACCAATCACAACACTCTAGGCTTAGCATGATGATGGCAGGGCTGTGATGGTGCAAAAAACACTGAGGAAGCCAACAAAAAAGATGGCTGTGGTCCAACGGTCATTTGAATCGGCTTTGGCATTGACTTTGGAAGAGTTAGACTTGGGCTTTTCTTTGAAAGTTGGGCAGAAAAAGGTAACTTATTTATTCCACAGAATGCTGTATTTGCTGTTTTGCCGACGTTGCTCTGATTGGTCATAGCACTATCCTATTGCATGCAGTGGCAGTGGCACCCCTAGATATGAGCCCGTCTATCAGTCATGTCCAGACTATACATTTTGATGTTATAGTCTGGCTTGTCAGGCTAGGAACTTTGTTCATTCTTTTCAAATGTCAAGCCAAGTCCCTGGACTCCCTTGCCTTTGAGTTTGTTTGGGAGTCTCTGAGGAGGAAGACTGCAGCCATTCTTATGTATGCCTGCCTGATTCCAGTGCAGCTTTGTGAAAAATAAACGACCACAGAATACATAGGTGTGTGTGTGTGTCTGTGTGTTTGTGTGTGTGTGTGTTTGTGTGTGTGAAGGAACATGTCACCATATTCTGAGAGCCGGGTACGTTGGCTTAATCTTTCTAAGCCCTCAACCCGCAAAGTCTTCATTGGCATGAATCAGTTCTGTGCAGAATCAACTCTGTGAATCAACTGTTTGATAGGAGGTGTATTAGCTGTTGATAAATGAGGGTTCTGGGCTTGTGATGGTAGGGAGTGTGTGTATGTGTGTGTGTGTGTGCGTGGGGGGGGTTAGCTCTGTGAGAATAATATGCATGAGGTGCTGGTCTCACTGTGGGAAGAGTGTGTACTGTGTAGACAAGCGTGTGGAGGAGGCAGGAGAATAAATTCAGAGATTCAGAGATTCAAGGAACACAGAATCCAGAAATAGAAAGGGCACGTTGTACCCTTGAGGCACAGTGATTCCGAGTTTTCTTTTTTGTTTAAGGCAATACAGAATCACACACAGTCTTCCAGCAAAGCAGTGATCCTTACAACACCTTTAAGGAAGATGTGAATGCCTGCTTAAAATAATTACATTTACTGAATGAAGTCAAGGAGATGAGATCATGCAGGTGTTAAATGTTGCATTAAGAGGCAGAGACAAGCAAGGTCCTCTGAATACAATTCAGCACTGTTAGCACTGGGCCTGTTTACAGCTCCCATTCGCTTATTCTTACAAGGGGGATTATTTTCAACTAATATTCATTATGAGTAATGACTTAAAGACCTTTTGCTTATGTGAGCAGCATTAGTGCCATTTTTTCCTTAGGGCTCTCGCTGTTCCATCTGAGGAAGACAGAGATAGATTATGAAAAAGCCTGTTCAACATGAAGTTACAGTGTTTGTACTGTGTGTGACGCTCTGAGATTAGAGTAGTTAGGGGTTATTGTGGGTGAAAAGATCCTTGGCTGGAGTGCTGGATTGAGGAAGATTGGTGCATCAGACCCAGCTAATCTCGTCTCTACAAACCCAATGTCTAGATAGGCCTCTGGCTATGTAATCTATATAAATCTCATGCTGCTTTGGATGATCAATAATCTCATCAGCGTCCACCGGATTATAATCTCAAATTTGGATGTCAGTATTCTCTGAGATGAGAAGGTGGGTGATATGGGCTCTGCTGTTGGCAGGCAGGATGACTTGATGCCCCAGCATGAGTAAGTAAGGAAGAGCAGGCTCTCTGTGAATGCTACAGCAGACAGGTGAAACACCATCCATAGCCTCCAGCTGCTGCCATTGTTGGTTAAAGTCCTCCTATTCACAGAGTCTGTAAATGCCAAACCTGGAGACGCATCACCTGATCCTTCAGGATTACTCAGAAAGATCAAATTTCACCACACAGGGACTTTTCCCCTGAATTACTGTTTTTATGTCCTTTACAAAGAAAAACACAAATTGCCACATACCCACCACCACCAGACACACACACACACACACATAGACGGATGACAATAAAAACACACACAGACACACAGAAATCCACAGTGTTTCAGATTCCTAGCTGTGGCTGACTTCGGCAAATGGCCTTTTATTGTACATTGGTGCCTATTGGTACTTACAAAAACCGTATGAGTGACACACCTACTGAAGTTGGTTAGCACAAAGAGACAAAAATAAAGCATTTCTTGCGCAGGGTTTTGGCTGTCAGACTGCACTGTAGCACCATGTAGTTCTCTGAAACACCCCACACACTAAGGCTACCACACAAGGCAGGCAAAGGGATATCAGCTCCATAATGTATAAAAAAAACAACAGTAGCAGATAAAAGCTGTTTGTTTGTTTTCTCCCAAGAAAAAAAAATGAAAAACAACAGATTTCTGTGTGTTTTCACACAAGTTTACCTCCTCAGCTGTGGCCATCATGCTTGTTTTTTGGCTCTGCCATTTTGCTTCCTTTCTCTTTCTCTCACTCTCTCCAGCCCTCTCTCTTTCTCTCGCTTCCTTTCTCTTTCCTTCTTTCTTTCTCCCTCCTCTTATCCCTCTCTTTATCTGTTCTTTCTTGAAGCACCCCACCCCCCCTTCCTGCCCCCCACCCCCCACCCTGTATCCCGTTGTCTCGCTCATACATTAAGTCTAAGAGCCTGCTCTTCTACCTCAGCTCTGGAATTAAGGACACAAGAAAGAAAGGAAGAAAGGAAGGAAAGAAGGAAGGAGGGAGGAAAGAAAGAAGGCTGCATCATCTTCAAGTAAAAACAGATTAGCCTGTGAATTCGGACCCACACACGCACACACACACACACACACACACACACACACACACACACACACACACACAGACCATAACCCACAGACACCGTATACACAGACTCCATTCTCACAAGCAAAAATTAGCACCCAGAATAACTTCCAGGCAAACAGAGGAGCAGTTTATGGTTAGTTAGCATTTCCCCCCACATATAATATATATTTCTATATGAATATAAATAAAAAAAATCAGTGCTGTAACAACATCTCTGACTCCATAGGATCTGACCCATGTAGAAGGCTCATCACACTCATCCATGGTCTCTCTCTGTCTCTCTCTCCTCTCTCCCTCTCTCCCTGTCTCTCTAGCTCTCGTTCATGGCTGAGGAAGCTGTCGTGTGTGATGTCTTCCACTGTGAATACAACACTGAGGAAGTGAAGACTTGTTAATACCATCATCTCATATCCTATTTGATCTCTTCGTTTGGTTTACTGAAAACACAGAGCCGACGAGGGCTTCTTAAGTGTCCTGTTGTGTGTGTGTGTGTGGTGTGTGTGTGTGTGTGTGTGTGTGTGTGGTGTGTGTGCGTGTGTGTGTGCTTTCTGATTTTCTTTCCTTTGGTAGCAGCAAAGCACAGTGTGTGGTGTTTTTTTTTTTTTGTTGTTGAACAGCGTGATTGTCAGATTGTGAGATCAGACCCTTTGGATGATAATGAGTGTTTTCTGTGTGTGTGTGTGTGTGTGTGTGTGTGTGTGTGCGTGGGTGTGCTAGTGCTGTGTGGGGGAGTGTGTGTGTGTTGTAAGATGTGAGAAGTTGAGTGTAAATGTGTGTGTGTTGTGTGTATGATTGTTCGGAAGTCTCTGTGAGTGTGGGAGTTTATGAGACACAGCGCTCGACATTGACTCCATCCTCGGCGTGCACCCGCAGGTCAATGGGTGTGTGTTTGTGTTCACCCGGCCGTGCATTCATCAACGACAGGTTCCGTACACACCCTGTGACTCCTGACGAGAACTTCCCTCCAGTCAGAGCTATCATGTCAGGGGCCCCACCTACACCCACACACACACACACACACACATACATACACACACAGATGGAAACACAAACACAGAGGGATGCTTGATGAGAGCAGCAAGAATATGGGCTCTATTTTCACGATCATATGCGCATTGTCTAAAGTCTGTCGCGCAGTTGCTTTGGGGGCGTGCCCGACACAATTTGGTATTTTGACGGCGGGAAAAGCAAACCTTGCGCCAGGCGCATGGTTCAAAAGGATTGGTCTTAAAGTACTTCATTAGTCATGGGTGTGTTTTGGGCGTAACATACAATTAACCAATCAGGATTTATACTCTCATTCCCTTTAAAAGCCAGCGGCGCATTTTCCATTGTGTGTTGCTATTACGATGGCGAAATTACCCGGAAGACAGAGCGTTTTTCGATGGAGGAGACTGATCTGCTAGTGCGTGAAGTAAAAGCGCGTGAACAGGTTATCTTCGGGGATGAAAAGAATCCCCCCAAACCTCCACGGGTCAAGGAAGTATGGGAGGAAATATCCTCAGTTGTGTCCTCCGCCTTTGGCAAAAAAAGAACATCTGAACAGTGCCGAAAGCGGTACAATGATGTTAGAAGATGGGGGAAACAAAAGCTTTCAACGCAAATTAATAAATATTGTGATATATGTGATGTACATTTATTTTTCATATTTCCAGGGACTCCATAATTTATTTCTCCACATGAAAAACGTTTGTATAAACCCTGCTGCGCGCTCCTGCTGATGAGAGAAGCATGGCGTTCGCGCATTGTGCACGCTTTCATATCCCAAAGCGCTGTGCGCCCCTAAAATAGCTTTTCAGCAATGCGCAACTGACGACAGACCAGGGTTTTGTTGGTCACTGGCGGATTTAGTTTTGCGTCCTTATAATAGCATCTGGCACGTTTGCGCCAGACTACAACTCTTCTTTTCGCTGACACACCCATGACGGCGCAGTGTCATCTGCTATCTAGACAACGTGATTTTTTGCCGGAAAAAATGAATGATGCGCTGGCACAGAATAGTAATGACACCATGCGCATGTTGCGAATGCACAGTGCGCCGCGGCATGATAGCGCCCTAAGAGTTGTTGTATACCTATCTCTTACTCTGTCTCACTTTCACACATTATCTCTTACACACACACACACACACACACACACACACACAGTAGCCTTACCTAAGTATATGTTGCCTTTAGTGTTGACCATGATGCTTTTGCCTTGAGATTGACCCCTAGTCATGGAGCCTCCATCTATCTGAATATAACCCTGTTTCCCAGTCCTAGGAGAGAGAGACAGAGAGACAGAGAGAGAGAGAGAGAGAGAGAAAGAAAGAGAGAGAGAGAGAGAGAGAGATAATTACAGCTAGAAGATGCTGTACAGCAACAGTAACAATATAATTACTCAACAGCCAAGTGGAGTTGGGAGTGTGTCGCAAGGTTTTTCTTTTAATCAGAAGCTAAATCACATGATGTCTCTGCACAAAGTCCGTCCTCAGCTGGCATGGAAAGTTCCAAAAGATAGCAGATCACAGCTGATGAAATAATACTAATAATAACTATTTATAGCTTATACAGAATGTATAGCTGGTTTATAGATGATATATAGCTTAAAGATTATGCATAAGTTATAAAGAAGCTTGTCAAATCACAAATGACATAGAGCTGGTCATCTCAGGATTAACTAAGATGCTGTCTGTGTGTGGATTGCTTAGATCTTGAGTGGCAGAAGTATGTGGCCAATGATACTGAGAGGGCTGCCCAACAGTAGATGGTTTATTACAGTGGGTTAGATTAAACAGAGTTGTGTGGAAGTTCATTATTGTTTGGCCTTGGGTAATCTTACCTGACAGCAGTGATTTTGTGCCAGTTGCCATCATTGATGGGGTGTTTGGACATGATCTCGGCCTCTCCACTGCCCAGCTGGTAGCTGAGGAACATAAACACTCTCAAACTAAGAACACCAGACTCAAACACTCTCAAACTTCCCAGTTCCCCTGAGGTAAATCACAGTTTGATTTTTCTAGATGACCCAAGTGGGCAAAGTCACTGTAACATGGCTGACAGGAAGTGGACTGACCTGAAAACGACGTGTCCGTTCTGTAATCCCAGACTGATGAAGTCCTTGCCTTTCCCTTCATCACCGAGTTCCTGGAAACAGGGATTGTTAAACAGCTTTTTATTTATTTATCATCAGCAACGATCTGTGTCAACAACGATCTTCACAACTGAGTCGCTGGGGTTTTTGACTTATGACTTATGACTTTTCCCCTCCACCCTTGACTTTCATTTGCACTTCATGTACCCAAATCCATGACCGTCTACCGGTCACCTGCGCAGACTGTGTGGCTCCAGTCTACCTGTTTGTTTTGGGCGGTACAACCACAGAGCTGTCCTGTTCTACCGGGCACCTGCAGAGAATGTGAGGCATGGCGGCCACTGACCATCCCTGCAGTAGTGCTGGGTTGCCATGCACCATACCTTAGTTATGCTGCTATAGCCTAGTGCCGGCACAAACCTTTCATGTGTCATGCTGTACAACAACATATATGTATGCACAAATGACACATATGATCACTAATGTCTGAGCCTGGCCTGACTCATTTGCTTCCTCTGTCCACAATCATCTCTGCTGAGTGTCATCCCTACCTCCTTCCGGCAAACTCCTGTCACCTTCACCTCCTGAGTGGACTACAGCCAACACTATGGGAGGCCCATGCCAGGACTGACTCTCCATCTAAGAGGCCCTAGACCAACTAAAAATAAGGGAGTTTTTCTTTGCTCTGTGATGCTCTTTCTGTAAAGCGCCATCAGAAAATACTATTGTAAAAGGCACTGAATAAATAAAATAAAATTGAATTGAACTGCATTGAATGTGTTGTTCCAGTTGACCTGATTTTTCGGGGGTACAGCCACAGAGCTCTGGTTCCTGTTGTGTTGTGTTGGCTCTGTGCAGGAGTGCTAATAGTTCCTGAGAGGGCTGAATGCGGCTAAGCTGGGCTCATCCATTTACAGAGGCCTCATCCTGTCTGCCTGGAACTAAACCCCACAGCCCCTCAGGTGCTCCAGGACCCAGGAGGCCACTCTGACTGCAGGGCTCCCTCCAGCTCTCTCTCCACTTCTTCTTCCACTCTCTCTACATAGCTTTCACTCTCTCTTTGCCTCTCTTACTCCCTCTGGCTCTCTCTCTTTCTCTTTTTCTTATCTTGCTCTCTCTACCTAGCTCTTTCCCCCTTCTTCTCTTACTCCCTCTCTTTCTCTCTCTCTTTTTTCTTCTCTCGTTCTCTCTACCAGCTCATTCCCGCTTCTTCTCTTACTCCCTCCACCTCTCTCTCTTCTTCTCTCACTCCCTCAAGCGTTCCCTCTCCCTCCCTTTCTTCTTCTCTCTCTAGGCCTCTGTTCATCTCCCCTTTCCCTCTCCTTCTCTCTTTTCCTCCCTCTCTGCCTCTCTGTCCCTCCCTCCTCCTCTCTGCGCTCCATCCGTACCATGAACTTGACCAGGCCTACATTTCACTACACTGTAGTTATAGTCTGTTATAACTGTGCACGTGACAAAGAAGTCTCTAGAATGTTGAAACTCACCTCTTCATCTCTTTCCTCTCCCTTCCTCCCTCATCCTTTCTGTCTCTCTCTCTCTGTTCTTCATCCACCACCTTCCTCTCCTCCCTCTCCCTCTCTCTCTCTCCATCTCCATCCACCTCTCCTCTCCTCCCTCTCCCTCTCTCTCTCTGCCCTCCATCCACCTCTCCCTCTCCTCCCTCTCTCTCTCTCTCCCTCTGCCCTCCATCCACCTCTCCCTCTCCTCCCTCTCCCTCTCTCTCCATCCCCATCCACCTCTCCCTCTCCTCCCTCTCCCTCTCTCTCTCTCTGCCCTCCATCCACCTCTCCCTCTCCTCCCTCTCCCTCTCTCTCTCTCCATCCTCCATCCACCTCTCCCTCTCCTCCCTCTCCCTCTCTCTCCCTCTGCCCTCCATCCACCTCTCCCTCTCCTCCCTCTCCAAACCCAATTCATTCTTTCATCTGTTCTCTGGTCCCTACAGATTGCCTTTGGCCTGACTAGAGGTAACACACTGCATATTAATCATCCACTGCACTTTCACCACATGAACTGAGCCTGGCGGTAAAGCGCCATGTGTGTAGCCTATGTGCTATGTGTAGCCTAGCGTCCTGTGTGTAGCCTAGCGCCCTATGTGTAGCCTATGTCCTGTGTGTAGGAGTGCCCTATGTGTAGCCTATGTCCTGTGTGTAGGAGTGCCCTATGTGTAGCCTATGTGCTATGTGTAGCCTAGCGCCCTGTGTGTAGCCTATGTGCTGTGTGTAGCCTAGCGCCCTATGTGTAGGAGTGCCCTATGTGTAGCCTATGTGCTATGTGTAGCCTAGCGCCCTGTGTGTAGCCTATGTGCTGTGTGTAGCCTAGCGTCCTGTGTGTAGCCTAGCGCCCCTATGTGTAGCCTATGTCCTGTGTGTAGGAGTGCCCTATGTGTAGCCTATGTGCTGTGTGTAGCCTAGCGCCCTGTGTGTAGCCTATGTGCTGTGTGTAGCCTATGTCCTGTGTGTAGGAGTGCCCTATGTGTAGCCTATGTGTTGTGTGTAGCCTAGCGCCCTGTGTGTAGCCTATCTGTGTCTATTTGTGCTGTGCTCTAATGAGCTGTTTTGTGCTCTGCTGTACTGTGTTGTGTTGTGCTGTACTATGCTATACTATGTTGTGTTGTGCTGTGTTGTGCTGTACTATGCTATACTGTGTTGTGTTGTGCTGTGTTATGCTGTACTATGCTATACTGTGTTGTGTTGTGCTGTGTTATGCTGTACTATGCTATACTGTGCTGTGTTGTGCTGTACTATGCTATACTGTGCTGTACTAAGTTTCGATTTTGCTCCGCTATGATGTGCTGTATTGTGCTGCTTGTGTTGTTTTGTTCTGCACTTTGCTGTGTTGTGTTGTGTTGTGTTTTGTTGTTCTTTTCTCTGCTGTGCCATGGCTCAGCATGCTGGCTGTTAGCACAGGCAGGCTAGCTCAGGCCAAACCCACCCACACACACACACACACACACACACACACACACTTGTTCTCAGCCTAGATTTCTGAGACCCACAGAGTGACCAGACTGGCTAACCCGTACGGTAGTGTTTAAAAATGCACAGTCTGCCCTGGGCATTCAGGAAAATGACCTCACCCACATGAAGTCCTGCTTGAACTGTGCCGTGCTCTGCAACATGCATAAGTGTGTGAGTGTGTGAGTGTATCGGTGGTCTTCTGTGTGGATGAGAGAGTGGATGGAGAGTGATTGAGAGTGATAGGATTAGTGGTGCTGAATGGCACTCAGCATGACTGTGATGGTGACAATAAATGAGGTAAAGTGAGAATGATCATTATTGATGAATTACCGACGGAGTGAATTACCATGCGTGGCATGGGTGTACATCACAAGTGTGTGTGCATTGATGTGTGTGCAGTGTTGATGCAATGTGTGTGTGAGTGAAGCGTGCTGGAGGAGGGTGGAATGACGAATTGACATGCACACAAGGGTGTATGTGTGCGTGTGTTTGTGTGTGTGCATGCATGTACGTGTATGTACAGTGTGTGTGTGTGTGTGTGTGTGTATTATGCGTTTGATGCAGAGTGTGTGAGTGAACTGTGCTGGTGAGCAGTGGTTCGGTGGAGTAACATACGTGTGTGTGGCTCTGTTTACGGAGGCTGGAGCTCTTTCTATTAGCATGCAGCTTGCGTGGAGCAGCAACCTGCTCCTGGAGAAAGGGAAGGGAGTTAGACACACACACACACACACACACACAACACACACACACACACGTGCCAGACACACACACACACGCCAGACACATGCAGCAAACCTAGTAGCTCCACATGCATGGTCAACCATATGCACACATGCTCTTTAGCACACAGCAGCAGGACGCCTTCATCCAGGCAAAGCACAGAGCAGACCTGTGGAAATTACTGATTACAGATTACAGATTAGGGAGTGCTGATTACGGATTACTGGTTGGCAGTCACAGCCTCAGCTTGAGTAGGTGAGCATGGCTGTATGTATGGAAATGACAGGTTCCTGTAGTACAGCAGGAGATGCTCACAATGAGGAGTAAAACACACACACACACACACACACACACACACACACACAACACAACACACACATGCACGCACACACACACACAAACATGCACACACAAACATGCACGCACGCACGAATGCACGAACACACGCACGCACATACACACACAAATACGCACACACATGCACACACACACACACACACACACACACACATACACACAATCACACAAGGCAGTGGGAAGGTGCCTCCTCATTGTGAGCATAATGTGGGTGTTATTATCATTTCATTAGATGAGAAATTGATGATGCTCTGAGTAGAATCACAGGGATAATAAATGAAAGCCTCTTTGTGACTCATAAACCATCACTAACTCTTATGTATGTGAGAGCTCTGTGTGTGGCTCTGGAAATGAGAGTGTTTTTAATAAATAAAAAAAATGTATGTGTGTGTGGTGTGTGTGTGTGTGTGTGTGTGTGTGTGTGTGTGTGTGAGAGAGAGAGAGAGAGAGAGAGACGCACCACTCCCTGCCACAGAATGAGCCCCTCTCCAGAGGTGGTGTGTATCTCCAGCTCGATGGTTTCAGGGTTGTCTGGAGCGCTGGGACCAGGAGATAAGACACACGAGTGAGTTTCACACACACACACACACACACACACACACACACACACACACACACACACAACAGCACAAATAACATAGACAGATAACACTCCAGCAGACACACACACCACAGCAAATAGGATAGAGGGGACATCTATCCACAACCTTACATAGACTAGTACAGATGTGAGAGATGTGTGCATAGAAGACAGTCTAGACAGCTCACACAGGACTTTCTTTAAATGATTTATGTGTGTGTGTTGGAGTGCTGTCTGAGAGTGAGCGAGTGAGTGTGTGTGCATGTCTGTCTGTGTGGTTGTGTCTGGTCTGTGTGTGTGTGTGTGTGTGTGTGTGTGTGTGTGTGTGTGTGTGTGTGTGTGTGTGTGTGTGTGTGTGTGTGTGTGTGTGTGTGGGCTCACCTGCGAGGGAACATAGGTTTGGGCAGGGCGAGGTAGCCACCATCATGGAAATAGGCTGAGTACTGAATAGGAGAATCTAGAGACAAACAGATTGACAACAGAAAGTAAGACTGAGACAAGCTCTAGGATGGACAGAGACAGGCATAGATGGAGGAGAAGAGGAAGTATGAAGGGAAGACCAGAGAGAGAGAGAGACTGAGACAGAGACTGATGAGTGGCTGAGAGGTTGAGTGAAGGACCATCTGTATCTGGTATCATACTGCCCCCCTGAGGCAAAAAGAGGACATGCAAGAAGTGAGTAGCACAAGTAGACGGAGAGCAGGAGATGAAGATGTTGCATTGGTTTGGGTTAGGAATGGGGTGGGTTGGGTTGGGTTGGGTTGGGCTGACTGGGTGCTCATTTCCGCAGGCAGTGTACTTGGAACACAGAGGTGTAGTCCCATCAGACCAGAACATTCTGTCTGCTCCAGGCATTTTCACAGGTGAGACAATAAACATGCTCAACCGTACACACACACACACGCACACAAACACACACACGCACACACACACACCGACACACACACATTTAAACACACACATACACACACACACACACACACGCATATATACACACACTCCCATATTCAAACATGCACTCTGAGTTTTCCAGCCCCCAGCCAGCTCTGTGCAGTCTTACACATCCAGTGTGTTTGGCTGTGTGTGGGTGTGTGGGTGTGTGTGGGTGTGTGTGACAGGGTGTCATGCAGTTAAAGTCTGTTCCCCACCTCCCCCACATTCACGAGAGACACTTTTCAATTGTTCAGCTGACACTGTACATCAGCGGAAAGGTGAGTTTACAGACGCACGTGAAACGGAACACGTTCCCAGTGAGTACAACGGAACAACGGAAAAGGAGACAGGAGAGCGGTGAGTTACGGAACGTGTAGAGCGACGGATGTACAGGGCAGGTTGGAGGGGTTCCTTCCAAAAGCTCCTTCTTCTCACCGTCGCAAGACAGTAGGCCTGCCCCAGACATTCATTTCCCCTGAACATCCACCTCATGGTGCTCTTACCAGGATGGTAACTTCAGTTGAGTTGAGTTGAGTTGAGTTGCTTGTTATCAGGCCATGGTCTGTTTCACTGGTTAGTCTGTGTGTGTGCGTGCATATGTGTGCATGCGCCTGCATGCACGTCTGAACGTGTGTGAGTGTGCATGTGTGTGCATGTGCATGTTTGTGTGTGTGTGTGTAGTTGTGTGTGCGTGTGTGTGTATACATGTATGTGTGTGTGTGTGTGTGTGTGGAGTAGGCTGGGAGAGTACTGTACCATTCGCCCCGCTCCCCTCCTCCTTCCACATGGCCTCTGCCGCACGCAACGCATCTCCTGTGTGTGTGGGACATAGCCATTAAAGCAGCGCTCACACACACACACGCACACACACACACACACACACACACACACACACACACACACACACACGCAGACACACACTGCCTCTGGGGGCAGTGACACCTCACAAGCTCTCTCTTTCTTTACTCTGTCTGTCTCATTTTTTAAACACACAAACACACACACACACACCACACACACACACACACACACACACTGCCTCTGGGGGCAGTGACACCTCACAAGCTCTCTCTTTCTTTACTCTGTCTTTCTCATTTTTTAAACACACACACACACACACACACACACACATACACACACACACACACACACACACACATACACACACACACAGAGACTCATGGCTTTATGCTCCCACTGTTTCACCAAGTATAACTATTCAACATCGACAGATTAACTTCAGTCAGCCACCTTGTTCAGTTTCAGTGTTAGCCTCTGTACATTAGGATATGGACTATGGGGTGTGTGTGTGTGTGTGTGTGTGTGTGTGAGAGAGAGAGAGAGAGAGCAAACACACAGTATGTGAGCCAAAAAACATTAAAAAATGATGGAAAATGTATGAATGAGAATGGATAATTAAGGAGGACAGAAGTGAGAGAGACTGACAGAACTAGAGAGAGAGAGAGAGAGAGAGAAAGAAAGAGAGAGAGAGAGGAAGAAAGAGAGAGGGTGAGAAAATAAGAGAGTGAGAGAGAGAGAAAGAGAAAGAGAGAGGGCAAGTAAATCATAGAGAGAAAGCAAGTGAAAGAGAGAGAGATGAAAGAGAGAGAGAGAGAGAGAGAGTGAAAGAGAGAGAGAGAGAAATGAGAGAAAGAAAGAATATCAGAAGGATATCACTGACCTTCCTCACAGACGAGTCCAGAGAAGCCGGCTGGACACACACACTGGCCGTTCACACACTTGCCTCCGTTCTGGCACTGTGAGCTCCGTGTGCACACGTCTTTCACAATCTCACAGCGATCCCCTGGACCACAGAACCCACACAGGATACACACACACACACACACACACACACACACACACACACACACACACACACACACTTTTCATTATTAGCATTTCACAAAGTACCACATAAGAACAACACCACCTCCCTCCATAGCTGCTTTAACATGTAGAGAGAAAACGTTGACAAGGTGTGTGTGTGTGTGTGTTGTGTGTGTGTGTGTGTGTGTCTGTGTGTGTGTGTGTGTGTGTGTGTATCCTCACCCTCGAAGCCGTCGCGGCACACACACTGGTACTCGTACTCGGCGTTGGTGAGGCAGGTGCCCTGGTTCAGGCAGGGCCGGCGCTCACAGGGGCTGCTGTCCCGGCACTGAGCGATGCCTCGGCTCTCTGTGAAACTGTATGACAGGTCCAGCTTCTTCCCGTTGATCAGCACCTGCACACACACACACAAACAGGTAACCAGAGCATCACACACATCACACACTTATACACACACAGTATACACACATTCAACGCACACACTGCAACACAGACAACTTTGGAGCTATGCGGAGACCGCAGGCTGAAAACAGGACGGTTCTGTAATTGATTACAGTACCAGCCACAACTGGGGCTGCTGTTGGCTAGAACATACTCAAATGCATTGGGTGTGCAAGTCCCGTCAGTGGTACACAGGTTGGCTGATAGCGCAGGGCTCACCTCTCCGATGCAGCCCTGGAAGAGCACGCTGACGTTAGCAGGCTTGGGAAGGATGTCCATGCTGGGGACGCCGCCCAGGAACATGGGGGTGTGGATGTTGAGGCCCTGGGACTTGCCCGGAGAGGCGCGCTTGATCTCACGCTCCTCGTCCACCTTCAGGGAGCCGTCCTTGTTGAGACGGCCAGCCGCCACCCTGTGCCACTCGCCCAGAGTTACCGGCTCATGGCTCCGCAGCACTGCCTGACCTGTCAATCACAGCACATCACCATGGTTACATGCATAAAGGTGTTCCATCCCATATGTCACCTGTGATGATGACTCCTTTGAGCTCATATCTCACCTCAATCACCAGGGACCTCACCTGTAATGTGTTGATATTCTACCTGAATCACCTGAGATTTCACCTGTAATGTGCTCACATCTCACCTGAATCACCTGAGACCTCATCTGTGTTCCTGTCTCACCTGAACGACATCTCACCTGAGCCGAGCTCATATCTGAACTCCACGTATCCGCCCACCATGGTCACGGCCACAAAGTCCTCCGTCTTCATCTTCTTGCCTCCGCAGAAAAACATGAGGCCGTCGGGCGCGGTGGGCTTGAACTCCAGCTCCACCCGCAGGTCATTGTGGATGTTGGTCAGGGGTGGGTACGCGATGTAGGAGTCGCTGTTCATAAACCAGGGAACCGTCACCAGCGTGCCTGGTCAGAGCCCACCAGAAAAAAGCAGAGTATCTTAAAAAGTGCATTCACGATAGAAATTAATTTAACCGCTCCAATCTTTCAGCTCGAATCATTTGAATCGTTTTTAACTCCAAATCCAAATCATTTGGGTTAAAGAGCGACAGCAGCATTAATCAGTATCTCGCTCAGATCACAGCTATGACACAGGGTGATTTCACCTCTGAAGAAGCAGTCTACTGTAAAGAGAAACAGTAAATCAAATATAAAATGGCCTGCAGGGTTGCATTGGAAACAATGGGATATAAACTAGTGGCATGAGTGGGAGCAGAGAGGCTGGACACAGCCCTGCCGGAGGGCCTCCTACTGCACTGGCTGTAAGAGGGAGGGGGTTGAATGTGGGGCAGGACTGGGGCCTTACCCTGCATGCACTTGTCTCCTGACTTGCCCAGGTGGCAGCGGCAGTCGTAGCCCAGACCGTTGGGCCTGTTGATGCAGGTGGCATCAGGACCACAGGCCTCTGGACAAACAAACACACAAACAAACAAATCACACATAGATTAGAGGTCTATTGAGAGAAACCATGATCAGTACTGTTAAAGATTTTAGTTTAGCTGCATGTGTGTGTGTGTGTGTGAAAGAAAGTGTGTTTTACCTGTATGACAGTGCAAGGAGGCGTGATGCTGGCAGTTGCTGCCTT
>PYXC01001758.1:927500-955000 GCA_015244755.2 Tenualosa ilisha
CGAGAGCCTTGTCTCACCCCTGACCACCGTGACCTCGATGGGAGCCTGTGAGGAACCGATGGCGTTGGTGCCCACGCAGAGGTAGGTGCCCGCATCCGCTGCCCTGATGTTGGGGATGAGCAGGGTGCCAATGTCGGTGCGCTCCATCCTAGCCTGCAGAGCATAGCCGCATTCAGAGGGAGGGTCTTTACCCAGGGAGTCCATACTTACCCACAGAGAGGCTTAGCTTAGCTTAGCTACGTAGCACACTGCCCACAGACCAAACACAACATAGCTCAACACTGCAGCACACAGCAGAGCATAGCAGCTCAACAATAGCATGCTGGGATGAGTCGCTAGAAGTGTCCTGGGCTAACTTCCATCACAATCTCTTTAGTTACACCATTTGGTGTAACTGTGTGATGACCAAGATTTTGACAGACGTTAGCGAACACATTTTTTAGAAACTCACCCTAGAGTGGTAAATAATAGGGCTGTAGGCTGTAGCATTAGATGCCAGCAGAACAAGACACTTTTGATCATGTGTGAGTAAATCTAATGGATCTGATGCTACTTCAAGCCACCACACATATTCTGATTAGGGAGCTACAGCACAATAGTTGCTAGCATAGCTCATGAGGTAGAAGTGCCTTTGGAAGTCTGGAGTGTCTCACAGTCCATCCCATTCAAAACAATATCTATCCTAAATTACACATTTCTCACATAATCTCTCACATTTCTCAAATAATTTCTCACATTATTTGTGAGAAGGCATTTCGGCTTCGGTGTAACTGAATCATCTACAAACTGATGGATGGTCAAACAAACCATTTTTTTGTTCTGCCAGCATCTGCTTTAATCACTTTGCAATAATTAATTAAGCCAATTATCAACATGGCCTGAAGAGGTCACTGCTGAGCGCTCAACGGCAACCTTTGCTGCAGACAAGCTTCAGGCCCTCATGGGAGAAGTTACCATATCAACAGTAACTTCAACTGTGATTACACATTATAAGAGCAACACTGATTTGACACCTTTCAAATCATTTACGTAAATGACATAACGACATACAGACATAGAATTACACTGATTGGTGTTAATAGGCTCTTGATTAAGTTATTACAGGTTTGACGTAAAAAACAGAGGTTGAAATCAAAACAAAATGAAAGCGAGAGGTCAAGGGCGGGGGGCTGAGAGGTCAAGGGCGGGGGGCTGGGTCGAACAGCAGGGACGAGACGCATCATTGGGTTTGTGCCTGAACAAGCAAAATAGAGCTCCTGCCTTCTGTCTCTCAGCAGAACTGCTGGGCCCTAAGTAACAGTGACACAGAGCTGCACATCTCCTCCATCTATTAGTCCTATTAGTCTGGTTTACACCACGCCATGTCACACACACACACACACACACACACACACATACATACACATACACACACACACACACATATACACACACACAGACACACACACACACACACCTATACACACACACACACACACACACACACACACACACACACACACACACACACAGTGCACCAGAAGGAGAAACTATGCAAAGGACAGGAGGCAGGGGAGTGAGGAGCATGCGTGCTTTAGGTGCAGTGACACCATGCAGACAGGAGGTGGCAGTAGGAAGGTGCAGTAGAGTGAGGAGGTGCAACAGGTGTGTGTGTGTGTGTGTGTGTGTGTGTGTGTGTGTGTGTGTGTTATAGCAGCAAGAGGACTGGGGAGGCGGAGCCAGACAGAAAGAGGAAGAAGGAGGCAGGAGGATAAAGGATACAGAGAAGTGGTGCATTATGGGTGATGCAGATGGAGGGTCGAGGGACACACACACGCACGCACACACACACACACACACACACACGCACACACGAAGAAGTAGCCAGGAGGAGTTATGAGGGTGTGGGAGTAGTGGCAGAAAAAGGAGAAGAAAGAAGAAAGGAGTGGAGAAAAGAGGTTAGGAGTTAAAGGAAGGGGGTTGGTCAAAGGTCAAGGGTCATAGCGTACAGAGCGTGCAGAAAGAAGGATCAGGTGCACCAAGGTCACTCAGTTCATACATACAGTAGTGTCGCTTCCAGACTGTGCTGAGGTCAGTGTCAAACAAACACATCTATCTCACACCTATTAATCAACCACGGAGCCTTTTGCTTGCTGTGAATTAATCTGGCATGAATCAGCAACACCCTTCTGACCATGCACTTAGTTCACATGATCACATGGGACACATGGGGATGGGGGGGGGGGGGGGTGAGGATGACAAATGGACAGATGGGAAGGGTTTTATGGAGGGGGGGGCAGATGGACAGACGGACAGACCTGCAGCTCCTCTACTTGTCTCTGTAACACATCGAGACTGTTGCTTTTAAACTGATGAAAACCGTGAGAGGGAATGGCCTGAACAAACAAACAAACAAACAAACAAATGGCAAGACAAAAATAAAAACAAAAACAAAAAAGAGATGGTGGGGAACAGACACACAGGGAGAGAGAGAGAGGGAGATGGAGAGAATGAGAGAAAAAAAGGGAGAAAAAGAGAGAGGGGGGGAAGAAATGAGAAAGTCAAAATACAACCAAACCAAATAGTTGAGCAGTACCATAACCCTTAGAAGTGTGCAGTCCAGGATGCAAGGTTAGCATTTTAGGGGTGCGGAGGGAGGGGTGGGGGGTGGTGGTGGTGGGTTAGGGGACTCACCTGAGGGGGGATCTCTCCGCCCCTCTTCTTCCAGGTGAGGCCGGGGCTGGGCGTGCCGCCAGCACGGCAGTAGAGACGCAGCGTCTGGCCCTCATGGGCCTCCACACGCGGAGGGCTCACCTGGACCTGAGGCAGACTGGCACCTGAGATACACACACACACACACACACACACACACACACACAGATTGAATGAGACACATGTAAAGGAGAAAGAACAGTGGACACATCCACTCCACTCCACTCCACACACACATAAGTTAAAAAGACGCACTGTGCACGTAGACAACGCCGCGTGCTGTGTGTTCTCCGTGGATGTTGAGGGCTTTGCAGATGTACTCGGCCTCATCCGATCGCTCCACAGAAGGGATGGTCAGCACACCCCCACGGATGACCGCACTGGGGCTGATCCGACCACCTGGGGGCGCTGTGGGTCAGAGGGGAGAGTTTAGAGGAAACACCATGAGATGATTAACACGAGAGACCAGGCAGAACATTCCAGATACACAGTCAGGTCCAAAAGAGCACCTCGAGACACGAGTGGCTCACTACATGGCCGCCAGTGAATGGACATAACGGTGGCATCTATTACGTGTCTGAGGAAGATAACAGTAGAAGTATATGTTGGTGGTAGCATAGCGGCTAAGGAACCTGGCTAGCATGCTAGTAGCCTGGAAAGGAGTCTGGCTGCCCCCGTTGTGCCCTTGAGCAAGGCACTTCACCTTAGGTTGCTCTAAGGGAGACTGACCTTGAGGACACTAATAGTTGGCAAATGTAAGTTGCTTTGGATAAAAGTGTGTGCTTAATGCATAAATGACCCACTGCCTGTGTACAAACTTAGTTTCACAGACCTTTGTCAGTCTTACATGTTTGAGGAACAAACATCTAACTCACCCTAGGGGCATTAGACCAGAATGACTCAGTGTGTATGCTTGTGTATGTGTGTGTGTGTGTGTGTGTGTGTGTGTGTGTGTGTGTGTGTGTGTGTTGCTCACCTATCCACTCGATGGCAGGGGTGGGGCTTCCGGTGGCGGTGCATCTGAATTCCGCTCTCTGTCCCTGCTGGAGGGTCAGCACTGGGGGGTGAACTGAGGCCACCGGCTGGGAGCCCTCCACAGAGGCTGCACAGCACACACACACACACACACACACACACACACACACACACACACACACAAGAGCATTACAATCACATTGCAAATATACACACGCTCTCTCACACACACACACACACACTCACACACACATACATCCTCTCTCTTTCAAATACACACGTGCAGAGCTGTCTTCATGTGTGTTTGTATATGTGCCTTAACAATGCAACTCTGCTCTAACCACTTACCTGTGGTCCACCTGTCCATCACCCATAAAGGTACATCAGGTTTTAACCTTTGACCTTTCTATTAGCCTGTTGGTGATCAGTGTGCGTCCTATCTACACATAGTGTCAGAGTTCATAATGCCCTTCAGTTTGTGTGTGAGTTTGGAGAGTTTTGATGCGTCAGACCTGTCTCATCTCCTGTGTGATGGCAGTGAGTTCAAGTGGACTGGCATTATGAGGGGGTCTTTACCGTCAGCATTAGAGGGGCTGCCCAGTCCAGCTAGTGAAGTGAAAGCTAAAGGAAGACGTGATGTGAATGTGGTTTCGATTTATAATGTCTGCCGGCCCTTCAAAGACACTGCAAGTCCTACAATTACAATTGTAACTTTACAACATCCAACTAAGGCATTAGGCTACATCCACAAACCACATGCACCTACATGTCACTGGGTTTGGACTGAATTAACAGTAATGTGATGATCTGGATAGTGTGTGGGACTATTTTGCTCTACCCACAATAATGGTTTTGTGCAGTGTGACGAAGAGCTTGACGTACACTCTGTGTAATGAGTGTGTGTGTGTGTGGTCGTGTGTGTGTGTTGTTCCTTGTCATATGCAGTCAATAGCAATACTCAGTAAACACAGGTGATGAAGTGCTTGACATATGTGTGTGTGTGTGTGTGTGTGTCTGTTGTGCCTTGTCATATGCAGTCAGTGGCAATACTCAGTAAGCACAGGTGAGCTGCAGGTAAGCCCATTGTGTTGGCATGTTGGCATGAAATGGAGCGGATAGATGGATGAATGGATGGATGGATGGGTGGATGGATGGATGGATGGATGGATGGGTGATACTTGAGCAGAGACACAGTCTGATATTTGAAGCGTAATGGGGGTTAGTGGAGGGCAGATGTGGTGAACATCTGGAGTTATGGAAACAGACAGAGTGGGTGATCGGAAAAGGAGGATGGAGAGAGGGAAGGAGGTAGAAGAGAGACAGAGGAAGGGAAACAAAAGAAAAGAGGTGGGAGGAGAGATGGAAAAGCTATTAGTGGGTGTGTGAAAGAGGAGAAAGAGAGACAGAAGAAGGAACAGAGGAGAAAGACAGGAAAGAGAAGAATGGAAGGTGAAGAGAGGGAGGAAGAGTCAGATAAGGGAAAGAGAGAAGGAAAAGGATGATGGAGACTGAGTGGTGTTGGAGGGGGGGACTCCTCTCTGTCGATCGTAGAGTGAGATCAGAACCTTTGCTGACCTTTGACCCCTGCAGCTGAAAGGTTCTCCATCACAGCTGTGGTAATGAAGCACTTCAAAGTGATGATGTCACCCCCCACAACAATGGTAGCTAAACCCCCAATTACATGTGAGGTTCATAACAAGCCACCACTATTCACACCATCCAGTACCTTTTTTTCTTCACAATGAGCTTCATATCAGTCATTAAAATAATTGCCATTATAAAACATTGCATTGATTTGCTGGTATTTAATGGTAGATTATTATTCTAGAGATCTGCTGGTTTGCTGGTAGGCTACTGGTACACTGTAGATATGCTGAAATATGCTGGTTTCAAGCATAAACTGGTAGAATTCCTTTCTATATAATGTTTATGTCAGAAAATGACAGTACAAGTCATTTTACCAAACTTATAGCACTGAGACCTTTGATGAAGCTCATGTTTTCAATAGATTGATTTGGTTCATGTTTTCCATAGACTGGTTTCCAATGCAGTTTGGAGCAAGTGTGAAACAGGCAGCATTGTTGTGAGGAATCTGTGACATCACACTTTGGCTCTCCATTGCAGCAGTGATTCACTGATGCCGTTTGTAAATGCTGCCCCGCCTTTTGCTTCCATTCACTTAAACACCACCAGGGAGCTGAATGGAAACATGTGTGTGTGTGTGTGTGTAGGCAGCAGTGTAATGGTACTGTAAACTTTATGGAGAGTAAATTAAGCTGAACGTTAATGTGAAGGTGTGGGGTTGGAGCAGCATACTCTATGCTTTGAGCCTGTATGGGTCTATATGCATACAAGGCTGAGTTTATGAAATGTGTGTGTGTGTGTGTGTGCATGTGTCCACAGAGTGTTTGTGAGGAGAACTGATGGTGGAGTGATCTCAACAGAGGAGTCTCCCTTGCCTGTGCACGTGCAGCGGTCAGCTCCACCGGGCCACTCCAGTCACACATGTACAGCCCAGCTTGTGTGGGGTGTGGTGCGTGTGTGTGTGTATTTGTGCTATGTGAGTGTGTATGTGTGCGTGTGAGTGCGTGTGTAGTACGTGTGTGTATTTGTGCTATGTGAGTATGTATGTGTGTGTGTGTGTGTGTAATATGTGTGTGTGTGTACGGTACATGAGCAGGACTGGAGTGGCGTGGTTCATGCTGGTGGAGGAGCTGTTCATGCAAAGTGGGGATATAAAGAGGAGTAGTTGGGGGGGGGAGAGGAGTAGTTTTGGGGGGTGGAGTAGTTGGGAGGGGGGGGGGGGGGGGGTCATGCAAACTTACGCTTCCTCTGGCCTTCAAACATTTCATAGGCTGTGTAAAACATCTGCGTCTGAGACGCTTCTGTGAGGAACACACACACGCCCACGGGTGAGACCCACCTGTGCGCCCGCACACCATGCCCAGGGCCACCTGACCTCCACCGCGTCGCGTCTCGCTCGCTGAACAAGTCTCGTCCAAATCATGGACTGAATCAGTCTGAGTTCAGACAAGAAGTGCAGCCTCAGGCTGGCTCCAGAATGTTAAAGGGGAGACAGGCTGAACCCCAATGCCGCCCCTTAACCTACACCTCATGAAGTCGATTCATGCCAGTGGAGTCTCTGAGGGCTCAGAGCTTTGGATTTAGGGTGAACATTGGGGTTTAGCCAGTGGTTGGGAAGATTCATGCCAGTTAAGTTGCTGAGGGTTGAGGACTGAGGGGGAGAATTGGGATTGAGATATACATTACTATGCATTTGAGTGTAAATGCATATGGAGGTTTAAGGGGGGATGTTAGGGGAGATCTGGAGATACTGGCTGCCAGATGGAGGTCAGGTGATCAGAAAGGGCCAATCCAATGGCTCCACACATGAATGCTTACCTGGTTAAACGCACACCACAAGTCAACATTCCCAATTTTTGATTTACACATACAGATGCAACACAATTTATCCCAGAGGGCACGCACACACACACACACACACACACACACATGCATGCACACACACACACAATCATCTTGTACCCCTCCAAAACACATATCCATAAATATTTAAATTCATTACATCACAAGAGCGGAGAATCCAGTCCAGAACAGAAACACACACACACACACACACACACACACACACACACACGAACACAAAGAAACAGCATGCGGTTAGTAGTGGTAAAAACATATCAAAGCTTTACTTGCATGGAGTCCCAACATCCATACATATTTATTGGATACAGCTTGTGATTCCGTAAAAAAATCAAAGACATTGAAATGTTCCACTGATCCTTTTCAAAACCTTTCGGGCCTCATACTAACATTTCTGCTGGTCTCAGACCTGTGTGATTCCCATCCCTTACAACATCTGAGACTGATGGTTGACCTGCATTTGAACTGATTTCAGACCTGCTGTTTTGCATTTGAAAAGCACTTTTCTCTGTGGCCCACTGCCTTTGCACTAATAAGAGATGATTTAATCAAAAACATTTTAATTTTTTTGTACAGACATTTATACAGACAATTCACAGTTTACATAAATTAAATACACTGGAATATGAAAGCATAAACATAGGGGATGATTCTCATCTGTCAGAAAAGCACCATAACAACAATCTCGTCAGAGATTTGTAAAAGTTAAAAAAAAAAAAAAAAGACAACGGCTGATAAAAGTCATTTCATTATTATTATTTCATGTATATTATTAAGTCTTGTAGTAGTCATACACAGATGCACCTCATAGTCTCCAATATACACGAGGCACTATATGATAACTGCCCTTAACAGAGCACTAAATCAAGACAAATCAGAGTATATACTAAAAGACAAATCAGAGTATATACTAAAAGACAAATCAGAGTATATACTAAAAGTGTGACGTACATTGAATAGCCATTTATCGTAAACATGATAATCTAACAATACTAATTCCAGTGTTTGTGACAAGCTCATTAAAATTGATGTAAACAATTACCTCAAATTAAACTTACAGTAGTTATGTGTCATAACTATTGTTGAATGCAAAAAGCTAATTCTAAGTATGAAGATAAACATCTGTGGTTTCTTTTCCAGATAAATGATTTTACAAAGGAGGTCTGTTATGATATGTCAGTTTTGCTTCAGTCTATGGAGGAACAGTGGCATGTCTCCAGCACTAGCAGTAACATGAGCACCTAATATAATATGAGCAAAAGTATAGTGACAGGAGAAGCAAAACACACAGTATTCCAAAACAAAACAAACAAACAAAACAAACAAACAAAGAGCTATGAAGAGCCATGTCACTGATCTGGTTATTCGTCCACTTGAGAAAAGTTAGCCTCTGCTATGTAGCAGCCTCTTATTTGATCATATAACTGTAGAGCCTGCTAGGACTACAGCACAGGTGTATGTGTGTAAAGTCCACACACACACACACACACACACACGCGCGCACACACAGGGACAAATTACAGCCCTGAGTTGGCTGCTATTTTCTGTCCACCCAACCACTCATAGCACCATTTGAAAGAACATTCACCAAAGACAGACTCGAAGGTAATTCAGACAGCAACACTAACAGGAACAAACGCTGGTTTTGTTTTCTTTCTTTTTCTTTTTTTACGTCTTTTTAGTTTTTGGTACGGTTTTGATGTTGGGTGTGTGGGGGGGAGGGGGGTTCCTCAGCGTGCCCACAGGTGGTGCCAGTCTCACCATGCCCTACCTGGCCCCTCTCTCCAAACCTCCGCACCCCACCCATGGAGTTCCACAGCCTTATATTTACGGAGGGGAGAGACAGAAACACCCTCCACCCAGAACTGAAGCCCCCCCTATAGATCAGATCAGAGGGCCCAGAAAGGAAACCCGCACACCTTAGGAACTGAACGCCACCAGAGGTAAAAAGAAGGCACCCGAAGAGCAGATACACACACACACCCTTAGATGGGATGGGAGAGATCAGAGCTCCACACCAGAGCAGAATCACAGCAGAGGCAGTAGCTACCCTCCTAGCCTTCTAACCTAGACCAACTAGTCCACTAAGGGGTGTACAGCAGAGTCCAAATGTTCCCTCTACGACCTAAACCCTAAACCCTCAAAGACTTCTTACCATTCAAGTGCTTAATTGGCTGATTCATGGCAGTTAAGTACTTGAATGGTAAGGTTTTAGGGCTTTAGGGTGCATTGAGATTCAGCCTACAAGTGATAGTGAGGGGGGGGGGGGTGAGGGGTCTGAGGAGGGCTTAGGGAGGAGGTGGGTTCTGTGGTGTTGAGGGAGGGAGATAGGGGAGAGTGGGCGGGGGAGAGACTAAAGGGATGAGGCTGTGTGTGGGGGGGGCGGGGGGGTGGCAGGGCAAGATTTAGGAGTGGGGAAGTGGAGTTGACAGGGGCCAGGTGTGACACCTGAGCCACAGCCTCTGGGACGACTCAACTAGGGGAGTGGAGACTACGCTGGGGGTCAGAGTTCAGAGTTCAGCATTCAGGGTTCAGAGTTCATGGGTCAATCTAGCTCCTCAGCCGGAATGAACCACGGGTGTCTGGGGGAAAGGCCAAAGTCTGTGCCACTAGTCATTGTTGAGGGGGTAATTCTTCTGGGTTCAAATCCATCCCCCCTTAACCTGTGTGCTATTAGATGAGTCCCTCAGCAGACTGTCCCTCAATGATCAGTAACTACCTGACAGCAGGCCTCCCATTGCCATTTGGCCCATGAATTATTAGGTTGAATTAAGAGAGAATTGATCCCAGAGTCACTGTGGTAACTGACTTAGATGATTCTTCACAAGCTGTATCGTATTATAGTCATGCTAGTGGTTCCACACAGACACCGTGCCAAGGCCAAGCAGAGAGAGAGAGGAGAGAAAAAGAGAGAGAGAGAGGGAAAGAGAGAGAAGAAGAAGAGAGGTATTCTGGGAGGAAGCTGCATAGCGCGGTGCAAAGGTTAAAGGTTATTCAGCCAAGGGAGGGGTCATGAGGGAGGGTTTGTTGTAGTTGGGAAGCAAAGCAGCGTTACCCCTTCAGTAAGCACGCGGCCTATCAGAGGAGAAAGGGAGACAGGTGGAAGGACAGGCGGGCGCATGCACCAATCACAGAGGAGCATGGCTGAGAGGGGAGGAGTGTATCAGGGGCGCAGAGTGAAGGGCAGGAGGACAGGCCAATCACGAACCTGCGGAGACCTGGAGGATGGCCGTGCCCTCGTCCATGGCCAGCATGTTGGAGCCTGTGCACACATAGATGCCCGCGTCCTCTGGCTGAACGTTCTGAATGGTCAGGATGCCGTTGAAGTCCATCGCCCGGTTGGGCAGCTTGGCGTTACCCTGTCGCGTCCAGACTAGAGTGTAGGCCGGCGACTGCAGGTGGGGAGACATCACACACACACACACACGCACACACACAGAACATGCCAGAACATGCCGGGGACATTATTAAAATCACTCAACACCATTTTGGGGGAAGTGTGTGAACCAGTGAGGAGGGTGATCATATAATCCATATAATCTAAGTAGACAGACGTGTGTAAATTACATAAACAACGCTATACCACGCCATATGATAGGTGATGCCATTTTAATTGGCTATAAAATATTGTGTATAAAGTGTGTGTGTGTGTATGTGTGTATGTGTGTGTGTGCCATACCTGACTCTTAGCTGTGCAGATGAAGCTCACATCTGAACCAACACTGACACTCTGGATTTTGGGCTCCTCAATGAACACCTCGATAGGTCTGGAGGATCCTCCTTTGGAAAGGCCAAAAAATAAACACACACACACACACACGTCTTTGATATTTGTGGCTTCAATGGCTGAATCCCTCAGCCTTATGCCCTGAGCACTCAAATGACCTCACTGGGATCAGTGATTGGCTTCATGATTGGCTGATTCACGCCTGTTAAGTCTTTCAGTGTCAACATCACTTTCCCATCTCAGCAAATGTGCTTTAATGAAGCAGAAGTGAAGTTGCTGTGTGCTGCAGACTGCTCTCTGGAGCTTGTGAAGAAGGCCGAAGGAAGCCCTGGGCTACCTCCACAGATCAGAGTCAGCCATGACAGCCCTCAGGAGCACCATACCATACTGCTGACGCTCCCTCCCCTGGGACGGCCCTGGTCTAACATCTAAGCACAGGGCCAGCACAATCTGTGCCCCCAGGTCCAAGAGCCAGTTTAATTTGTGGGGCCATGACAGATAGCTGGGTGGAGTATAATGAGGACACATGAGTTCTGGGAGGCAAGATAGAGCTGAGTGGATCTGGGAGGTGAATGAGAGGTTTGTGTGTGTGTGTGTGGGACTAATAACAGGCCTGATTAGGAGTGTGTGTGTGTGTGTGTGTGTGTGTGTGACTAATAACAGGCCTGATTAGGAGTGTGTGTGTGTGTGTGTGTGTTGGGGACTAATAACAGACCTGATTAGGTGTGTGTATGTGTGTGTGTGGTCAGCACAAGATGAAGTCCAGAGTGCACACTCTCATTCTTAAACTTGCACCCAGGGCTACAGAACTTTGAGTTAGCGTAAATGTGTGTGTGTGTACTGTCTGTGTGTATGTTGTTTGTGGTTAATGCAATGTGTGTGTGTGTGTGTGTGTATACCAGTGACGATGATCTCAGCTCTGCTATGGTTGGTGCTGTGTCGCTGGTCACGGCACGTGCAGATGTACACTCCAGCATCGCTGCCCTGAACTCTGGGGAAGTACAGTTCCTGTCCTGATGGCACAAACACACACACACACACACACACACACACACACACACACACACACACGCCACATGCTCAGCTCAAAGTCCACTATGACTGACAGTGTGTGTCTTAATGCCTGTGTTGGTGAAACGGGTGTAAGCGTGTGAGTGCATATTGTGTATGTGAGTGTGTTTGAAAGAGAAAGGAAGAGTGTGTGTTTGTGTGTGTTTGAAAGAGAAAGGAAGAGTGTGTGTTTGTGTGTGTTTGAAAAGGAGAGCGAGACAGACCAAGAGGTTAGTGAGAGACATACTCACACAGACAGATATGTGTGTGTGTGTGTGTGTGTGTGTGTGTTTATGTGTTTTTGAAGGAGAAAGAGTAGTGAAACAGAGAGAGAGAGACAGTGGGAGAGAGAGGAGGAGGGAAAGAGAAGCGCATGACAGAGAGGTGAAGTCATTTGTGTGTGTGTGTGTGTGTGTGTGTGTGTGTGTGTGTGTGTCTTACCCTCCCTGCGTCTGACGGTGCTGCTGGAGACGGGTCGTCCGTCCTGGCGGGTCCAGTGGTAGTAGACTGGGGGGACGCCACTCACCTGGCATCTTAGCGTCACGGGAGAGCCCTGGGTCACCCGCACACGCTCAGGGTACACACGCACCACCAGGTTGGCAGCCGCTGTACAAACAAACACACACACGCACACACACACACACACACACCAAACACAAGTCACAGGCACACAGGTGCATACACACACACACACACAAGCACACACATTTAATACCTTCCTCCTACTTTCTTACATAAGAGACAATTTGATCTCAAAAGCAAGAATGTTGCAAAGGAACTCACAGTTATATAGTCGGCAGGGGACTCTCTCCTGTGGATTCCCCTCATAACCAGGAGCACAGCTGAACAGTGACGAAAAGAGAGGGAGAGATGGAGAGATAGAGAAGAAAGAGAGAAAGAAAAGAAAGGATGAGACGCAGAGAGGAGAAAAGAAAGAAAGAAAGAAAAAAAAACAGACAGAGAGGAGGAGAAAAGAAAAAAAAACACTGATTGAATAATCAGGCTCTAAACTCTCACACACATTTAAGGACTTGCCAAAGAGGACATTGGTTGAGAGCCATATGTGTGTGTGTGTGTGTGTGTGTGTGTGTGTGTTGTGTGTGTGTGTGTGTGTGTGTCTGGAGTCTCTCATGTTGCTCAGTGGTCAGTTAGAATCCTCAGCCCTGAGGAGGTCATTCAGTGGAGAGTCTCTAGAATGGAGTGGGCACTTGGGAATCACTGAGGGGCAGAGAGGTTTTGGAGGTCAGTACGGAGGACCACTCTGGGGGGTCTGGAGGTCAGTACAGAGAGTCACTCTGGAAGATTTGGAAGGCCAGTACAGAGAGTCACTCTGGGGGGTCTGGAGGTCAGTACAGAGAGTCACTCTGGAAGGTTTGGAAGGCCAGTACAGAGAGTCACTCTAGGGGGGTCTGGAGGTCAGTACAGAGAGTCACTCTAGGGGGGTCTGGAGGTCAGTACAGAGAGTCACTCTGGAAGGTTTGGAAGGCCAGTACAGAGAGTCACTCTAGGGGGGGTCTGGAGGTCAGTACAGAGAGTCACTCTGGGGGGTCTGGAGGTCAGTACAGAGAGTCACTCTGGGAGGTTTGGAAGGCCAGTACAGAGAGTCACTCTGAGAAGTTTGGGAGGCCAGTAGAGAAGGCCACTCTGGGAGGTTTGGGAGTCTAGTAGAGGGCCCTCTGGGAGGTTTGGGAGTCTAGTAGAGGGCCACTCTGGGAGGTTTGGGAGTCTAGTAGAGGGCCACTCTGGGAGGTTTGGGAGTCTAGTAGAGGGCCACTCTGGGAGGTTTGGGAGTCTAGTAGAGGGCCACTCTGGGGGGTTTGGGAGGCCAGTAGAGAAGGCCACTCTGGGGGGTTTGGGAGTCTAGTAGAGGGCCACTCTGGGAGGTTTGGGAGTCTAGTAGAGGACCACTCTGGGGGGTTTGGGAGGCCAGTAGAGGGCCACTCTGGGAGGTTTGGGAGTCTAGTAGAGGGCCACTCTGGGGGGTTTGGGAGTCTAGTAGAGGGCCACTCTATGGGGTTTGGATGTGTGGGTGTGGTGTAGTAGCGGTGATCATTGGCGTCAGTAGAGAGGGTTACTCACCGCTCACAGTACTGGCCAGTGTATCCAGGCTGGCAGGCAGTGCAGCGGTAGCCACCGTTACCCAGGCTCTCACAGGTCGGGGAGAACCTACAACACACACACACACACACACACACACTCACACACTTCAATGATCTGATATATAGAGGATTGGAAGGTTCTATCTCATGTATGTGTGTGTGTGTGTGTGTGACAGAGAGAATGTGTGTAACTCACTGGTTGTTGGGGTCAGTGTGTGGGCAAGCACAGGGCTGACAGTCCTCTGGAGTCCCAGCTGTGGGATCGCCAAAGAATCCAGGGGCGCAGCTCTCACACATATCACCCACGGTATTATGCTGGCAGCTCTACACTCACACACACACACACACACACATACACACACACACATTCACAACACACACACACGCACACACACATACATTCACAACACACACACACATACACACACACACACACAACACACACACACACACACACACACACACACACACACAGACACAGACTCAAAGAGCAGGCCTTGCACAATACAGGCAAATGGAAAGATCTTGTCCCACTGGAGCTCAAAATACTGAACTTCTTAGTAATCGAACAACATTACTGCAGCAGCTGGGTAAAAGAGCAAAACTATTTTAAAAAATACACCCCACATTCTTCCCACATCCATCTTAACATTGCTCTATTCATTTCAACATTCCCATGTTCATCTCATAGTTCAGATCCTCACATCCTACGAACAGAAAATCAAGCCTGACACAGGTGTGTTACCAGGTGTGTGTCATTCATGGTGAGGATTTGTGAGCGACAGGGTTTACACAGGTGTGTGTGTGTGTTTGACTCACGGTGCAGGTGCCCTGCTCAGGGTCACACGTGTCAGAGTGGCCGTTGCAGTCACATGGTTCACAGCTGCCAAGGTACAAACCATTACCGGAGCGGGTGTATCCCGCAGCACAGTCCTGATGCGTGGACACACACACACACACACACATCAGGCACATGCAAACAGCAGATATCCAGTGTAATAGCACTTACCAATTTTAAAACTAGACTACAACTAAAACTGCATCTGTGTTTGGATTGACTGATTGATTAATTAATTGATCCAATTGTAAATCCATTCATCCACCCATCCAATAAGTCAGCCTGTCAGTCACTCACTCATTCACTCTCAAACGCACTCTCGCTCTCTCACTCTTCCACATTCACTCACTCATTCACTCTCAAACACACTCTCACTCTCTTACTCTCCCACATTCACTTACTCATTCATTCGCTCACACACCCATTTACTCACTCATTCATTGACTCCCTTCCTTCTATCCTTTCCTCACTCCCTCCCTCCCTCTCTCCCTCACTCATTCATTGACTCCCTCCTTCCATCCTTCCCTTCCTCCCTCTCTCCTCACCTGGCAGGAGAGGCCCTCGTATCCAGGTGGGCACTGGCACTGCTCCACCTCCAGGGCCTGCTGCAGACCGGTGAAGTTGGGCACGGCCAACTCCATGCTGATGCCGTGGATGGAGGACGACATCATCTCTGTGTCGTAGGAGGCGCGGATCAGAACGTCCGCTAGGTCCGCCAGCACCATCATCAGGTGCTCCCGGGTTGCTGGCATGCCGTCCGGACGCTGCCAGTGTTCCTACAGACACACACAGACACACACACACACACACAGACACACACACACACACACACAGAAATATGAGTAATGAGAAGGAAATGCAACCATGCACCAGCACAGGAAACTGCCGGAAAAAAACTAAGTTCTCCAACATCTATAAAAAATGACAAAAGTTAATTGACTGATGAGTTGACTTATAATAAATAATTCAAAGCATGCATGAGGGAGCCAAAGGTCTTTGATTGACAAACGTCCAAGGCACAGGTGATTAGCAGCCCCTAACGGTCAAGCAACGGCAGGCGTCCAGTTCCTCACCTCTCTAAAGATGACCTCAAAGTGACGTGACTCCCGTGGTCCTCGGCTCCTCTGCCAAGGCTGACGCGTCACCAATGTGATGTCATTTCCCTGAGACAGAGCACGCACATGAGTGTGTGTGTGTGTGTGTGTGAAAGTGAGAGTGAGAGAGAGAGTGTGTCTGTGTGTGTGTGAGTGAGTGAGTGTGATATTTAATATGTCTATGAGATAAGGCATTCAGAGTGCATACTCACAATAATCTGGACGTCCACATCATCGATGGGAGTTCCTCTCTGACCGGCCACATATGAGATGATGTACTTGAGCTTCCCACCGTATGAGCCCACCTATGGCAGAGGATCACACACACACACACACACACACACACACACGTCACTCACTACCAGCCCTGGGCTGTCATCTCAGTCCTCACACACTGATTATGGCTGAATACCAATCCTCCTCCAAGCTCTGAACCCTCAAAGAGTTCACTGGAATGAATCAGCTTCATGACTGGCTGATTTATGCCAGTTAAGTCTCTGAGGGTTCAGGGTTTAGGGTTAGAGAAGGGCAATAGGATTCAGACAATATACATGTCTAAAATACAGCAGGTCAGATACACTAATCAGTTTCAATACTTTTTATTATCATATAAATATTATGTATGTCAGTATTTTAATCGAACTGATAATGATACTGCTATCAACAGTAGTTTCATACAACTTATTACACAACTCTTTATGATGCTGTAGACAGCTCCATTCACTTCGAAGGGACTTCCCAACGTTCTACGGTCTGATATATCTTGATAATGGACCGTTGCTAAGTATAACAGACCATTGTTAAGAAAAGCAAAACAGAATGCTGCCATAACCAATCAGCTGATCTGTAAGTTAATGGACTACTTTTTCCAGGGAAGCTATTATCTATGTTAACCAATAAAATTACTATGTAATGGTAAATAATTGCTGTGTTGTCATGTGATTGATATCTTCCATAGGTAGCTGTGTAATAGGCGGGATAACATTCTGTGTTATTGTGGAATGACTCCTTTCAGAGGGACTGAAGCTCTCCACCTGTGCGTCTGGTTCCTGCATCACTCTACTGGGAGTTGTCCCACGATAATGACTGCTTTGCAGAATGTTTTCTCTTACATATTTGCATTTGTCTTCATGGCAAAACATCTGAACATTTACACATACTCCACGTTCAGCCTCCTTGGCTGCATAGAGATGTGAACTGCTGATCTGGGATCAGTGTAATCAAGCGCTTTAACACCCAGGGACTCGTGCTAGTGACCCCAGTACACTGAGTGACCACACGGTGGCGCTGTGAGGCCCAGGGGGAGCGTTGCTGTGTGCATGCACCCGTTGCTCGGGTTACCTTGTCCCCTCGGTAGGGCTCAGGGAGGCGCCAGAAGAGCGTCTCCTTCGGAGGAGAACCAGAGACGCTGGCAGAACCGGATCCGCTATGTGAGCCGGTGCCACGGTGCACCGGGGAAGACTGGGCCGGTGGAGAAGAGGAGTGAAAGAAGCAAAAGAACAAGATAGAGATAAAGAGAGAGAGAGAGAGAGAAAGCAGGGCAGAGATAAAGACAGACAGAGAGAGAGAGAGACACAAAGCAGGGCAGAGTAGACAATGAAAACCACCACAAGAGAACGACAGAAAAAGACTGAGAATCTATTCTAGAACTGTCTAGACTGCACTGTAGACCTTGGCAGACCCCTCGCTACACTCCCTCGGCTACAACAGATGACCACACCACAAGTGTATCACAGGATCCACTAAGGTTAGGTTACCTTAAGAGTCTCTGTGTCTCAGAAAGGGGGGTTGGGGTCTAATATCTCACTAAAGCCACCTGACCTCTGGTTCACCCTCTGTAGACTCACAACAATGCGCCCAGACACCCAGTGAGATAAGTCACTTGAGTCACACTTTAACTGGGTTACATTACAGATTATACATTAACCTCACCTGGGAGACTGTGTGTGTGTGTGTGTGTGTGTGTGTGTGTGTGTATGTGTGTGCAGGATGTGTTGGACCGAAGTGTTGGACAGTTAAACACTAACAGGTTACTGAGTCACTCTCACACCCATAAGGAAACAAATGAGTCATACTAAAACCCCCTATGGCTTCATGACAACACACACGCACACACACACATACACACACACACACTCTCTCTCACTCACACACAAAAATGCTAAGATACACAGAAATGCACACATTTATAAACCCAACTGCTGTCGGTCCGACAGGAGATACCACACTCATCTGAAGACTTGTGTTGTGCTGTTTAGCTGGTGAGCCTACATAATCCTCCCACCGCCCATCACTAATGGCTGGGCCAGGTGAGTACTCTACCTGGACTGGGTGCTTGGTATCGTGGAGGTGCCCGGCAGGGCCAGGGGCCCCTACGGCTTTGGCATGGCCAGAGGACAGACTGGAGGCATGGGCCCCCGAGCCTAGAGGGTGGGCATAGGAAGCAGAGCCTGGGGCCCCATGTCTGGAGGAGGAGGAGGAAGAGGAGATGGAGGATGGAGGATGTGGGCGGCTGAAGTTGGAGAGGAGAGCCCAGATCTCATCATCCTGCAGCTGCGCCTCATTTGATGGCCACTAGGGGGGCGTAGTAGATGCAATGAGCCACAAGAGTTCTTTTTTTCATTTTCTTTTCTTGGAACTGGGGGGAGGGATGGTCGTAAGCATGCACAAAAAGGGAGCGGGGCAGCATGCGGCAGATCATGCTCTGGAGTCAAATGAAGGTGTTATGACACAAGGGACATCGGCTGGGGGGTGGGGAGGGGGAGGTGTGTGTGGGGGGGGGGGGTTGAATTATTAAAGCAAAACAATGTAGCAGACTAACCCCCCTCGAGGGCCTCTGACAACATAATTTCTCCATTGCTTTCTAATCAGTTAGTCCCTCTGTAATGTCAGTCCTGATAGTATTACAGTCCTCCACAGACATGTGGCACAGTCAGGAGTTTCAGAGTTTGGGTGTGTGTGTGTGTGTGTGTGTGTGTGTGTGTGTGGGTGTGGGAGGGGGGGGGGTGCTGGGGGGGGGGGTTAGGGGCCTGTTCACTGAGAGGGAGCAATGAAAAGGTTAACTGGTTTAGTGTGGAAGAGCTGGGGGTGGGGGGTGCTCTCGAACATGGGAAAGCACCGGGGCTGCTACGGCAGCAGGGCCCTAAGTTGTTTACTGGAGAGGGTTGAGGAGTGCTGGGAATGTTTACTGTTAAACAACACCACAAAAAACTGTTATGCGGATGCTGCATCTATTTAATGGGTAAAGTTGCATTCATGTACAAAAACACATGCAAGTGTGGGAACACAAAAAGGCCTTCAAAATATCAAACTATTCGTTCTAGTTTGAGGGAGGTAATTTTGAGGCTATTTTGTTGTTCAACGACAATCGCCATCTCTGTTAGGCATCACTTTGAAGTTCAAAACACCCAGACCACTGAACAACGACTCAGCACAGCTTGGATGTCTGCTATTTGTTTGGGTTAAGGCTTTCAACTCTGCTTGTGAGCACAGTAAGTACAGTCAGGGTCAGTGCAATTACCTCACAAGCAAATATTTAGACGAACATGTTATAGGCACAAAACACACTTTGCCTCCCACACATACACACACACACACACACACACACACACACACACTCACACATGCTTGTTATCTAAACCTTTTACCTGTGGTGCTCGCTTCTGTCGAGCCAAGTTTTTAGTTTCTCCCTAAAAAAAAGATGCAAGTTGCGCAGTCATGGTTACTGGCGTTTCAAACACAAACATCTGCACTTCAGACCTCTAATCCAGCAGTGAAACATGAAACATCAACTGACTGGAAACGCGACAACAATGACAAGAACATGTCCAGTCACATTTGCCTGCCTGGCCACGCCAAAGATCACAACCTCGTTGCCCTGAAAGCATTTAACCTAAACAAAGAATCTCTAGGCAACTCTTGTCTGCTCCTTGGGAGAAACAGAATCACTCAGCCATGATAGAAAGAGAAAAAAGAAAGCATCTTAGAGGACAGGCACGGAGCAGGAAGACGCACAGACAGAACTTCTCAGAAGAAAACTGAGGAGAGCAGAGAGAGGCCGGCGGACCCAGGGGATGTGATGGAGGTGTCTGGAAGTTTCTGGAAGTGTCTGCAGCGTGAGGTGAAGGTGAGGCTACCTTATCTCCCTTGTAGGCTCCAGGCAGCTGCCAATAATGAGGCTCCTGGCTCAGGTGCTGGAAGTGGGTGAAGGAGAGCTGAGAGCCCTCCGTGGACAACTCTATGCTCAGGCCATTAGTGATCACCCTGCTGCCCTGACGATTCACCAGCGAGAAGTCCTGGAAGTTTCTGCCAGTGAAGGTTGTGGACACCTAGCCGAACAGACAGAGAGGAGGAGAGTAAGGGGAGGATTTTTAGCTGCTGTTTTTTTTTTCTTCAGGGAAAGGAGGTTAGCCTCTGGGTGTACACAGGTGTGGCCTTATTTAAAAATCCAGACAGGAAGGACAGTGAAGAGTGACAGGAGGTAAGTAGGATTAGGAGATAGAAGAGGTGGGGGAAGGGGGGGGGGGAAGCAGATTCAAACCTGAATCTCCATGGACACTGTGGGGACATGAGTGTAGCCCAGGAGCTACAGGTGCTTCCACCATTGCATCCCCTACAGGTGTGGCAGAGTTTTAACCTATCCCAAACACCCCTTGGTCTTACCACGTCTCTGTAGTAGTTGGAGCTGGCGCACTTCTGGACTACGCCCATGCAGAAGCAGGACAGGCAGCCATCTTTGTTCAGGGGGCTCAAGTGGAAGGTGTTGGGCTTGCAGCTTGAGCAGTACGGACCCTCCACGTTCATCTGGAAAAACATGACAACGTTTTTCAGCTTTTATTTTTAGTATATCTTTGGGGGCATTTTTGTCTTTTGTCTCTTGAGACAGACAGACAGTGAGTGGGACAGAGAGACGAGAGAGGATGAGAACTGACTGCACATGAAGACATTCAAACCCTCTGTTGTCATCCACACTTGCCTTGCAGCGACAGACACCATTGCCACTGCATCCCTCACTTCCCCTCTCATCGCACTGGTAGCATCCTCCTATCACACAGAAAACAAGTACATTTTCACACCATCAGACAGGACCAAGCCTTCAGTCTCCAGCACCTTTCCCTCTGTAAAGAGCACCTGGGGTGCATTTTCCAAAACCATACTTGGTAAGCAGTTAGCAGCTTAATTGGCTGGGAATGGGGAATTGCATTGCAACCAACAAAGTTGCTAACTAACTTAGTTAGCAACTATGGTTTTGGGAAACACACCCATGGTGGGGCACTTAAGACAACATATTTTTGGGGGACAAAAACGAGCACAATCACCAACCGCCATAGTTGCCTTGTGAACAGCTCCGTCCAGCCAGTGGGTTTCCTACGTATCCAGGAGCACAGCTGCAAAAAAAAATTGCAGCTATAAACAATAAGTATTACATTGCCAAACATGGCAGAACATTTGGTTTGGCAGCACAGGTAGGGGTGTAGAGCTCTTTGGAGTAACTACAGTGCATAACATTGAGCAGTGAAGGGAAGGACTTTATGAATGAGACCGACACATAAAACAGAGACAGACATTCCAGCGCATAACAGTAGCCATGTTTGTTATGCATGAGGAGAAACCCTTGCACACCAGCTTTTGAATGCACAGTAAACAGAACCAGTTCATTTCCATCTTGTAACGCTTTCATACACTCACAGACTCCAATGTCTTTTAAAATACATCAAGATATCCCAAAATAGCCACGGCAAAGAAACACAGGAACACTTAAAACACTGTTTTAATAATGTCTTCCAACAGCTTAATATACAGTGTAACACGATTCACCCAGGAAACAGCACAAACAGCCAAAGAGTCAATCAGTCTGGTGTCAATCAAAAGAGATGGTCATAATTCATGACTCAATCAACATGCTACACATGTTGAAACCATCCCCCCTCATTCACACCATATACAAGCACCTTCAATCTCACACACACACACACACACATTGCACAAGTGCATCTACACACCACTTGAGAATAACAGCACAAAAGGTCTAAGGGAAAAAAAGCGGGGCTAACAGAGGATTGCTATAGAAGAGCTTTATCCACCAAGCCGGAAAGCCTTAGCACACCCAAGCAAGGCCTAGCCCCTACTCTCAGAGCTGGTTTGGACCAAGGGTGGGGGATCAGGGGGTCAAAGGTCAAAGGTCAGGGGGTCGAAGGTTCTTCAGTGTTCCTGAGACTCTTACCTGCTCACTGGAAGCTCCAGAGAAGTCCAAACAGAGCGGCCCACATATGAGGGGAAACTTCATAACTTTACAACTGGCCTTGGAACACTGTGTGTGTCTTTCATATATTTTTTAAAGATTATACAGTTAACTAATCCAGGAGAGAACAGTCCAAATAGCCTGGCTAATGGATATGCATAGGCAACAAAGCCAAAGCAAGCCAACAAACAAAATGACTGCATATCATGTGTGAGTAAATATAAATTAAGAACAAAAACACTTCACAACAAACGTCTATGCACACAAAATGGATGGCCAAGAAACATGCACAGTCCAATAACACAGTTAAATATTGCACTTGGTTGGAATGGTTGAATTTATATCATTTTAAGATAGTAGAAGTTAATAATGAAAGTCAAACTGCTATTATTAGTCTAGGATTATTCTGTTGACTACAGATTGCTCTTCGATCCATGACTGCATTTGAAAAATGCACAAGATTCAGCATGTAAATCCATCCATATATCCAGTACTGGATGTCTTTTCATAATCTCCCATATTAGGACAATTGTATGCAGTTTTGCTAAGTGCTTGTCCTTGAGGTAGCCTGTTACAATATCCAAAAAGCACTTACAACCTGTCCTGCAGCTACATAAAAACATATGGTTCAAGTAAACATCTCTGTTTCTAAATAGACAGCTTAATATAAACATACATGGGCAGAGAACAGTCAAGCAAAGTCAATATAAAATAATATGTTATAACAATACATCCAGAGTATGGCACTCGCTTAACAACAGCTAGATTAAATAATTAAAATAATTTATGACTAAAATTTACAATTTTCTTGTAGCGTTTCAAAGCCTAGAAAGATTTACTAGCCCAGGAAGTTTACTTAATGTCCTGTTGCTACCTGTATGTCTCTCCTCCTGTACCATGCAGTGTCATGTGTTTCATGTTATATTGTAATGCAACTTTAAGTGTCTAGAAAAGCGCAATACAAAACCATTGTATTATTATTATTACTTTAGAGAACATTTGATGACTGTGGCCTTCCATTATTAGAGAGAAAGAGAAAATTCCCCATACATGGGTTAGGGTTATACCAAGTCCTTGAGTTTTTATCAGAGGGGATCCTCATTGATGTTATCTTGTTACCAAGGACCTAGTTTAGTCCATGTCCATGTCACCAGCCTTCCTGGTTTTAGTGTTACTGTACACATAGATCATCAACATGAACAACAATAACAACAACAACAACAGCACTCCTTCAATCTGATCTGAAACACGGTCTACAAATTCGCTAAAATTGGTAAAACAATGGACAAGATTGCTAGTTAGCAAGCTCAGATCTCAAGGGTTGTGAATGTTCGAGTTGTGAATGTTAATTTGATCACCTGCTAAGGTAGGGACTGTGTACCTGCCTACCTGCAGCGGTTGTAGGTCAAATTGTTTCATTTTAGGGAGGACGTGAAGATGGCATGTTGCAAATGAATAATCCAATAGAATTTTTAGTATTGATTGGTATCTGAGAATTTTTTTTTATGATAACCCAACATAGCATGGAATAGACATTACCCTGGCAAGTTGTGCATTAAGACTATTAAATTAAGATTCATTATTGTCTAAAATATGCTTTGATGCTTTGTGAAGGCAAATGTTCCTAAAGTTCATCTAGCATTAGGCTACCCCTAGCTGAATAGCATACTGTATGAAATTCCAATGAGTCGGTAATAGATGCAGAGATGGTGCTAGTTCAGAACAGCACATAGCACAAGTCAAAGCCCTGGTTGTGCAAGATTCAACAAACAAATAAACAAACACTGTAACCTGTCTGTTTCATGTGTCTATGAAATTATAACTTCATAATTAAGTCACAAGAGAGACTTCAAGTCTCCACTACGACTCAGGGATGATTTTGATTGGGACAGCAAGCCTTCCCAAAACAATATGCAGCTCAGCATTTGAGGGCTCCCTCTTGATGCCTCTAAAATGTCCCTGAAGAATACTGAGAAGGTCCAAGGCGCTAGACTGTGGCTGGGAATGTTGCCTGTTGTCAGGATTCAATTTCACCCTGGTGTTTGAATCCCTCAGAGGATTGTGTGAGGAAGGAGATTTGGGGGATGTTTTTAATTTTGACTCACTGTGCCCAGTGTGGAGTGGACTATCCAACTGATATGACTTTGTGGTGTGGTCTTTGCCATTTCTATGTGAGGGTTTCCTGATAACTAACTCCGTAGGAACTTTCTGAGTCTCCTTACGATCACCAGCTTTATCTTCATTGGTCCTCTTAGAGTGTCTGCTGCCCTCTCGTTTGGTCTGGTCTTTGGCCTTGGCAGGGGTCTGCTTCTGCCCCTTGGTTTGACTAGAGCCTCTTGATGCTGGCTGCTCCTCTGTCTTCTTTTGTTTACCAACCTTTGCTCCTGATGGGGGGTCTTTTTTACTCTGACTGGAGGACTTTACAAGTGACTTACGTTTTTTCTGTGTCTGACTAGAGATCTTGGTTGCCGCCTGATGTTCTGTCTTAGCTCTGCTTGATGGTTTGACTGGGCTTTCTGGTTTAGATTGGTGAGGCAACTTGAGGTCTGGCTGTGGCTCTTTCTTGGTTTTAGTTTTTGCCACATCGCCTGATTTGTGCTTCATCTTGCTTTGGCTGGAGGGCTTGGAGACTGTCGGGTCTTTTCTTCCTTGACTGGGAGGTCTGGCAGCTGATTGGCCCTGTTTCTTTCTTTGGGTGGGGATTTTAGAGGCTGATTGGCCCTGTTTCTTGCTTTGGGTGGGGATTTTAGAGGCTGATTGACTCTGTTTCTTGATTTGGGCAGGGGTTTTAGAAGCTGACTGGTCCTGTTTCTTGATTTGGGTTGGCATCTCAACAACTGACTGGTGGCCTTTGTTGTTTTGGTTAGGAGGTTTGGCAACTGATTGGTCTTGCTTCCTGTTTTGGTTGGAAGCTTTAGCAGATGAGGATTCCTCTTTTTGGCTTTGGCTTGGGGGTTTAACAACTGGCTGGTGTGGTTTCCTATTTTGGTTTGGGGTTTTAGGAGATAAGGAGACCTCTTTTTGACTTAAGGGTTTGACCACTGATTGGTGATGTTTTTTGTTCTTCTGAGGTTGAGGAGAAGAAGGGACTTTTATTTCACTTTGGCTAGGCATCTCAATAACTGATCTGTGACCCTTCTTGCCCTGGCTAGCAGGTTTGGCAGATGGAGGGACCTGTTTTTTGCTTTGGCTTGGTGGTTTGCCAACTGGCTGGGTCTGTTTCCTGTTTTGACCAGGAGCCTTGGGTACCGATTGAGGAGCATTTTTGGTTCGACTGGGAGGCTTTACTGCTGGCTTGTCCTCTTTCCTGGCTTGTTTAGGATAACTGGTAGCTGAGTTGGTCTTTGCCTCTTTCTGAGGAGGCTTTTTCTTATGAGACGGGGGCTCGACTTGAAACCTTGTTACTGGAGGTTCTTTGCTTTGTACTTTTGTACTGCCAGGCTTAGCATTTTGGTCAGCTTGTGTATTGCTAGCATTGTTATGCGCTTTCCCTGATGCAGCTTTACGGGGAGAAGCTGGCTTTTGTCTTTCAGGGGTATGAATAGCTTTGGTGGCTGGTGTCTTTCTTTTTGGAGCTTGCGTGACATTTGAAATTGAGGGCTTCAACTGTCCTTTCTTTGAGCTGTTTCCAGTTTTGTGATTTTTTCTGACAACAGGTGAAGCACTGTCCTTGACACTTTTTTGAGCCCTAGACCTTCCCTCTGGTTCTGAGGTTGTTGTGGGATTGGACCACCTTGTAGCTGGCGTGGGTATGCTTTTAGGAACAGCTACTCTGGTGACAGAGGTGGGCAGGAGTACTCTACTGAAAACTGTAGTTCTCCTGTGAGGTCTGGTGGTACCTGTAGAGGTAGTGGTGAGGCTTGGGATGGCAGTACTTGGGGGCAGACCTCTACCCTCCTGCGTGGACCGTGATATGTGCTTTGTGCGTTTGATCTTGTTGATCTCCTGAGCCAGGGCAGTGAATCCATCTATTAGAATTTCCAGTCTCTCCTCCAAACGATTAAGCCGGGTCTCCATGTTGGTGTAGTTCTTGGTCAGAACCTCCACTTTATCCTCCACCTCACCAATGGCCATCTGGTCCCGAAGTTGCCCCAATTGAAGGCTCAGTTGCTGCTGTTGGGTACCCAAGACCTGCAGACTCTCTTTCATGTCCAGCGTATTTCCCTCCAGCATGAGTAGTCGCAGGTTGAAGCGGTCCAAGTAGTACCGGAGCAGGTATTCCAGGCTTTTTTCTCGGGCCTGTCGACCTGGGGTAAATCGTGGCGGGGCTCGTGTAAGACTAGAGATGACTTGGGGTCGCCTTGTGACTGGGATCCGACGCCGTGTCGAAGGCACTGTGATGCGGCTCGAGAGCCACTTGTGCGTGGGCTTAATTGTGACCTCTTCTGTGCTGGTAGAATGAGCACCACTTCCATCTACGATGCTTGCATTACTGAAGAAGACGTCATCACAGTTGCTGGGCAGGTAGCCTTCCAGGTAGAGGTCATCACAGGTGTCAGCAGTCCGACTGCTCCGTTTCAAAACGGCAAGAGCCCAAAAAAAATCAGAGGACGGATCCTAGATAAAACTTGTTAACTTCTCCCTCCAGTCACCCAATTCTCTTTGCACTCAGACGGAGTGGCAAAGTTTAATAAGCCCAGAGATATTTCACACGTTGCCACCATGACATTTATGCCTTCGAGATCCAGTGTGTAAAAACACCACAGGCATAAACACTGACCACAGAAGCCCCTGATGCCACATATCTCACGTAATAAAGCAAAACCGAGCAGTTCAAAGAGCACAGCCAAAGAGGAGAGAGCAGTTTTGAAAGTTCGAAAGAGTCTAAAAACTTACAGCAAAGCTCTACAGCTGAAGCAAGAGTGAGGGAGGGAAGGAGAGAAAAGAGACAGTGTAAAAGAGCGAGCAGTCAGGACAACTCAAAGAGCTCATACACCACACTGTGCCTCCTCTCAACCAAATACATCATATGTGCACCAAGAGACATACACATATCCACAACAAATAGCAGACATCTTGTGGCTACAGCAGCCAAACCAACCCAACAAGAGCAGTAAAATACACCTGTGGACAAAAGAGTGCAACATTTCAGCTTCAGTCGTAAGATCACACCAAGCTGACGCGTTTGAAGATAAGTGCGAGTGAAGAATGGGTGAGTGCATGACACAAAATTGCCTCCATTCGATACACACTTTTGATGGAAAATCAAAAACCTCTCTGTATTTTGGACAAACTCAGTCAGCCAGCTTGCTATGCTAAGCTACCATACCATTTCTGATGCAATCTACTTTGCACCAGAGGAAAACACACAGATACATGTGAAACAAGCTTGAAATGTCTA